>CM037789.1:43509408-43532493 GCA_021229015.1 Solen grandis
GGCAATGTTACTTCATATTACCATTATACATTGCAACTGTATATTACCATTTGACAATGCAAATGTGTATTACCATTGAACAACTGCATATTTGCACTGGACAGTGCAACTTTTTATTACCACTGGACAATGCAACTGTATATAACCATTGGGCAATGCAACTGTATATTACTACTGGACAAAGCAACTGTATATAACCATTGGGCAATGCAGCTGTATATTACCATTGGACAATGCAACTGTATATTATCATTGAACAATGCGGCAATGCAACTGTATATTACCATTTGACAATGCAACTGTATATTACCATTGGACAACTGTATATTACCGTTGGGCAATGCAACTGTATATTACCACTGGACAACGCAACTGTATATAACCATTGGGCAATGCAACTGTATATTACCGTTGGGCAATGCAACTGTATTTTAATAGCATAAATACGTTACCTGTTATTACTTCAGGTATGTGTCTATTTGTGCACAGCTTCCAAAACAGAGTCCGCAAAATAAACCATTCCCTAAACCCCCTAGTTACCGGAAGTGTAACCCCCGTTCTCCAATTGTGTTTTGGAAGCCATCGAGTTTCAGTGGGTTACCTTGTGTGTCCCTTTCTTGATAGCTTCTGTGCGCTACAGCTCTCCTTTCTTATCTTTTCATAGCCTCGGCTGTGTTGTTTATATTGTTCTCTTAGTTTTATTCTATATTCGTGTAGAATTCCCAATTTCCGTCCCGTATCGGGACCTTTTGCCTTGTGTCACGGGTTTCCGTGCTTCGGCTCCCGTGACACTGGTTTTATTATATTGATTTTGTATATACTGTTGTCTCGTTTCGAGATTTTTTTTCTTTGTACGGGTTTTCTTCGGTCTTCCCGTCTTTTATTTTGCCCTTCGGAGACACTGATGTGTCCTTTTTGCTTTTTTCTGGTTCTGTGTTCAGGGTCTTTTGTATAGCTATTCAATATGTCGCAGTCCCGGGGTTCCTGCGGACATGTTAAGGCGTCCTGGGATTCCCATCAGTCCTGCCTATCATGTTCAGGGTGCTCTAGGGTCGACACCTGCACCGTTTGCGCTTCGTGGACAGACGAGATATGGAAGAAAGCCTCCTCCTGTCGGTCTTACTCTTCCCGGAAAAGGAAGGCCTCATCTTCCTCCTCCTTCTCCGGGCTCAGCGCTGCTGGGGGTCGGAGTCCCTCTCCCCCTCCTAGGAAGAAGGCTTCCCGCCCCTCTCCGGAGAGGCCGCCTTCATACTCCTGGCTCCCTGCCCGGCTCTCCTTGTGTCAGCCCCAGGGAGCAGTCAAGGAGACCACTCCGACCGGTCACCGGTCACCGGGCATGACCGGTCAAGTACGTGATCGTAGTCATAGCAAAGCTCCCGACCGGTCACCAGTCAGGTCTAGCCACCGGTCACCGGTCAAGACCGGTCACCGACCATCACGGGACCGGTCACCGGGTATAACTGCCAGGGACCGGTCACCGGTCAGGACCGGTCACCGGTCACCGACCACCGGGCACCGGGCACCGACCACTACTCACCGGGCACCGGTCACCGGTCACCGGTCAACAGGCACCGGTCACCGGTCATCATTCACCGGGCACCGGTCATCATTCACCGGTCACCGGTCAACATCGGTCTCAGAGACCCAAGACCGGTCATCACCGGTCATCGGCAAGAGATCTGCACAGATCGACAGCCAGGTCGGCTCATCACGCTAGACGTGTGGGTCGCCGGTCTTCGCCGATTTTGTCCGAGAATTCGGATTCGAGTTTTTCATCAGGCAGCCCTGCGGTTTCTCCGCTTCGGCCACCTCCTCTTCCACGTTCAAGGGTGCCCAAGAAACGGTCCCACAACCGTTCCCCGGGTCTTTCCGGTCACCGGTCCCCTAGCTCTGCTACTCGGGACCGGTCCCCTTTACGCTCCACCACGTCTTCGAAGGTTCAAGGTGCGGATGTTTCAGCGCAACCTCAGACCTTTGACCCTTCCACATGGTGGTCCCACATGATGGGGGAATACGCCAGGCATTTCAGCTCTGCCTCCTCCCCCGTCATGCCGGGTGAACCTTCTTCTTCTTCTAGGAGGGATCGGGTTTCTCTGCCACCAGAGACCCTTGATCATAGACTGTTCCTTCAGTCTCCTCCCTCCTCGGGTCCACAGGGCTCTTCTTCCACACAGCCCCCTATGTGGCCCTTTTTCCCTCCATTTCCTTTCATGGGCTTTCCCCCTCAGGATGCTCCCCCTTCGCGCCCTGAGGCTGGGTCTCCTCCCTCGACTCGCAATCCCCCTACTAGTGGGACTGCTACGAGCGGACAATTGGAGGATGAAATCTCCCTTCATGCTCCGGAGGAGGACTCCTTATTTGCTGAGGACGTGCCTCTTTCGTCCACCTCGCGCCGATCCAGCGCTCATTCCGAACCTCGTACTGACAATCCTCTCTCTGACGAGGACGAGGAGTCAGACGAGAATCGGTTTTCCATGGACAGGGCTGTTCAGGAGGTCTTTGCTACCCTTCCTGCATCAGTATGCAAACCGGCCCCTCCTCCCTCCCGGAAGAGGTGCGAAGGTTACCTTGACCTTGTCGGTAAGCCTAAGGAGTCCAAATCAGTCGAACCGGAGTTACTCCCTTTCTCTCCGGTCGTCCGTTCGGCTCTGGAGGATTTTGAATCTTCATCCTCCTCTAAGCCAGGACCGGGCTGGTTTATTCCAACTTCGGACCTTCGGCCTTTGGGTTTTAACCCCAAGACCTACAAGTTTCCGGAGGGTGATTTTTCTATCCACCCCCCGAAACTGGACCTAGATGCGAGTCGGCTCCGGCTCAAGGTCCCCTCCTCTTTACCGCTTCAGCAGAAGGTCCTGGATCGCTGGGAGCAACGCTCCCGCTTCCTTTCCGGCATCTCGTCGCATACTGACTCCTTCGTGGCCGCTCTTTCGGTCAAGCTACAACAAAAGGATGCTTTATCTGCTTCCGTCAGGCTTCTTTTAGAGGCCTTAGCAGCGACGGCAAAACATTCGATTTTGCTATCTCTCTCTCTCTCTTCCGAGATGACTCGCTGGGGCAGGCGGGATGCCACCCCGCACTCCTACTTCGGCTCCCCCTAAATTCCGGATACCGAAGAAACCTTCGGCTTCTTCCGGTAAATCCCCGAAGGACTCGGAAAAGGGCAAGCCTCAATCTCCTTTCAGAGGCAATCCCTCTTCCAGGGCGCTCGCCAATCTGGTCCGCAGCGACCACGATTTCCTCCTTCATCGCCCCCACCCCTTCTTCTACCTCTACCAGTCAAAGGGGTAGGAGTAAGCCCTAGGGGTACGTCCTTTCTTCCGCTTCCTCTTCCAGACGTTCGATTAGGAGGAAGAGTGTTTCTGCCCCTTCCAGTAGGCGGCAGACTCACTCATTTCATTCATCATTGGGAGACAATCACCGACGACCAATGGGTCCTGTCTATCGTGGAGACACGGGTATCGGGTTCCGTTCAGTCGTCCCCCTCCACTATCACGCTCTCCCATTCATCTCTCCTCCAATCATCCTCGTCTGGGACTCGCCATTTCAGATCTTCTGGAAAAAGGAGCGGTAGAAAGGGTCTCGATTCCAACCTCTCCGGGGTTTTACAGCCGTCTCTTTCTGGTTCCCAAGAAGGACGGTGGGTTTCGACCGGTCATAGACCTGTCTCATCTAAACTCCTTCATTCCGAAGGAACACTTCAAAATGGAAACAACTTCGTCGATCAGGGCAGCCGTCCTCCCCGGTCACTGGGCTGTTTCCCTGGATTTATCGGATGCTTACTTCCATGTATCTATCCATCCTCATTCCAGGAAATACCTTCGTTTCACGGATGGCCGAACTGTCTACCAGTTCAAGGCCCTTCCGTTCGGCCTGTCTTCGGCCCCCAGAATCTTCACCAAAATAGTTTCGGTTCTGGTCGCCAGGTTCATTTCCGTGGCTCACGCCTCCTGGCGTATTTCGACGACTGGCTTCTTCTTCACATGGACCCAGTCGCTCTTCTCGACGAACTTCGATGGGGGACAGACCTAGCTCTCCGGCTAGGCTTCATCCTCAATTCCATGAAATCGGAGTTGATCCCATCCCAGAACTTCACGTTTGTCGGGATGCGATTTCTGACCGACCTAAACAGGATCAGAATTCCGGAACCCAGACTTATGTCTCTTCTAACTCTGGTTCGGGGGTTTTTGCGTCGGCAATCGATCTCAGCCCGCGAATTCCTATCGCTTCTCGGAGTACTCAATGCAGCAGCGGATCTTGTTCCGCTGGGCCGCCTTCACATGCGACCTCTTCAGTTTATACTACTCTCGATCTGGCGTCCCAGTCGAGACCATTTACAGACCATTCTTCCGGTTTCTCCGGAATTGGTTCATCATCTCAGTTGGTGGAATTCCCCCTCGTTTCTCCGAGAGGGTGTTCCTCTTTCTCCTCCTCAACCGGAACTGTTCCTCTTCTCGGATGCCAGTCTGTCAGGCTGGGGTGCTCATCTGGAACCTCTGGGTCTCACGGCCTCGGGTCTTTGGTCCCCTCAGGACAGTTCTCTTCATATCAACAACCTCGAACTCAAAGCGGTTCTACTAGCCTTACGACAGTTTTCTCCTCTCATTCGAGGCAAATCTGTTCTAGTATCTACGGACAACACGACTGTTGTCTCTTACATCCGCAGACAGGGGGGGACGCACTCGCCTTCTCTGTGCATGGAAGCATGGCACCTTCTTCATTGGTGTCAGGTGTCTTCGGTACTCATTCAAGTCAGACATCTTCCGGGTCGTCTAAATGTTCTAGCGGACCAACTGTCCCGCAGACATTCTCTTCTCCCCTCGGAATGGAAGTTACTTCCTCGGATCGCGACAACTCTGTTTGCGATTTTCGGGTCTCCGTCTGTCGATCTATTTGCTACCAGGCTGAACAACCAGCTTCCGCTGTTTGTGTCACCGGTATCGGATCACCGGGCTTGGGCGATAGATGCTCTGTCTGTAAACTGGGATCATCTATTTGCTTATGCGTTTCCACCGTTTTCTCTGATTCCCTTAGTTCTAAGGAAAATCCTGCGATCTCAGTGCCGGATCCTCCTTGTAGCTCCACTTTGGCCAACGCGATCTTGGTTCGTGGATCTTCTGGATCTTCTGATAGACGATCCTGTAGAACTTCCCCAGGTTCCGGACCTTCTGTCACAAGGTCGGAACAGGGTCCTTCACGACAATCCTTGCGCTCTTCGTCTTCACGCTTGGATGTTATCCAACAGCGAGTTAGACAGAAGAAAATTTTCGGCAACAGTTGCCTCTATTATCTCTAAAGCCAGGAGACAATCTACTCGATCTGTCTACCAGGCAAAGTGGAAGGTCTTCCGTGATTGGTGTATCGCACGGCAGATTAATCCGGTCAAAGCTCCTGTCAGAGAAATCGCTAACTTTCTAGTTTTTCTTTTTAACGAGAAAAAACTTGCGGTCAGTTCTATCAAGGGTTATAGGTCTATGTTATCGAACACGCTTAAGTTTCACAGATCCTCTTCCCTTGGTTCGGATCCTTATCTTTCGGAAATTATTCGTTCGTTTGAACTGTCTAGGCCAGTTTCTCGTTCGTTAACTCCGAAGTGGGATCTTTCTTGTGTTTTACTGGCTCTTACTAAGGCACCTTTTGAACCTCTTTCTGAGGCGTCTCTACTGCACGTAACATGGAAGACGGTCTTTCTTATAGCAATGGCGTCTTCTAAACGTCGTTGCGAAATTCATGCCTTTTCTACTGAGGAAGGCTATTTACGCTTTAACAAATCTGATGGCTCTGTATCTTTGAGCTTTCAACCTGGTTTCCTTGCGAAAACCCAGCTCCCTTCGGTCTGTCCCCCTCCGGTAGTTATTCCGAGCCTTGCTAGGTCTTGCTCCAGGGGAGATCCTGATCGGCTTCTTTGCCCAGTTAGAGCCTTGAAGTTTTACCTCCAGAAGGTTAAATCTTTACGGGGTCGTCGTCTTCGACTTTTCCTCCCAATAAAAGGGGGGGGCGAAGTTTCGGCAGCATCAATATCTCGTTGGGTAGCCTCAACTATCAAGTTTGCCTATTCGGATCTTTCGGACAGGGATCTATCCTTTTTAAGAATTAGACCACATGAGCTCCGTGCTTTGTCTGCTTCTTGGGCTTTCTTGAATAAATCTCCCATGGACGATATTCTCAAAGCGGCCTCTTGGAAGTCTTCTACTACGTTTTCTTCCTTTTATCTCCGCTCACTGGCTAACCAATCACAAAACCTTGTGGATTTGGGTCCACTTGTAGTGGCTCAGACAATAGTTTAATCATCATGTCTGACGCCTCGGCGGCTTTGGTCGTTTTCTACTTCGGGTATCGCTGCAATCAAGGTTCTTGTTAGCAACCTCCCGCCTTAGCGACGAAGTCATACCTGAAGTAATAACAGGTAACGTATTTATGCTATTAAAATGAAATTTTTGAAGTAAAATTAATTTTAATTAGTAAATACTTACCTGTTATTACAGAGTCCCACCTCCCTCCCCGCTTGCTGGCGGTTGTATCCCTCGATGGCTTCATATACAATTGGAGAACGGGGGTTACACTTCCGGTAACTAGGGGGTTTAGGGAATGGTTTATTTTGCGGACTCTGTTTTGGAAGCTGTGCACAAATAGACACATACCTGAAGTAATAACAGGTAAGTATTTACTAATTAAAATTAATTTTACTTCAAAAATTTCATATTACCACTGGACAATGCAACTGTATATAACCATTGGGCAATGCAACTGTATATTACCATTGGACAATGCAACTGTATATTACTATTGGACAACTGTATATTACCATGGCAATGCAACTGTATATTACCATTGGACAACTGTTTATTACCACTGGACAATGCAACTGTATATTACCATTGGGCAATGCAACTGTATATTACTATTGGACAACTGTATATTACCACTGGACAATGCAACTGTATATTACTATTGGACAATGCAACTGTATATTACCATTGGACAATGCAACTGTATATTACTATTGGACAACTGTATATTACCACTGGACAATGCAACTGTATATTACTATTGGACAACTGTATATTACCATTACATGGACAATGCAAATTGATATAAAAATGTCCTGTAGACATGTTTCCTCTGTATCCCAGTCATACTGTTTTCTTAGTTATGAGAGGGTCTTTTTTGCTGCACAACATAATGACAGTTTTTGGTTTTCATCAAGGTCTTTTTTATACTGACATCTTTGCATAAGCATTTCATCGCCAAGTTTTATTGAAGTGTCAGTTTTGTTTGCACTGGCACAAATATTCATATATTTGCGTCAGTGTTGTGCTGTTGTTGTCACTTTTGTTCTAAAAATTGAAAAAAATGTGTATGGAAATACAGTTAAATCTTTATCAGAGATCACCTCTAAATTACAGCCAGTCTTTGAACAAAAGTCGGTGTCTTTTTGTCCAACATTATATTATGATAAAAAAATTTTTATTATACATGGAATCTGAAGTGTTGCAAGCACTACTGTGTTTGTTGTTGTGTTTATATATGTGATAATACTAAAGTATCAGAAATACAAAAAACATATGGTTACATTTAAAACTTTAATTTATTTTGATTCATAATGGAATGCATAGATATTTCTTGTACTTATTTAATTTATGAGAAGCATTGATATTTATGACATTTTTCCATAATTTTATGTTTATGCATTTTAAATTTAACAAATATCCATGTATTTCATGCTGGTTTACATATGGTGTACATATCAAAGGCTGATTTTTTGTCATATGCTTGCTGCAGAACTATGTTACCTGTATATAAATTCAGGTGCAGCTACAATAGCTTTGCACTAAGTCCTCAATGAGGACATATTGCTCTAGGCCTGACTTATTATATTGTATTTTACCATTTTTTAAATCTATAAAAAAAATGCTGGAGCCATATAATTTTCTTGATGGATAACTTTACTTAGAGGTGTATACACAAACCTGAAGGTGTGCGCAAAATTGCAATGGGGGTGTGTGTTGTTTGGGAGGGTTGTTTTGGCAACTGCAGTAGATCTATTTATCATCATTTCTAAACAGTCACTAATGTCTTTGATTTCTTTCTGTGTGACTTTCTCATCAGGTAGGCATAATTGACTTCAACGTTTACATTCCAATATTTTTAGATGTCTCCCATACATCCTGTTAACATGTGATTTTTCAATTTGCAAAAATTGATATTGCCGTCATATCTAGCTTATGTTGGCGCATTACTCTGGACTAGTACTAATGTTTTTCTCTGTGGTTTTTTTTCTGTGTTGTTTAGTTTGATGTGGTACTGTGCCAGATGTATCATAGAATGGCGAGTCTAGAACGGATTTGATTATGCAGTTGCATGACTCTAGCTGGAGTACAGATATGATTACAAGCACTTGAATTATCTAAACCTGAATCTTTTGGCATTTTAGTGTTAGATGCTGTATATCTTGTTCCTGATAAACCTGTTGCCACCTGGGAGGTATAAGGGAGGTACTACCAAGACCGGTATAACACAAGGTCTGGTATGATACCACTTACTGCTCCATTGTAACGTGAAGATCTTGAGATCTTAACATTTAAGCTTGGCTGAACTTTGGTAAAATTTGATGAATCCTATCATTTCTTAAATACTTAACTCTCAAAATTAATAAAACAGTTAAATTACCAGAAGGTTAATCACATGCATTGTCCTGTCCCGTCCTGTCCTGTTCCATTTTACAATGATAAGCTGGTGCAAAAAAAATATGTTTCAGAAATAATATGGAGACCCAGCCTTACACGGAAAATACTGATATAATCAAGGCATAAGAGGCAACCCACCATCAGACATTCTTCAAACTCATGTTTGTTTGATAAGGAAACCCGAGGAATGTAACACACACATCTTCACATTTGTCCATCAACAACCATAAAAATGGCTCCCATTTTATGCACTTTTTTAACACACTTCTGGTGTCATGTTATGATGTTGTTCTGAGGAGAAAAATCTTCAGAAACAAGAGTTAAATGACACCACACTACAGGATCAGGAATTCAGAATTTTGCAGTCTGAAGCTCACCAGTGTTTAGGCAAAAATACTCAAAACTTGACAACTCTGTTTGTAATGTGCATTTGCAAATAAGGTTTATATGCCAGTTGATCACTAATCTATCACTGATGGTGATTAAGGTCCCTGCCATGCTGGCTGTCATATAAGTAACCTTGACCCCAAAAATTCCACTTTCTCACACTGAATACAATGACCAACACATGAGATTTAACAGGCTGTTATCATTGCCTTAAGTTTACTGTCGCTAGTTCACTCGGATTATTCAAATGAGGTAGTGTTCCAGCTGTAGAAGGTCTGTGGTTCTTAATGAGGACATGTTCCAGCTGCTGTAGGTCTGTGTTAGTATTCTGGCTGCTGTAGGTATGTGGTTCTTAATGAGGACATTTCAACTGCTGTAGGTTGTGGTTCTTAATGAGGACATGTTCAAACTGCTGTAGGTCTGTGGTTCTTAATGAGGACATGTTCAAACTGCTGTAGGTCTGTGGTTCTTAAGAGGACATGTTCCAGCTGTGTAGGTCTGTGTTAGTATTCTGGCTGCTGTAGGTCTGTGGTTCTTAATGAGGACATGTTCCAGCTGCTGTAGGTCTGTGTTATTTCTGTCTGCTGTAGGTCTGTGGTTCTTAATGAGGATGTTCAAACTGCTGTAGGTCTGTGGTTCTTAATGAGGACATGTTCCAGCTGCTGTAGGTCTGTGTTAGTATTCTGGCTGCTGTAGGTCTGTGGTTCTTAATGAGGATGTGTTCCAACTGATGTAGGTCTGTGTTCTCAATCTCTGTAGTTCTCAATCACAGAAATTGGACCAAATACAGTGACAGCAAGCTCTTTAGCTGGACACTGCAATTGGACTAAAATATTGAACTGAAATACAGTGACAGCAATCTCTGTAGCTGGACACTGCAATTGGACTGAAATATTGGACAGAAATATAGTAACAGCAATCTCTGTAGCTGGACATTGCAACTGGACTGAAATATTGAACTGAAATACAGTGACAGCAATCTCTGTAGCTGGATATTGTAATTGGACTGAAATATTGGACTGAAATACAGTGACAGCAATTTCTGTAGCTGGACATATCAATCTGACTGAAATATTAGACTGAAATACAGTGACAGCAATCTCTGTAGCTGGACATTGCAATTGGACTGAAATATTCAACTGAAATACAGTGACAGCAATCTCTGTAGCTGGACATTGCAACTGGACTGAAATATTGAACTGAAATACTATGACAGCAATCTCTGTAGCTGGACATTGCAATTGGACTGAAATGTTGGACTGAAATACAGTGACAGCAATCTCTGTAGCTGGACATTGCATGTGGACTGAAATATTGAACTGAAATACTATGACAGCAATCTCTGTAGCTGGACATTGCAATTGGACTGAAATGTTGGACTGAAATACAGTGACAGCAATCTCTGTAGCTGGACATTGCAATTGGACTGAAATATTGAACTGAAATACTATGACAGCAATCTCTGTAGCTGGACATTGCAATTGGACTGAAATATTGAACTGAAATACAGTGACAGCAATCTCTGTAGCTGGACATTGCATATGGACTGAAATATTGGACTGAAATACAGTGACAGCAATCTCTGTAGCTGGACATTGCAATTGGACTGAAATATTGGACTGAAATACAGTGACAGCA
Source organism: Solen grandis (assembly GCA_021229015.1). Classification (NCBI taxonomy): domain Eukaryota; kingdom Metazoa; phylum Mollusca; class Bivalvia; order Adapedonta; family Solenidae; genus Solen; species Solen grandis. The sequence continues at coordinate 43,520,118 of CM037789.1, forward strand.
ATCTCTGTAGCTGGACATTGCAATTGGACTGAAATGTTGGACTGAAATACAGTGACAGCAATCTCTGTAGCTGGACATTGCAATTGGACTGAAATACAGTGACAGCAATCTCTGTAGCTGGACATTGCAATGGGACTGAAATATTGAACTGAAATACAGTGACAGCAATCTCTGACAAAACTAGAGGAGGAAGATCCCAGGTTCGGGCACCTGGCTGGAACCACTTGTTGACCTGCAGCAAACATATCAAACTAGGACTGAAACCCTCATGGGTGACCATTATAAAAGGCATGATATTAATACCAAATGATGAAGAACTGCTTGTGGCATGCAAAATTCAATTGCAGTCCTCTCTTTACTAAATGATATGTGGATTTAATATGCTGCAAACAACAAATTCACAAATTTTGAGTAGTATATTATCAAAACTTAGTTGTTTTGTAAGCATCTGCAAGCAGGATCTTTACTGTTAAGCAATAACTCTAGAATCCAACTACTGATATAACTAATCAAATACCTGACTGGCTAATATCCATATCAAGATATCCTGAAAGAATGCTTTATTTTATTATTGATCTAGTGCAAGAGCTTCAGCACTGCAAGCAACAAATTGCCTTCCCACTAACATCAGTTAAGGATACATGTTCATGATCTGCCTTGAATTCCACCAACCATAAAAATACTGGAATACTTTCTCTATATAAATCAAAGTGCTAAATGCACCGAGAGACAGTCTGCATAAAACAAATAAAATTCTAAATTATCAAAAAAAAATTGATGGATAAGGCTTTGATGATGTGTAGGCTCCATAATAAGGTTGTTGATTTTTTAGCTCGACTATTCAAAGAATATGAGAGCTATTGTTGTCACCCTTGAGTCGGCGTTGGCGTTGTAGCTCTTGGTTAAAGTTTTGCATGCAAGTTGCTATCAACCTTAAATCTCATAACTGTTTATTGGTATTGACTTGAAAGTTTATGAATATGTTCAGGGGCATCAAACAACCAAGGTAGATAACTCTTAACTGAATTCAATGTAAATTATGGCCCCTTTTTATCTCCTGCCAAAGGCGGTGGGGGATATGGTAATAGTCTCCGTCCGTCTGTTTGTCCTTCTGCCCCACATTTTTGGTCAGAGCATAACTGAAAAAGTTTTTGAGATATCAACTTGATATTTCATAGGTGGATAGATTTCATTAAGGAGGAGTGCAGTGCATAAGATTGATAACTCTACCTCATAGGTGAATAGATTTCAATGCGGAAGATTGCAGTACACAAGAATGATACTCTACCTTTCATAATTTTTTAGTTATTGCCCTTTGTTATTTTTCAGGCTTAATTTTTGTCTGGAGCAAAACTCAAAAAGTATTTGAGATATCAACTTGAAACTTCATAGGTGAATAGATCTCATTGAGTGAGGATTGCAGTGCATAACAGAGATTGCTGTTACTATATTTCAGTCCACATTAACAACACAAAGCATCAAGTCATAAGTTTTAATTGTTTATAAATATTATCATATTATAATTATTTTTTAATCCATTAATTTGATTTAAATTCTTAATACGGGTTTCGTTGCATAATAATTGAGTTTTGCATGGGTGAAAAAGTTTTTTTGTTTTTTTGTTGTTTTTTTTTTCTATTACATAAATGTATATGCTTGGGAAAGGTGCAAATTGTTTAAATATCATCATAAATGACAGAGATATTGGCAATATTTTAGGAGGTGTGAATCTTGGTCAATCGGGAGTAGTATTCCTTGTATTATATATAGTGATATAATGACCAAACATAAGTGCCAGACCCCATTGCCCGGCATCAGCATCGATTTTCCAAAGAAACGTTAAGGATTTTTTTTTTATTGCTATTATCTCCACTATTACTCAATTGATGTCCACTGTCAAAAATATCAAATAATAAGACTAAACAGTGGGGTTTTATGCTTGTGACACTTCAGAGCATATAATGTACTCAGAATGAGCTATTAGGATCATTGAATGTCCATCGTCTGTCCATCGTCCACAGATAGTTTGTTTACACTCTAGCATCATCATTTCTTAAGCAATCATCTTCAAATTATATGACAATATTTTTCTTGATCAAGATTGATTATGGCTGATATTGCCTAATTATGTCAGGAGTTGTGCCCCTTTTAATGTAAAAAATGCCAGATTTCACATTGTTTAAACTCTACCATCTTCATTTCTCAAGTATTTAATAAATCTTCTTCAAACCTAAATGTGACAATGTTTATAGCCATAAAGTCTCAGCCAGGTTCCATTATGGATGATATTGGCCAATTATGTCAAGAGTTATGACCCTTTTAATAAAAAAAAAAAATCACATTGTTTACACACTAGCAGCTTCATTTCCTAAGCAATCATTTTAAAACTTCATGGCAATGTTTATAGCCATAAAATCTCAGCCAAATTTTATTATGGTAATATTCGCATATAAGTCAGGCATTATCCCCCTTTTAACAATTTACTTTAAACAACATCTCCTCCTAAACCACACGGCCAAATTTGATGAAAATTGCCTGGGATGTTCCTTGCATGAAGTTCTACCAAAGTTGTTCAAATGGTTCCAGTTCTATGCATATCTGGGTTACAGGAGCTAAAAAAGATTTTTAAAGTGAAATCTTTAAAAATCTTCTCTGAAACCGCAAGGCCTAGAGCTTAGATATTTGGTTGTGGCATTGTCTTATGGCCATTACCAAGTTTGTTCAAATCATGACCCTGGGTCAAAATTGGCCCCGCCCCAGGGGTCACTTGTTTTTACATAGTTAGACTTATATAAGAAAAACTAGAAAAATCTTCTTGTCAGAAACCACAAAGCCTAGAGTTTAGATATTTGGTGAGTAACATGGCCTTAGTGAACATTTACCAATTTTTTTTATCAGATCATGGCCCTGGGGTCAAAATTGGCCCTGTCCTAGGGCTCACTTGATTTTTATAGACTTATTAAAGCTATGACCTTCAAAGTTTGGATGGCAGGTACAGTTTTTGTGTTGAATTTAGATGATCTTGCTGTACTTCTGCTTAGATTATGAATTCACTATGACTATAATTGGCATTGGGGCAATGTTTCTCAGGTGAACGATTCAGATCTTGTTTCTTTTCACAGTAATAGATCTTCATGTATGTAAAATGGGTTTGCTGTTCTGATTAATAAATGTCACAGATATTTTGTTCATGCTTAAAATGAATGTTTCCAGTGCAAAATAATGGTAAAAGAAAATATGTTAATGAACAGTAACACATTAAAGCAGTTATGGTTATGATTAAAAAATCTGTGAAGCATATTCCATTCATTTTGTTAGTGCAGAATTGCATTGCATGGATACACACTAATCACTGAGAGGTACAGCTAAATCTGTAGTGGAAAATATGCTAATCAGCCAGGTCAGCAAGGCATGTTTTTGATTTCCAGCTACTAAAGATGGCAGGTCGCCGCTGTCTAAAAATGCAAGATTTCACTTTGTTTATGCTCTAGCATCTTTATTTCTTAAGCAATCATCTTCAAACTTCATGAATATGTTAATGGGCATAATCTCTAAGCCAAATTTGATAATGGCTGTTATAGTTCAGTTTGGTCAGGAGTTATTTGCCTTGAATTATTAAAAAATGCCAGAATTGTACTTTGTTTACACTCCAGCATCTGTAATAAACAATTATCATTTAACTTGTACACAATGATAATCGCAATAATATCTCAGTTGAGTTTGATTATGACTGATACTTGACTGACAGATCTACATTTTAGGCCCTTAAGATACTAAGAACACCACACAAATTTGCTGTTCTACACTCTAACATCTTCATTGCTTAAGCAGTGCAGGCAATAAAAGCAATATTTCTCGGGAGAGCGACATCAGGGTCATCTTAGCCTTCTTGCTTTTAATTTTTTGCCTCCTAAAGCTGAGTTGGATTCTGATTGTGTAAAGCCAAGAATGAGAGATAAAAGGCCTAATGTACAACAATGAGAGATCCTGATTGAACCAAGAATCTTTTAACCCAACCTTTTTTAAATGGAATGCTTTAATTTTTGGGCTGACTTTTTCTTCCATTGTCATGTGGTTAAAGTGGCTGTCCCAGTAATAAGGTGGTAGATTTGATCCCTGACAGTCAGATTCTGTCATGAATAGAGCAGAAAAATGTTGAAGTAGCTGGCTATTTCAGTCACCCTACAGGTAAAGTTCATGTCGAGCTGCCTGTTATAATTACCAGGAAGTCATAATACGAATGTCTGTAAAAAGAATTTCAGCTTTGATGGGGATTAAAGTAATGGAGATTGTAGAATGGTTATGTAATCTAAAGTGTCTCCTCCACTGCTATTGGCGGCGTAGACCCACACTAAATCTGTCTTTAACTCAAACAGACTATAATATATTGAAGATGTATAATGTTCAACCAGAAACACTTCTCCATATGTATTTAAGAGAAGTGTTTTTTATGAACCACCTATATATTTATTTAAAATAACTTTAATTCAGTCCGAACACGTTATTGATATTTTGTGAATACTAAGCATATATTTCAGCTAGTTGTCATCTCAACAAATAATTGTTGTTTTTCCAAAGTATAGGCATTTTCTACCATGAAAGTCATTCAAATATTTATTTGGTCTTATCTTTTTTTTTTGTAATTTTTATTTTACTAATATGTACATAACATAGTTACATTGGTCTTATCTTTGTTTAGGTCAAAAAGTTAGGTATAGACAGGTATATCAAAAAAATTGTACCCTAGCTACGGATGTTTACTTTTTCTATTAGGATCAATAAATGTCTGGTGTCGGTCTGTCATCAATCCGACTTCCATAACTAGTTTATTTGCACTCAGATATTTTAATTTCTTAAGCAATTATCTTCAAATTAAATGAAATGTTTATTCCCATAATCTGGCCCTTTTAATATTAAAACAAATGCCAGATTTCACTTTGTTTGCACTCTAGAACTAAATGAGAATGTTTATAGCCATAATGTCTTGGCCACTTTCGACTGTGGCTGATATTGGCTAAATTATGTCAGGAATTATATTGCCCTTTAATATTAAAATACTAGATTTCACTTTGTGAAATGAAATGATCTCGTGGATTATGTATACAAACAACTATGCTATAATTTAATAACTTGTCAGGCAATTATGTAAATGTTGTTTTTCTCAGGTGAGCGTCTTCAGGGCCATCTTTCCTCTCTTGTTTGATGGTTCTTCAGTTGGACCAGTAGTGTGTACCATGATGCCTTTAACATCAGTCTTACTCAGGTGAGCGGCACAGGGCTATATTTGCCCTCTTGTTTACTTTATTTGCTATCTATCATCTGCAATTATTAAGCAATCTTTATTTAACTTATACATACTTCTAATGTCACCAATATCTTATATATGGAGTTTGATTATATACCTGTATGACTGATATTGAACAGATACAAATGTAGATCTACAGTTTAGGCACTTGAAATGTCAGAACATTTCAAAGACTTGCTGCTTTTAGCTGTTTTTACATTCTAGCATCTTCATTATTCATTAATGTTATGCAGTGCATGAAATGAAGGCAATGTTTCTCAGGTGAAAGTTTTTAGGACTTCTTGGCCCTTTTGTTTTTCATTATTAGTCCTCTACCGGCATCACCAAAGGGGACTATAGGTTTGCATTCTGTCCATCCGTCAGTCAGTCAGTCACACACATGTTTTCTGGGATTTTTTTTTAAATGCTTGCAGATATTGATCTAGTATTTGGTATGTGAGTCTACCACCATGAGTTACAGATCAAGGTCTAGTTTCGTTCCGATCCTTTGATTTTTGACGAAATTACAGGCTTTGAACTTAGAAAATTTCTTTAAAATAGCAGTTTTCCTGACTTTTTTTTATGTTTATTGTCGTTTTGACTTTCATGAAAAGTATTTATCAAATAACTGACTTGTTTGCAGCGTGAAGAGGGGCTGGGGTTCTTAGTTTTCTATTTGCCGGTAAGGGGACTTAGTATTGCCTAAGCAATACTTTCAGAATGCTGGTTTCATTTTATTTTTGTAAATAGTAAATAAATAAAGGTTAATTGAAATAATATTTGATATCACAAAAAGAAAGGTCATCCAGCTGTATTCCAACCCGCAATACTCCTTTACAAAAGAGGCTATGTAGTGAAAATCCCAGTTAGCCTACCAACTGAGCTTACTTCCCTGGATATGGTAAATTATTGGTTAATTCACCTGATGAATAGCCAGCCAAATGAAGGTTCATATATCTTCGAATGAATTGCGATTGATTTGCTTACACATTTATTTTTTTGGTTACAGTTTATTATGCAACCACCATGAAATGGTGATGGGCATACAGCGTTACACCAGTCCTGTCCTGTCCATGTGTGTGTGTTTTAGTATGTGTCTGTGTGTGTATGAAATCATTTCCCAGCTGTAACTTTGTTGTGTATGGTTGTCTTTTGAAAGAACTTGGCAGTAATTCTTAGGATTCCTGTCCTGTCCATGTGTGTGTGTTTTAGTATGTGTCTGTGTGTAAATAAGTCCTAAATATTTACGGGACACAATAATTGTATGTAGCATAAAAGCACAAAAGAACTATTTTCCCTGTGATGTTTCGCAACTTTCACTTTACCATGCGGAGGAGTATAGTTTCTTTCAATGCAAAGGTGGTTTGTACCTTAACTTGGATGGTTGATGTGCAGGTTTCGGTTATTTAGTGGTGTTATAATGGTCCATATAGAAAGATTGAATTCCGATACAAATCTGTGTAACTTACTAATAATCACATCAAGCTGTCTCAGATACATCAGGGGTTACCTCCAAGGGTTATTTGTTGCTCTATAGAATACTTATGTAGTTGCTCTATAGTATGTAATGTATGTATACAGATAAGGAGCCACTGATTTGCATCTATAAATAGAAACTGTGCCATTGCTCAGTAGTACTAATCAAAGCGCTGATATTGCTTATAGAACAGTATTGTTGTTTATCAGAAAAAAAATTAATAAATGGTGGTCAAATTTTGCACAATGCCTATAATCCCGCTTTAACGTTGTGTTCAAATGGTCCTTACAAAAAATTAAAGATGAATGCACGATTTGTTTCAACAGACTGTTAACAATTAGCACTTTGCCACTCTTACTCTCCTTATTTCTATAGCCTACAATGAACAATCGTTTATTATTTTAATATAAGTTAGATATTTGGCAAAAACTAAGTTACCCCGCATATCTGCAGCTTGACTTGAGACACACACAACTTCCGTGCCTTCAGCGCTTTGATTAATGTAGTAATTGATACTAAATGTACTGGTTGGGGGCATAATCTACAAAAGTGTGAAAACTTACTGCAGCGATACTGATTTTTCGCACCCTCATGAGTGTGTCGGTATGTGTTGAGATAAACAATTAGTTTCAGGTGCGATTTTACCCTTGGGGACCAAAGAAATACATCAAGACATAAAAAATGTCGAGATTAGGATGGATTTTATATATATTTTAATAGTTGAGATAAGAATGGATTTTATATATTTTTTAATATAGAAGAAATTGGGACTTTCAATGTATGTCGAGATATGCTAAATGTCGAGACTCACGATGTCGACAATGAGTCTCAACTGTTGTTTTATTAAAGTGACTTAAAACGAATTTTGATATTCAGATTTTATAAACGTTTTCATTTGTTTACCTAAAGTTTTTTTGTTTTTTTTTGATATATTGAATTTAAATCAGAAAAATGGATAAAAGTGTTAAATTTGCATATTTTTATCAAAAATTCAACATACCTGAAATTTCTATATTGAATAAAACACCTCTTAGTGAATTATATGTTTATTTTAAAGATTCATGTCAATAACCTATTGATAGTCAATCAATTTTAACTATTTAAGCTGATTTATGGGATTGATTATCTTTAGAATTATTGATCATCATCAATTGTCTCATTTGTTTACTACATGTGTTTCTACAATGCTTTACTGATCTACACAATTGTCAACTTTGATCTTATTTTATGTTCCACCAACATGGCATATGCCTCTTCATTATGTTGTCACACTTCAGAAGTTCAACTGTGTCCACACATGAAGGTTAATATGTTCAGTGCTGAAAAACAGCATATTTTGGATCATTTCAGCATTGTTCAACATACTTTTTCCTGAAACTATGTCAACTGTACCATCCATTTTTAACACCTACAATAGGTACCATCTCACAATATTGCAGGTAATTGCTGTATTGGCCCATTTTTAAGGCACCAAATTTTACCCGTTTCTAGACACTGCAGACATTGACTGTAAAGATTAACTAGGTGTGCATATGATATATACAGAACAGTTTTTTTTTTTGCCATACATAGAACACAAATCATTTTCCCAGAATACTTTTGTCCTGTGTCCCTGTGAAATCTACCAGAGTATTTAATGTTCCTTTTTAGCTCACCTGAGCACAAAGTGCGCGGGGGAGGTATTGTGATCAGTCTTAGTCCGGTGTCTGTCGTGCGTCATCAACTTTTGCTTTAAACAACATCTCCTTCTAAACCCCTGAACAGATTTTGATGAAACTCATTAGGAATGATTATTGGATGATACTGCATAAAAATAGCTAAAATCGTTGGTCCACCAACCAAGATGGCCGCCAGAGCTAAAGATAGAATAATCTTTAAACGACATCTCCTCCTAAATGTGAGCAGATTTTGATGAAATTTTACAGGAATGATCCTTAGGTGGCACTGAGCAAAAATGATTAAAATTGTTCCAGTCTGCCTACAAAGATGGCCAACAGAGCTAAAAATAGAAAAATCTGTAAACAACATTTCCTCCTAAAATGCTAAGCAAATTTTAATGAAACTCAATGGAATGATCATTGGGTTATACTGCACAAACATCATTCGGCTAAAATCATTCCGGTCTGCTGACCCAGATGGCAGTCAGAGCGTAAAATAGAATAATCTGTAAACATCATCTTCTCATAAACTTCTGAGTAGATTTTGATGAAATTTTACAGGAATGATCCATACGTGGTACTGAGCAAAATTAGCTTAAATCATTTCAACCAAAATGGCCGCCAGAGTCAAAAATAGAAAATCTTTAAACAACATCTCCTTCTAAACCGTGAAACAATTTTTAATGAAACTCATTAGGAATGATCATTGGGTGGTACTGAGCAAAAATAGCTAAAATCATATATGTCTGCCTACCAAGATGGCCACCAGAACTAAAAATGAATAAGATGTAAATACTATATAATTTATTATGTGTATTTTTTTCCTTACTGCTGCATTTTCTCTCTAGCAGTTGAATTCAGGTGAGCGATTTAGGGCCATCATGGCCCTCTTGTTTTGAGAGGTGTGGTACATATTTTTAGAAAGTACAGGATTATGTCAATAAATTGAAATTAAGGCCTTAACAGCAGCACATATTTTTAACCAGTTGGCCGTCAACTTTCTCTATCTTCAACTTCCTTTGTCTGGATGATAACTTTGTCATGCATTAAAATATTTTTTAATAAATACATAGAAATTGTTCAATATGCTAAGATAACAAGGATGCTGCATATATCATGCCAATGGGAGGATTGTTTAAGTAGGGTTGTAGATAAGATTGTTGAGCAAGGAGTGCCTGAGGTTTGAAACTTGGTTTGGCAGCACATTTTTCTCACCTGGCTGCTGGAATAAAACTTTTATATATTTTGATCACTATTCAATCTTTACTGAAATATTTACTTTTGTATGGAACTGCTAGCTTCCAGGAACTAACAGAAACAATGGAAAGAACTCATCATTAACTCCATAAGGAAGCTCCTAGATTTAAAAAAAGGAGAGAAAAGGGAGAAAAATTCACTTCTGTAAAGCAGAGATAACAGTTTGAGTTTTGATTCTTTATTTCTTTCAATTGTGTGCATTTGGTGAGGAGAAATGAATGTCTTTGAGTTTTTTTTTAAAGGTAACTGATGTAACTCTTGTCTAGCAAGAGTAGACTTTATTTTGATATTCTGAAAGTGTAGATCAAGTTTATGATTTTGTCAGCTTCATGATGGGATTTTGGATGTTGTCAGTAACTATAGTGATATGACCTGTAATCAATATCAAAAATAATATATACTACTCAAAGTTTGCTAAGCACCATCACTATTTTCCGGTAGCATTGCATGCTTAGACCAAGCGACTTTAAAGGCATGCTACATTAATTTTTACATTAAAACAAATCTTGCTTTTATGCAGAAGTATTGTTTATGTACCAAACTTACTACCAGTTACAAGAAATAAGCTTTTCAGATCCTCAATACTGGGAATTAATCATAATTAGAATTTTGAGAAAACACCTTAAAATTTAAAGTCAGAAAAATTTCCCAGAACTTTGTCTTCAAATATTTCTGTTTTCTAAATGGAATCTTTTAAGGATATTTGTGACGATGTTGGCCTGTTCATGGTCATTTTTTTCTGTATTGATCACAAGATTTAACTCCATTTATAAAATGCCATTTCTTGCAAAAAACACATTTTTGTGAATTTTTCAAATAATGACGGGAATTGGCTAAATCATTGTAACTCATTTTTGAGCCTCTTTTCTATCATTTTGACAAAAACTATGCGTAAAATTGATTGTCAGCTAACGCTTTCCTTTCAGGTACATAGCATTACATTCAGCATGTGTTTTCATGAGACTCTATGGGAAAATAGCGGGTGGTGCTTAGCAAACTTTGAGTAGTATATTAGATGATATTTGTATTTGTTATACAGGAATATATTAGTTGAAAATTTATATTTGTTATGCAGGAATGACTATCAAACAGTAAGAAAACACAATTTCCCTAACATTTTATTTTCACCATCTAGGCTGCTGTATCAGATAATTTAATACAAGAAAAAGGATAAAAAAAATCCATTATCACCAGCATCTTCCATGCTAACTGCAATGATGGTGTCATCACAACTTTCACATGTGTTGTTTCTCTTTTTATTTCTTTAATAAAAAAAAATCAATGGTTTAAATTAAAAAGACTACTACAGTGTTGGGGTGCTATCAGGATAATGTTCAAGGGTGGGTATCATAATGTCCCGTCTGGTGCCAGGATAATGTTAAAGGGTGGGGTATCAACTGTGGTTCTGATGTCAGGATAATGTTAAAGGGTGGGTATCATGCTGTGGTTCTGGTGTCCGGATAATGTTAAAGGGTGGGTATCATAATGTCTGTCGGTGCAGGATAATGTTAAAGGGTGGGTATCATGCTGTGGTTCTGATGTCAGGATAATGTTCAAGGGTGGGTATATGCTGTGGGTCTGGTATCAGGATAATGTTAAAGAGTGGGTATCATGCTGTGGGTCTGGTATCAGGATAATGTTAAAGGGTGGGGTATCATGCTGGGGTTTCTGGTACAGGATAATGTTAAAGGGTGGGGTATCATGCTGTGGGTCTGGTATCAGGATAATGTTAAAGGGTGGGGTATCATCTGTGGGTCTGGTATCAGGATAATGTTAAAGAGTGGGGATCAGCTGGGGTTGGTATCAGGATAATTTAAAGGGGGGGTATCATGCTGTGGGGTCTGGTATCAGGATAATGTTCAAAGGGTGGGTATCAGCTGTGGGTCTGGTGTCAGGATAATGTTAAAGAGTGGGTATCATGTGTGGGTTCTGGTGTCAGGATAATGTTAAAGAGTGGGTATCATGCTGTGGTTCTGGTTTTCAAGATAATGTTAAAGCATGGGGTATCATGTGTGGTTCTGGTGTCAGGGATAATGTTCAAGGGTGGTATCAAATGTCTGTCTGGTGCCAGGATAATGTTAAAGGTTTTGGGGATCATTCTGTGGTTCTTGGTGTCAAGATAAGTTAAAGCATGGGGTATCATGCTGTGGTTCTGGTTCAGGATAATGTTCAAGGGTGGGGATCATAATTTTCTGTCTGGTGCCAGGATAATGTTAAAGGGTGGGGTATCATTTCTGTGGTTCTGGTCCGGGTAATTTCAAGGGTGGTATCATAATGGTGTCTGGTGGCCAGGATATGTTAAAGGATGGGGTATCATTCTGTGGTTCTGATGTCGGATAATGTTTAAGGGTGGGTATCATAATTCTGTCGGTGCAGGATAATGTTAAAGGTTTGGGGTATCATGCTGTGGTCTGATGTCAGGATAATGTTCAAGGTGGGTATCATGCGTGGGTCTGGTATCAGGATAATGTTAAAGAGTGGGTATCATGCGTGGGTCTGGGATCAGGAAAAATGTTAAAGAGTGGGTTTCATGCTTTTGGTCTGGTATCAGGATAATGTTAAAGGGTGGGGGATCAGCTGTGGTTTGGTTTTCAGATAATGTTAAAGGGTTTTGGGGATCATGCTGTGGGTCTGGTATCAGGATAATGTTAAAAGGGGTGGGGTATCATGCTGTGGGTCTGGTATCGGAAAAAGTTAAGG
>CM037789.1:43532593-43554828 GCA_021229015.1 Solen grandis
ATGAGAAACAAATCAGCTTACGAAGCTAATGGTGATTTTTAGCTCACCTGAGCACAACGTGCTCATGGTGAGCTTTTGTGATCACCTTTTGTCCATCGTGCGTGCGTTCGTCGTCGTCGTCAACAATTTCTTTAAACAACATCTCCTTCTAAACTACTCACTGGATTTTTATAAAACTTCACAGGAATGTTCATAATGGGGCCCTTTACCAAAGTTGTTAAAATTATTTTGATTGGTCAAAAATCTAGGTCACAGGAGCTAAAAATAGATTTTAAAAATGAAAATTTTAAAAATCTTCTTCTCCGAAACCACAAGGCCTAGCCTTTTGATTTTTGGTATGTAGCATGATCTTATAACTCTCTACCAAGATTGTTCAAATTATGGCCCTGGGGTCAAAATTAGGCCTGCCCCAGGGGTCTACATAGATTTTTATATTAAAAAAATGCCAGATTTCACATTGTTTGCACTAAAGCATCTTTATTTCTTTAGCAATCATCTTCAAACTTTATTGCAATGTTTATTGCCATAATCTCAGGGCCAAGTTTAATTATTGCAGATATCGGCATATTAGGTCAGGAGTTATGCCCCTTTGAATATCAAAAAAATGCCAGATTTCACATTGTTTGCACTCTAGCATCTTCATTTCTTAAGCAATCATCTTCAAACTTTATGACAATGTTTATTACCATAATCTCAGGGCCAAGTTTGATTATGGCTGATATCGGCATATTAGATCAGGAGTTACGCCCCCTTTAATATTATAAAAAAGGCCAGATTTCACATTGTTTGCACTATAACATCTTCATTTCTTAAGCAATCATCTTCAAACTTTATGCAATTTATACATAATCTCACGGCCAAGTTGATTTGGGATATCGCTATTAGGTCAGGAGTTATGCCCCTTTTTTATTATTAATAAAAAGCCAAATTTCACTTTGTTTGCACTCTAGCATCTTCATTTCTTAAGCAATCATCTTCAAACTTTATGACAATGTTTATTACTATAATCTCATGGCCAAGTTTGATTATGGCGGATATCGGCATTAGGTCAGGAGTTATGCCCCTTTTAATATTAAAAAATATGGCAGATTTCACTTTTTTCATTAGCATCTTATTTCTAAGCAACATCTTCAAACTTTATTGCCCCAAAAAAGGCAGATTTCACCTTTTTTACATTTTAGCATCTTCATTTCTCAAGCAACCATCTTCAAACTTTATGGTAATGTTCATTACCATAATGTCTTGACCAAGTTTGATTATGGCTGATATCGGCCTATTAGGTCAGGAATTATGTCCCTTTTAATGTTTAAATTTGTGTATTTAAAGCCATAATTTCTTAGTCAATTTTTAAATTTAACCCTCATGGATTATGTATTCAGTACAACTATGCCATAATTTAGTAACATGTACAGGCAATGAAGGCAGTTTTTCTCAGGTGAGTGTCTTTAGGGCCATCTTGGCCCTCTTGTTTGTTATTTCCACATTACTAGGGATTCTACTGTTGATAGGATACTATGGTCCAGTGGCAGTGTACATGACTGTGGATGACAAGGTTGTGGGTTTGAACCCTGTTAGGGGCAAAAATCTTTTATTACCTTCCAGGGCCCAGGAACTGTCAAGAAGGTCTAGTATAAACTGCTAGGAGGGTTGTGTGAAACAATTTGGGACTTTAAAGAGATTCTGAACATCAAAAGATTCTGAACATCAAAAACTGCCCAAACTATGCAATGCCCCTTCAAGGCCCTTTTTTCAAGGCCTACATAACATCATGGGCTGAAATTTCTGTAAACAATGGAAGTGAAAAACATTCTTTTTGCAAAACCCATAAATATGGCACTAGAACAGACCTATTCCATAAAGTTATATGTATTAAAGGCCCATTATATTTCATTTTGATACAATAATATTTAAAAGAAAATAAAATTAAAATATTGTGGACTAATGCAAATGGTGCATATTAATGTGCAAATATCTGCTGTAAAATAATTAACAGTTAAACGCATTCAAAAAGTTTATCAAACTACGCCATTTAGTATTTTGTATGAATGTCAAAATGCTCTCATTGTTTATATTTTACATTTGTGATTATTCCTGCAGAGGTTCTGTAATTGGTAATAATTTGGATTTGAAAAACCGTTGCTGAATCACAGTTTATTTATCTGCTATGTCATCAATTTATGTACTTGTGATTTGTTGATGGAAACATAAGAAAAGTCTATGGAAAACATCAGAAAATTGACGAAAATATATGGAATACGTAAATCAGATATTTTTGTAAACAATTGCATGATCTTGAGTAAAAGATTCTTTCTTATCTATGCATTGTAGCAAGGTTGTCATCAGGGAGTATGCACATATTGCATCTCTTAAAAAATCTGTAACACTTATTTTGCTTTCCTTTCTGAAGAATATACACTGTTTTTAGCTCACCTGAGCACAAAGTGCTCAAGGTGAGCTTTTGTGATCACCGTGTGTCTTTTGCCGTCTGTCGTGCATTTTAAACATCTCCTCTGAAATCACTTGACAGAACTGGATTAACTTGGCAGGGATGATCCTTTGGTGAACCTTCACAAAAGTTAAAATAAAATTGATCCATGTAGAGCTCTGGTTGCCATGGCAAGGGAAAGAAAAAAAATATGTAAGCTATAAAATTCATCTCCTTCAAAACTACTGGCCAGATCTCAAAATGTTTTAATATACAGATGTTCCTTGGGTAACCTTCTTCCAAGATTGCTGGAATTATTCTGATCCGTTAAAAAAAGGTGGCCGCCAGGGGCAGGGATAATTTGCCTTAAACGTATATAATGAAAACTTTAAAAGATATCTCCTCTGAAACCGCTGGACAGAATTTGATTAAACTTAGCAGGATGATCCTTGGGTGAACCTTCACAAAAGTTGCTAAAATAAACTTGATCCATGTAGAACTCTGGTAGATATGGCAATGGAAAGAAAAAAAAATTAAAACTTTAAAAATCATCTCCTTCAAAAGTGAAAACTAGTGGTCAGATTTCAAAATTTTTAGTACAGATGTTCCTTGGGAAACCCTATACTCAGGTGAGAGATCCAGGGCATCTATGGCCCTCTTGTTTGAAGATAATGATAAAAACAAAATCAGATATGCTAACCATGATCATGGACACTTATGGCAAAAGTCAGATGAAGAAAATCAGGGTATACGAGTGGTTCAGTGTCCTCAAAAATGATCCTTTTTACAATGTTGCCAAATGTCCAAGTGTATATGAAGTCAAGAAAATATGATGAAATTGTGAAGTTGTCTGAGATTCTGTAGGAGCACTTCAGGTAATGCTTTGACAAGTAGATCATGTGTATTATGCAAAAGCGAATATTTGGAAAAAGATGTAATTTTTAACAGGGTTGCTAAATGCAACTCCCGTACATGGAAGCACACATTTCTGCATCAGACAACATTTTGGGCTATATTCATACTAAATTTACAAAGTGGAGATAAAGTTCCAAATTTTGTTTTCTGTCTTATCACTGAGTGGTGTTGATTCAACTAAAGTGTGTTAATAGTCAGTGCTGGAGATAATGTGTTAAGTAAACCATAATAAAAAAAGTTGATGCTCACTTGAGTCAATCACAATTTGAACCATTACTGGCTGGAATTTCACCACTTTACCTGTAAGATATATACATTTTATATATAGCTACTACCTAAATAGTTAAGTTAGTAGGCAAGCATGTTATTTTGAAAGAAGTGCAACTTTACACTGTTACCTTATTGTTTCTTAAGCACTACAGTTTATATCTTGATCAGTCTCTCATTTATTTAATACATGGGTATGTTGCATTGCCAAAGCATTCAAAGCATTTCTCAGCTTTTTCCTGTATTTTGGTAGTAAAAATTTGAAACAAAACAGATTGTTTAGGCGCAACAACACACCCTAGACTGATCTTGGTAATTGGTATTATATGTGTGGCATAACTGGTAGTCATAAAGGAAGAAGTGACACTTTTTCTGTTAAATGTGTTAAATACATATGGATGGCAGAAACAGGAAGTATCTAGCCAATGATGTTCTGTAACAGGACCCTTCAGGCAGAATCTTGGGAATTTTATGAATCTCTCACAGATGGTGCAGTAGTTATATTGGGGCAAGTTACTGAAAAAGTGTTGAACTCTGCATCCATATGCTTTAATGGTCACTGTGTTGAACTAAATAAAATTTCCTTTTAAAAGGAAGGCTTGCCCAGTTTATTATTAGCTGGTCTATCCAAAGCATGTGTTGCGTAACCAACTGATTTGTTCAAGTCTTGGCCCCAGTATCATAACCAAGTACCGTTGAATGGATTTATCTGTAAAATTTGAATTTAGCTTTCAAGAATGTTTGGCACATGCTTGCCAGTGTTGTTAAATACTGTGTGTCATATATGAATAGATTCCATCAGTAGTTTTATCCAGATTTTTTTCCAAAGAATTATGTGTTGATTGCTGCATATGGTAAATGACAAACCAAACTCTGAAGGCCAATACAATAGTTGGGCTAATAATAATCAATGGTTTCCTGTTATGTATGTTAAAAATCAAAGCAGAGTACCAGAATAAGCAGTCAATTGCTGATCACAGGGGCTCGAAGTTGCACTGGGAAAAATCGTATTGCCCCATGGAACTTCAAGCCTCTGTGTTTTCACGTGTTCAGTAAATGTCACAGTCTCTATACATAGATTACAGCAATTTTATGGAAACCCTCATATGACGTTTACACAAATGGATAATCTCAGCTATCTGCCAAATGCAACTTGTCCAAAATGTTACAAGAACAATGATAAGGGAATCACAACATGGCCCCAAGCCAATAAAGTTATCAAAAACTCACACCATAAAATAAGAGGCAACAAGAAAGAGTTGTAAAGTGTTTCACAATGAAGAAAAATAATGTTTTTTTTGCAATTAGAGATTTAATGAATTCTACAAATTAAGATTTATTACTATCATGTCATGATTATTATTTTGTTATACACAATCATTTGAAAAAAATGTTATTTTGCAAGCCCACTGGAATAGGGTGACAACTGTTTTAATGTGATTATGAGATGAGAGAAGGTGGGGCACTTGCCATGGATGGAGCTAACATGGGATGGAGGAACCAGCATGGATTGGAGGAGTTAACTTGGAGTGGAGCCAGCATGGGATGGAGGATCTAGCATGGGATAGAGGAACAAGCATTGGATAAAGGCCAAAAGGGGGAGGATCTAACATGGGTTGGAGGAGCTAGATCCAACATGGAATGGAGTCAACATTAGATGGAGGAGTCAACATGGGATGGAGGACTCAACATGTGATGGAGCCAACATAAGATAGAGTCAACTTGGGATTGAGCAGCAACATGGGATGGAGGAGCTAGCCTGGGATGGAGTAGCCAACATGGGATGGAGCCAACATGGGATGGAGTTAACTTGGGATTGAGCAGCCAACATTAGATGGAGGAACCAACATGGGATAGAGTAGCCAACATGGGATGGAGCCAACATGGGATGGAGTCAACTTGGAGTTGAGTCAACATGAAAAGGAGCCAGCATAGGATGGAGGAGCCAACATGGGATGGAGGAACAAGCATGGAATGGATCATACACTGGTTTGAGTCAACATGGGATGGAGCCTACATGGGATAGGGTCAACATGGTATGAAGCAGGGTTGAGGAGCTAGATCCAACAATGGATAGAGGAACAAGCATGGGATGGAGGCAAGTGGAATTGAGTTGACATGAAAAGGAGCCAGCATAAGATGGAGGAGCCAACATAGGATGGAGTCAACATGGGATGGAGCCATTATTGGATGGAGTTGACATGGGATGGGGCTAGAATAGGATGGACTATCCAACATGGGACTGAGGACTCAACATGGGATGATGCCAACATGGAATGGAGCCAGTGTAAAATGTATCGGGGCTAACTATATCTAAACATTCAAAAATATATGTACATATACTTATTTTTTCTTAGGCTTATCTAGCTTATGATTAAAGACCAATGATCCAATTAAAATGATTATGATGACACAAAAATCATAGAGATCAATCAATATAACCAACAAAGATTGGTTTAAAATAAATATAAAACTCTAAAATATCCAGTCACGAAAGCCTACAATTAACCGTGTCTGAGCTATGCAAAATTAAAGAGATGAAAACCATCTAAAAATAATGTTTTGGGCCACTTAATTTTCATAGCTGATGAATGGAAATATCCTAGGATGAACAAGCCCTACACCTGTAACAATCTCTGTGCTGACAGACAAGCAAATCATATTGATGCTAAATGAGCTCCCAAACCAAAATTACAGAATGTATCGGAACCCATGGTATCAAGAATGTTCTGAATCTTTTCACCCTTAACAATGCTAGGTGACTATTTGTGAGACAGAACTTGCATCGAGATACCAAAGTCTAACAATCAATTATGATATACTTGTGCTATCTGAGATTTTATTGATGACAGTTGAACACAGACTGACTGAAAGACTGAGTGGGCCCACCTTATATACTTTTCAACGAGTCACGTGACCGACAAAACATAGAATCTTCCAGGGCGAAACTATTTCCGTTAAATAAGAATAGCCAAAAGGGTGTCTGCTTATATGAGAGACTATATGGCTGTGATTTAAGCATTTACACCAAAGTAATAAATTAAATCAATGAAATATGAAAAAAGAAATAGCTATTTAAACTTACGACATTATGCTTCCTAATATAAATGTGGCTAAAATAATGGAAAACCAAAGGTTTAAATATCGAATCAGGAAACCCGAAGTAGAAACTTTGATAAACTTTACTAGAATTATTTTACGAAAGCATGGGATGGGGGATGGAGGAGTCAACATAAGATGGGGGATGGAGGAGTCAACATGGGATGGAGGAGTCAACATGGGATGGAGGAGCAAACATGGGATGGAGGAGTCAACATGGGATGGGGGATGGAGGAGCTAACATGGGATGGAGGTGCCAAAATGAGATGGAGGAGCCAACATTTGATGGAGGAGCCAACATGGGATGGAGGAGTCAACATGGGATGGGGGATGGAGGAGCTAACATGGGATGGAGGAGTCAACATTGGATGGAGGAGCCAATATGGGATGGGGGAGTCAACATGGGATGGAGGAGTCAACATGGGATGGGGGAGTCAACATGGGATGGTGGATAGAGGAGCCAACATTGGATGGAGGAGTCAACATGGGATGGAGGAGTCAACATGGTGTGGGGGAGTCAACATGGGATGGGGGATGGAGGAGCTAACATGGGATGGAGGAGCCAAAATGAGATGGAGGAGCCAACATTTGATGGAGGAGCCAACATGGGATGGAGGAGTCAACATGGGATGGGGGATGGAGGAGCTAACATTGGATGGAGGAGTCAACATGGGATGGAGGAGCAAACATGGGATGGAGGAGTCAACATGGGATGGAGGAGTCAACATGGGATGGAGGAGTCAACATGGGATGGAGGAGTCAACATGGGATGGAGGAGTCAACATTGGATGGAGGAGTCAACATGGGATGGAGGAGTCAACATGGGAAGGAGGAGTCAACATTGGACAGAGGAGTCGACATGGGATGGAGGAGTCAACATGGGATTGAGGAGTCAACATGGGATGGAGGAGCCAACATGGGATGGAGGAGTCAACATTGGGATGGGGTATGGAGGAGCCAACATGGGATGGGGGATGGAGGAGCCAACATGGGATGGAGGAACCAACATGGGATAGAGGATCCAACATTGGATGGAGGAGCCAACTTGGGATAGAGGATCCAAAATGGGAAGGAGGCAGCTAGCATGGGATAGAGAAGCCAGTTGATGGTGCTAAAAATAATCACTTAAGTGAGTTTTTAGACTAGCGGTAGCTGCCAATCTTACATAGCCATAAATCAAAAGCAGGCTTTGTTGATTTACAAAATTATTGTCCAATTTTTTTAACCTGTCACAAGCGCATGCATTTCATGGTCACATGCACAAAATATATTTATCTTTGAGCACTTCTAGATAGATTCTGTATGGTTTATGGGGGAAAAAATAGTACAGTCAACATCGTACATGCGACCACCTGTATTAAATGACTTTTTTATTAAACGACCGTTATAAATCCCGCCCGAACGTTTTTATATCAATTTATCCCATTAAGCGACTTTTTTATTATGCGACCAGCGACCACATAAACCAAGTCCCAGCATGTAAGATTATGCACAAAATCAACTTTATTAAGCGACATAACATTGGTGAAACCATCCCTCCAAATGCCGAATGCTTCGGATTTTGGTAAAGAATATTTGGGAATAAGGTAAATTAATGCTTCCGGATGCAATGCGTACCATTAATAATTCATACCTATAAGTATATACTTTGCGTTTTATGATACTCGACGAGGGCGAACAGTTGAAATAAATTTATCGGGGGTTTCTGGATTTACGTTAGACAGAGACATAAAGAAAGCTCATTGCTAAATAATATTTTTTCTTGAAATTGTCCGAATCAATCCATGACTTCGATGTCAAATGTTGTGTTTTTCCACCGAATAACAAATGCAAACCTCAGCCAATGATCCAAGGTATTATTCCAACATAACAGCTAACAAATTGTAAGATATGACAAAAAATAAACATGATGTTGTTTATTGGTATAAAATAACAAAACATTGTGTAGTTTACATCATATTCATGTTGTAATAGAATCTAACGTTATGATACAATTTAGCTTACAGTTTGTATATATATGACTTGTTTGCCTAGATTTCCAAACAAATCTATTAAGAGACCATTTCATTAAGCGACCACTTTTTGGCAGTCCCTTGAGCGGTCTCTTAATACAATGTCGACTGTATATAAAGTTGTAATAGTAACACTGCACCTTTGTCCGCTGTGATACTCTGGTAAACGGCATGCGCTTCAATGCTGGAGATTACAGGTTTGATTCTACTTAAGTGTGGTAAATTTTTCTTATTTTTAGGTTTTCGCATCGCTGGGCGAAACCTATTGTTCTTCTTCTGTTTTTTTTTTTGTTTTTTTGTTGTTTTTTTTATTATTTTTCCGCCGGTTTTTGTGAACGGCATATCGCCATGATAGAAAAAAGGCACAATTATGAAATTTCTACCAGTTTTTTCTACTTATATGAACTTAATCCTTACGTTGAGAAAATTTTCATTTTTGTCTTTGTTTTTCCGCTAGGGGGCGCTTTGTATAAAATCATAAAAAGAGGAGTAACTCTGTTATTTGGGGTCCGATTCAAATGCGTTTTTTTTGCATTATGTTCACTGATGATAGCCTAATAAAATATGATAGATTTCAATGATTGGCGTACATAAATCTTTTGAGCTACAGAAGGTTGAAAGTTCAAACCTTACAAAAAATGGTGAAAATGAGGGTAGGTCTACGAAAAACCTATCCAGTTTTTTCAGAGATGAGATAGAAGAGTTCTTTTTGTTGCATATGATTTGCAAGACATATACGCACAAAATATATGGGTTGGCGATTTTGAAAAATGCATTGTTTGTCTTCTAGAAACGGTCAAACTTTACTAAATTTTGGGACAAATTAACATTTCTTGAACACATTTGTGTTGCTCCTGATTTTATTTTTTGTTCCTTTTCCATGAAATTTTCACACTTTATGTAGTTTAATGTCCTGAATGTTCCAGAGAAAAAAAATGAAAAAATATTGCAAAGGTCAAGGTCATATCATGATTATTGGATTTTTAAACGGCCTCAAATAGCTCAAAAACTAAAAATATTTCATTGTTATCATGTGCAGATAAGATTTAGGTCTTGAAGAGACCTTTCAAATGATGTTTAGTATTTGAAGATCGGGCTTGATTTGGTCATTTTATGGCAGTTCAAAGTTTATCCTCTTTGGAAAAATTGTAAATTTGTTTTCAAAGTTTGAATTTAGTTATTTTTTTGTGTGATTATCCTGAAGTTTAAAATCTTATAATTCAAGTAAAATAATCTTGATCAAAATCGGTTGTGAAATGTAGTATCTATGACATGTCAAAGTTAATGGTTTCTGGAAAAAAAAGCTTCTTATCCTGACGAGGATTACCTGTATATGCAAGCCAAAGAGGCAGACTGTCTTATCTCAAGTAGAATGAGTACCGCTGATCAATTATGTAGGTCAGCCTTTGGAGATTGGTAGCTATGTTTAAAAGCAGACTGACTTATCTTAGCTACCAATGCAGTACACTGTTATTGAAGCGAATAAATCACTATAAGTTTCTGCTCTCATCCTTACCTCTCTATCTGTCTGTCTGTCTCTCTCTCTCACATAGATTTAATTGGGCATAATGAAAAATATAGCTATGAAAATCTCAACATTAATGTTTTTATGCTAGAGTCAGTTTTGCAAACAATAAGTAATGTGTACCTTTGCATATACCTTTCTACACAAGTTTTTAAAAGTGTATATATGATTGTAAGGTTACTTGATTTCTGAATACATCTCAGCGTTAGAAAATATCTGCATCATAACAGGGTCTTTCAAATAGTATACTATTTGAAAGACCCTGATCATAACAATCATTTACGAATTTTATGAATTTCATATATATAATAACTTTATTATGTGTATATACAGTGCGGCTTGTGTGCAAGTCGGCACACGGAACGCACGTTACACGGACACGGAACGCACGTTGCACGGACACGGATCGCACGGTACACGGTGCGCGCACGTTACACGTTTGGTTCATATACACGATACGATCCATGCACACTCAAAAGGGGAAATTGGAGGCTTCAAGGGGGATTTTTGTAGCCACCAATTCAGTACACATGGTATTGAATAGAATAAATCAGAGTTAATTGTTGGAAAGACAAATTACAGAGCTTATCACTTATATTATTTTCAAAACTTGATAAATCGCTGTCAGTTTCTGCTCTCTCTCTTTCTCTCTCTCCCCCCCCCCCCCTCTCCCTCTCTCTGTCATAGATGTAACATATAAATCACAATACACCACTACAGCATAGTTATAATACTGCTGTAATCAATTGATTAGGTAGAAAATACTTAAAAAATAGGATTTCAAATTAAAAAGTCAGTTGTATTGAAATCATTCAGTACTGTATTGAAAACGAGGACACTTTACGTAATCATAACAACAAAGTTGATAAACTACAACACCTTGGAAGATAGAATTTTCAATATTAAGGGATTTTAATTATAAACATTGCATAAGTCTTACATAGGTTGGAAACATTAGCATTACAGGCAAAAAAAATCATCATGTGATGTACAGGTAATCAGCTAAGTAAGCTTTTAAATCAACCTAAATTTAAGTGTGAGATTAAAAAAAAGGAAAAAAAAAAAGAGAGAAACAGACAGGGAGAGAGACAGTGAAGTACCATGAGAATTAATTGAATACTGCACTGATACATAGATAGCATAGTGTAATAAACAATAACTGATGCTAGTCTAATAACAGAGTATCATGTTCGTGTAGAAAAAATGTGGTACCGGGTGACTCATGAAAGCAAATCAAAACAACTGTGTTACGGATTTTTACAAAGTATTAAAGTTTCAATGGAGAAAGATTATATAGATATGGCATGGTTTCTTCTATAAAATGATTGTCATGTTATATATACTAATGACAACATGCTTATAGGTGATTTGACCAACCAGTAACACACATCCTTATATACACATGATCTAGGATAGGATACGGATATGAAGTAAGTTTACAATATTGTATTCTTATTGGGCACCAAATTGCACCAAATCAAAAAAACATGATTTGGTGATGTAATATTGATAAAAATTTGATCTTTTTTGGTTACATTTTCTTTTGCTTCAAATTGTGATGTATAAAGAAAAGTATTCGACTTGTGCTTCTTGTATACTTGACTGAACTTTCTTCAATGGTGGATTATTTTAGACATTTCGTGTGTTCGTGTCTTCATTCCGAAAGGCAAAAGGCGAAATAACAAAAACATGCCATAATGTCGTTATTTTACCTTTTGTCTTTCGGTGCAAAAACACGAAAACACAAAATATTCCAGGCGAAATAATGAAATTTTAACAGGCAAAGCAAAAAAAAGTACCCTAATTGAATAAAAACTTTCCTCTTTGAATGTTTCATGTTTGCAGGTAGAAACCATTTCATTTTGGCACCCTTTAGTTGTCGTGTTCTTGTGTTCGCACCCTAAACCTGAAAGGCGAAGACACGACACTGTAGCAGATTTCGTGTTGTCGTGTTTTTGCGCATCAAAAGGAAAAGTCGAAATAATAAGATAGCACTATGGTTTTGCCCTCCGGTTTTGTGGTGGCTGATTTCTGCCATTTCGCCCGAAAGGCGAAATAACGAAAAATGCCACAATGTCTTTATTTTGCCTTTCGGGGCAAGGACACGACAACACGAAACATGTCAAGCGAAATATACATTTTTTAAAGGCGAAAGGACAAAATGTTTCGTCTTTGAATGCTTTGAGTTTCTCCCTCCAGATTCTCATCCTATATAGGGTCACCAGTTTCCTGCTTTGTGTATATAGTCAGCAGTTTCCAGCATGTCTTACATAAGAACTTGCTTATATCATATATAAATTGAACTTTTCCATACTAATTTTTGTGTCGCCTGCATAGCATGGCAGACACATAGGGATCACTTTGTCCGTCGTCGTCGTCGTCGGCGTCGTCGGCGTCGTCGTCGTCGTCGGCGTCGTCGGCGTCACACTTTCTTGTCCGGAGCATAACTCGAAAAGTATTTGAGGTATCACCTTGAAACTTAAAAAATGGATAGATCACATTGAGGTGGAGTGCAGTGCACAAGAATGATAACTCTGACTTTCGTATTTTCTGAGTTATTACCCTTTGTTGATTCTGAGATTTTATTTTTGTCCGGACCATAACTCAAAAAGTATTTGAGGTATCACCTTGAAACTTAAAACATGGATAGATCACATTGAGGTGGAGTGCAGTGCACAAGAATGATAACTCTGACTTTCATATTTTCTGAGTTATTGCCCTTTGTTGATTTTCAGTCTTAATTTTTGTCCAGGGCATAACTCGAAACGTATTTGAGGTGTTGACTTTAAACTTCATAGATCTCAATGGTCTGAGTGCAGTGCACATGAATGATAACTCTGTTTCTCTTTTTCCTTGAGTTATTGCCCTTTGTTGATACTCAGACTTCATTTTTGTCTGGAGCATAACACGAAAAGTATTTGAGGTATTACTTTGAAACCTCACAGGTGGAAAGATCTCATGGAGTGCATTGTGCAAGAATGATAACTGTTGTATTTTTGGAGTAATTTCCCTTTGTTTATTTTTTGGATTTAATTCTTGTGTGGTGCATAACTTGTAAAGTGTTGCCTTAAACATTTATAGTAGATAGATCTCATTGGTCTGAGTGCAGTACACAAGAATGATAACTCAATAATGATAATGATGACTACAAACTTGCAACATATATATAATTAACGTCATAAGTGCTTAATGACGTCATAATTTTTCTTACAGTTAATGTTTTGAATTCATAGTCATTCTGACACTCCTCTGATGAAGACTGTATAGTCGAAAGTGCTCGGGAAAATTATTACATATTGCACTGTTTGAATATTTTATTCCCCCCCCCCCCCCCTCCAAAAAAAAATAAAAAATATATATATATATATGTGTGTGTGTGTGTTATTTTGTACCTCACAAAATAGATTATGCTTTATCAATAATTTGTCAAAAGATCGATTTTCTAGTCAATTCTTTCATCAAACATGCTTAAATGCAGGCGACACAAGTGTTCCGAGGAACACCCACATCTAGTTTCAGTATTACATTTTCATATAATTATTTACTCTATGTTCTTAATGTCAGCAGATTCTTCAGTGATTAAGTATAACCACGGATGGCAAAACCAGAAGTGTTGTCATTTTGTTCCTTCAACTTTTTTGTTAGTCGAAAACACTACAACAGGAAATCTGCTATATCGTGGTGTCTGATGTTTATAACCCAGGACATGAAACATTCAAAGATGAAACTTTTCTTTCCTTCACCTATTAAAATTTTGTTATTTTGCCAGGCATATGTTGTGTCTTTGACCCAAAAAGCAAAAGGCGAAATAATGACAATATGGCATCTTTTCATTCTTTCGCCTATTAGGGTCAAGATACAATATAAGACAGATAAATGGTTCTGACATAAAAGGTTTCATACTGCTAACAAGAAACATTCAAAGACGATACTTTTTTTCATTCGCCTGTTAAAATTTTGTTATTTTGCCTGGCATATTTCATTTCTTCACAACGACAATATGGCATGTTTTCGTAATTTCACCTTTCGCCTTTCAGAGTGAAGACAAGAACACACGAAACTGCAGAAATCCTAATTTACTGCATTTCTAAAAACTAAAATGTAATATGTAAATAAATTTGTTTATCGTTTTGCTGCTATTGGAGATTTTGCTTAATATCATTTTTGTGTAGCCTGACTATAGTATAGGGGTTACTTTGTTCGGCGGCGGCGGCGTCCCCTTCTGCTTGTCCGGAGCATAACTTTGTCACCATAAGTTTGAATGACTTGAAACTTCATATGTATGTTCCTTTCAATGACACGGAGTGCAGTGCGCAAGAACCATAACTCTACCTTGTGCACTTTTTGAGTTATTCCCCTTTGATAGAATTTCTTGTCTGGAGCATAACTTTGTCACAATGTGATTGAATTGCGAAAACCGATGATATCGCAATTCTGATTGCGATTCTAGTTTTCTTTTGTTTCTCTTTTAGCAATAGGCTTTTAAGCTAATTTTTTAGAATGCTTTGGTGAAGCCAATAATCCAGTTTTGTTATTTTCCTTCTGTATCCTGTAAACAGGTCTCTTACCAATTCCAGTAGCTTGAACAGTCTGATCAATATATCAAGCTGAACTTTCTTGATTCCAAGATTCTTATAAAAAGTAATCACACACATTCAAAAATATCTGTTTAGCTTCAGATGTAAGGAGATCTAGCCATTACCCTGTGTAAGGGGACTACACATAACATATTCATGTTTTTGCTTTGAATTCATGTGATTCCCATGGTATGATATATTCAGGCAAGAATAAATCTCAGTTAATTATTTATAAACAAGAGGGCCAAGATGGCCCTTGATCGCTCACCCAAGAAAGATGATTGCTTAAGAAATAAAGATGCTAGAGTGTAAACAAAGTGAAATCTGGCTTTTTTTATGGTGAAAAGGGCATAACTCCTAAATTAACTAGTCAATATCAGTTATAATTGAACCCGATTGCGAGATTATGGGCATAAACATTGTCTTAAAGTTTCAAAAAGATTGTTTAAAAAAATGAAGTTGGTAGAGAGTAAACAAAGTGACATCTTGCATTTTTTGTATTAAAAAGAGCATAACTCCTGGCCTAATTGGCCCATCTCAGCCACAATTGAACTCAATTAAGACATTATTGTCATTAACAATATCATAAAATTTGTAGATGATTGCTCAAAAGATGAAGATGCTAGAGTGTAAACAAAGTGAAATCTGGCATTTTTTTATATTAAAAGGGGCATAACTCCTGACCTAATTGACCGATCTCAGCCATAATAAAACGGCAATCGAGACATTATGGTCATAAACATTGTCTGAAAGTTTGAAGATGATTGCTTAATAAATAGAGGTGATAGAGTGTAAACACTAAATTGTTGACGCCGCACGACGGACGACGGACACTCACGGGATCACAATAGCTCACCCTGAGCTATGCTCAGGTGAGCTAAAAAAAAGTAAAGACAAGAAACAGATCAGAACCTGTAACTTCCCGCATAGAAGTGCATTGTGTTTACCACTGAGCCACATCTGACAGTAATGTATTGCTTCTGTAACAACTTTATATACTCTTCAGTATTCTACTACCTTTCGCTAAGTTATTCCCGTAAACCGTACGGAATATATCGAGAATCGAGCCAAGGTAAATATATTCTGTACAGTGACCATGTAATGTATGCGCTTGTGACAGTTTAAAAAAATTGGACAATACCACAGCGATTTTCAGTTTCGTATCACTCCGCCCTCAGTAGCGAATCAATGCATTGAAATTGTGTACATCAGGTTAGTAAGATATGCAAATTATGAATGGAACCAATGTGTCAACACCAGTCTGAATTACCTGTGTGAATGTGAAGGATCATTGGGAATTCATAGCTGTGCTACTAAGAAGGTGCATTGGAGATTGCATTGAAATGGAGAAGTAACGTGAATAAAATGACTTACCATGCTAGTTAGTTGTCAATTTATTATGCAAATAAAATGTATTTTTGCATTGTATGACATTTTGAGAAAAAAAAAAACCTATCTGCAAATTACACTCACCCAAAAGCATTTTCCAAAAAGATATGGGAAAGTAAAAGTAGGGTAGTAAATGTAATTCTTATTTACATGGATTGTTCAATCTGCAATTGATGTGTTGAAATTATGTGTTGATAAAAGCACAATTAGTAGTATCTACACATGCTCATGTTACTAAATTTTGGTCATATTCATTGACTGCTTTTACTATGTGGGTCTATTTGTGCAGAGGTACTAATGCTAGCTAGTGACGTTACAGTAATGGAACATTATAAAACAAGAGGGCCATGATGGCCCTTAATCGCTCACCTGAGAAATATTGCTTTCAATGGTTTATAATATGAACATACTTAAAGTGGGACCAATTTTGACACAGGGCCATGATTAAAAACAAACTTTGGTAATGATCCACTAGACAATGCTGCATGCACAATGCCATATGGTTTCTACAAGGTTTTCCCTTTAAGCTTACTGATCTAGCTTTGAAATTAATGGAGCGTGTTCTAGACACCTTAACTCTTGACCTTGTGGTTTCTGAGCCTATGTAAAATCAAGTGACACCTGGGGCAGACCCAATTTGGACCCAAGGGCCATGATTTGAACAACTTTGGTAGAGATCCACTAGACAATGGTACAAACCTTATATCTTAACACAAGGCCATGTGGTTTCTGATGAGAAGATTTTTCTAGGTTTTCCCTATATAAACCTATGTAAAATAAAGTGACCCCTGGGGCAGGGCAAATTTTGACCCTAGGGCCATGATTTGAACAATTTTTGTAAAGGTTTATAAGACAATTCTACACGCTGTAGGCCTTACAGTTTTGCAGGTGAAGATTTTCTAAGATTGCATTTTAAAATCTATTTTTAGCTCCTGTGACCTACTTTTTCAACCGATCATAATAATTTGTACAATTTTGTTAGAGGACATCATAAGGATGATTCCTGTGAAATTTTGTCAAAATCCCTTCAGCGGATTAGGAGGAGATGTTGTTTAATGGAAAAAGTTGACGCAAGACGCACGCACGCAGGCACAGATGGACGGACGACAGACGCCGGACAAAAGGCAATCATAAAAGCTCACCATGAGCACATTGTGCTCAGGTGAGCTAATTATCTAAGCTCTAGGCCTTATGGATTCATAAAAGAAGATTTTTAAGATTTTCCTTTATAACTCTATGTAAAACAAGTAACCCCTGGTGCGGGGTCATTTATCACCATAGGGCTATGATTTGAACAATCTTGGTAATGAACCATTAGATGATGCTACATACCAAATATCTCAGCTCTAGGCCTTATGGTTTCATAGAAGAAGATTTTTAAAGTTTTTCACTATATAAACCTATGAAAAATAAAATGACCCCTGGGGCGGGGCCAATTTTGACCCCAGGGTCATGATCTGAACAACTTTTGTAGATGTTCATAAGACAATTCTACATACCAATTATTAAAGCTCTAGGCCTTACAGTTTTGCAGGAGAAGATTTTCTAAGATTGCATTTTAAAAATCTATTTTTAGCTCCTGTGACCTACTTATTCACCCAATCAAAATAATTTGAACAACTTTGATAGAGGTCATGATAAGGATGATTCCTGTGAAGTTTGGTCAAAATCCATCCAGTGGTTTAGGAGGAGAAATTGTTTAAAGGAAAAGTTGACGCAAGACGCACGCATGCACGGACGCCGGACAAAAGGCGATCACAAAAGCTCACCATGAGCACGTTGTGCTCAGGTGAGCTAACAAATCAAAGTGCCTCAAGGAACTGAGAGACTGCTGGTGGATTTAACATCAAACAAAAGAGCTAGAGCTGACTTACTTCTAGTTAGTAAAGTTGCAGGAAAACGTGTTATATGGGATATGACCATTGCCTCTTTTGAGATCAACCATGCTTAAATGCTGGAGTTAAGCAAATCCTGCTGACGTTTTTTCAGCGCATTATGCACTTTGATTTTATCAGCTCTTGTGTGGCCTGATATATATTGATTGGCCTACTCTGAACTGATTTTGATTTACCTTAGGATGGAGTATGTACATAGGTGCTAACATGGCATGGCATGAAAATGACTAAATTCAGTTGAATATGTAATTAAGTCATTTTCTTTGTAACATTATTTTGTATAATAGCTTTAGAAAATAATATGTGGTCTGCTAATTGAGCAGTTTTAAAAGGATTAATATTTGTGGATAAAAATCAATGAAAACCCTGAATGAATGACTTTACAGTACATGTATAATTATACACAATAAAGATTTGAATGAATGTGATGTCGCAATGGTTATGACCTCTACCTCTAGTGTCAGGGCTATGTGTTTGATTCTTGGTGTTATTAAGTTGTTATAAGATAGCTTTCTGGACTCCCCCCCCCCTCTCCCACACACACACACTTGACATGTGGACTTTCTTAGTGTTGCTAGGTACAAAATATTGTCTATTGAGCAGTTGTTGCAACCTGATATAATGACAACTGGTAGTAAATGGTGGAATAGATTGATTATTAGTTATACCTGTCATATTGGAGTTACAAACACCATCATGCCATGGCTATGGCTCGCTCTTCATTGGTCATAATCACCATCTTTTTTTCTTTTTTGAGATGGGCATTCAAAGTGTTTTGCATTGAAATATTATTTAGTGCTAAATTCACAATACACATGATCCTTGTGTCAAAAGTGGCAAATCATAGTCAAATAAATAAAATGTCAATTTCTTGTAAAATTAAATAAAGAACAATCTCTAACATTCCAAATTTTAAGTTGGTACTTAAAATACACAGTACTTATAATAAAAATGAATTTTATGACTGGGGGTCTAGAAATTTTGTTCAGTGTGTAATGGTAGAAGAGTCCTGCTGTGGTTTCATGCCTCCAGCAGAGGTCCTGTAGTAGTGGGACCTTTGTCATACTGTTTTCAGCACCTGACCTTATTTGAAACACTTTTTTTTTGGGATGTTTTGATAAACTTATAAATGAAAATGTTCCCTCATCCAAGCATATTGTGACAGATGAGGGGCATTATTGAAGTAAAGCCTGAGGCTAAGCATGTATAAATCAGCATATCGTTCCGACACTTGACCAGGTATCAGCGCTTTAAAGAACTCAAAATCACATGACCTCCCTGCAATATAAACCAGAAGCACACCCCGCATATTCTCATAATTTAAAGAACTGTTGTTGCAAATAATAATAATACAGGGCGAGAAAAAAATCACATGCAGTGGGTAACCTTTAAGGGTAGGGTTTCTACATGCTAGCCTCAGGCTTTACTTCAATAATACCCCTCATCCTTCACAAAATGCTTGGATGAGGGAACACTATTATCCGTAAAGCCTTCGGCTTTCACATGTATAAATCAGCATCTTTAAATAGAGCAACAAAACCAAAAT
The DNA here is from genome assembly GCA_021229015.1 of Solen grandis. Classification (NCBI taxonomy): domain Eukaryota; kingdom Metazoa; phylum Mollusca; class Bivalvia; order Adapedonta; family Solenidae; genus Solen; species Solen grandis. The sequence goes on from CM037789.1 coordinate 43,552,244, forward strand.
AAATAATTACATAATACAATTTTAAATCAAAAAAATATCCAAACAAATTTCCAGTCATCCTACAAAATACTTATACCTATGTCCATACTTAAATATACAATGAAAAGTCCTATTGCTAAAGTTCACTTAGAACCAAAGATGGCTTTACTGTAACTTATGTCCCTTTCCATCACCTACTGTCTATAATAGAACTTGTAAAATTTCTTTTCCATCTTCCAGTCCGCAGTTTTAAGAATGTCATTCAACGAACATCCATTATCAAAAGCTGCCGAAACTGTTGCTAAACGAATGTGCTTTAAACACTGTATCATCAACACCTGATCGTCTCAACACAGAATTTAGCCATCAAGCTATAGTACATACTAGTAATCACTGAGTCAAAAGAAACGTAAGAAATAAACAAATGATCAGTTTTCCTTAACACCTTAGTGAACCGAATATAAGATAAAAATGTATGCATAGCACATAAATTTCTTTCTGAAAATGATCAATAGATAAATTATATCTCTTACCAACCTTAGAAGTTTTTAACAAATTGGGAATTGCTTTTACCAACTTTCATTAGATCTACCCTCATTGACACCAGAGTCTGTGCTCCAGGAGCACATGCCAAAGCCACTAAAGCAACAGTCTTGTATGTTAACAACTTAATGGGTAAACCTTCCAAGAGGTACAGAGTTCTTAGATACTTTAAAACAATTGTTACATCCCAGGTAAATCTATACCTAGGCAATGGAGGTTTAAGTTGAAAAATCCCTTTAAGAAATCTAGAAATCAGGACAATTTGAACACAAAGAATTTCCAAAAAACAGCAAAGTTTGTAACAACATAGATTTATGTGTGTTTAACACCGAATAAGACTTATCTTGCCAGTGTAAAAATAGCAAATAACTAACCACTATACTTTCAGATGTTTTAAAGGGACAGAATGACCCTGCAGAACACCAAACATAACACTTTTCCAAGGTCAGACCGTATTGTTTCCTTGTTCCCTCCTTCTATGATGATAAAATGATCCGAGCTACTCCTTCGCCTCTACTCTCAGGGATTACCTGATAGCACCACAGCAACCATTGAAAGAGACTTCCCCAGTGGATATACTTTCCCGTTGTGTAGCAAACAAAGAAGGTCCTGATGTCTTGGAAGTCTAACAGGAAAAGATACTATATATATGTTAGACAGAACTAAGAGAAACCATGCCTGACTTTTCCAAAACGAAATGATAACCATTGCTTTATTAATGCCATCTTTAATAATCTTATTTACAATTCTACCTATAAGATTAAATGGCAGAAAAATATAAGGATTAAAACCATCCGAGGAAAAAGAAAAAGCATTACTCTTGTAAGCCCCTGGTTCAGGGAACCATGTTACAAACCTATCAACCTGCTTATTCAACCTAGACGCAAACAAATCTATATCTGGGACAAAAAATTGCTTACACAATCTTAAAAACACCTGCTTTTTTAGCATTCACTCCATAGCATCTGAAAAATTCTTGGAGTAAAAGTCGGCCTTCAAATTAGAATATCCTGGAATGTGCACTGCAGAAACATAAATGTTTCTATCCAAACACCAATGCCTAATTTCTTTAGAAAAATTATCCATAACAATTGATTTCATACCTCCCATGTCTATGAGGTATGACACACAAGAAACATGATCAGTTTGAACTTCCACATGAATATCATGATTATTGATGAAAAAGGTCATTAAAGCCCAACAGTTCAAGAATTTTCCAGTTCTTTCTTCATCCATCTACCACTTTTCATGAACATAAGAACCCCAGCCAGAAAAAGAAGCATCTTTTGAACATTGGAAAGAAACTTTATGTGGTCTAATCCTTTTTCCATTCTTTTGTTCTACATTCTGAATCCACCAGTCCAGTACCATTAAATTGTCTTCACCTAATCCCTGTCAAAATCCATTGACCCATTCAAAGCCCGAAGCTTCTCTTTCCAACACTCTGTAATACAAAGGTGCTTCTAACACGGCATAAAAAGCATTGATAATTCTACCAATGAAAGAAGCAACCTTCCGCACAGTAGTATGCTCACTGCTCTTCAACTCAAGAGCACCTTTTTTGATCTTCTTAACCTTTTCCTCAGTAAGAAAAATCATAAATAAAACTGAATCTATAACAATTCCAAACAAGAGCTGTCAGAGGACCGCATGCTTGACTATTCAAAATGCTTGTTAGTAAATCAAATGAAATCTGTTTCAATTCTCACCCTTCACATACCCTATATATAATAGTAAAAAATGATATACCTCGATAGTCTGATACCCCTTAATATTTTTATGAAGTCTAAAATCAATTGCATGCCTAGTTACTGAGACATAAGCATAATAACACTATGCAAGCAAAATTTTAACCAAAAATCCAAGTTAGAAAAGGGCCATAATTTGTATAAAATTCAGTCCAAAAAGTTATCCTCTTTGGTTTTCTGATGCCCCTGAATACACTCCTTAACTTTCTAGTCAATACCATAAACAATTTTTGAGATATAAGCTTGATAGTAGTTTGAATACAAAACTTTAAAAAAAAAGTTTCTAAGTTAAAAGGGGGCCATAATTTGTAATAT
>CM037789.1:43554928-43604928 GCA_021229015.1 Solen grandis
TGATTTTAAAATTGACACAAGTTCTATGTATACATTGTATCTAAAATATTCTGGATTTTGGGAGAAGAAGTTGAAGTTAAAAGTCCTGTAACTGTCAATGGAATTTACACTTATGCTTTCTACAATGATATTGTCAACCAGAGCTGGATCCAGGAGCTCAGGTAGGGGGGAGAGGGTGGGGCACAATACCAAAAAAAATGTAAGCAGTTGCAATGCATGTGGCTTGCCACTTTGCCCGAAGCGTGAGAAGGGAGTAGTTCCAGTTGGATTAGAGTCCAGGAAACTCTCCTGCGAATCATTTTAATTTAAAGCAGTTAAATAGTGCTTTCTTGTGAGTTTTTTTGGGGGTTATGTGTCTACATTTATGTATGGTCCGGGAATTTAGAGGGGGCGTGCACCGGGTGCCCCCCCCTCCCCCCCCCCTTCGCCCCGAATCTCAACAGAGCATTACTTAACAATGTGCTGATGGAGATAGTGATACAGGTTCACTGCACAGTATGAGGTGACTTAAATACTGTTTGTTATGCTCAGTTTTACATCCCTGAGACAATATTTCAGTCATTTGAAGACCAGTAATGCTATACTGTAGTACACAGGGTGATATTATAACACATCCCATTTTCCTGACACCAAGTTAAGCATCAAGAAACTTCAATACACAAATGTTTGCCATTTGAGTAATTAGTAAGGCAAACTATCTCAAAAAAATATATCCTCCATAAGCATTTCATTTGATGCATTCATTTCTGTTCTGAACTGTGCAACACAATATAAACTACACCTAATGAAGCAATATGAAATATTTTTTACTTGGCCATAGCATACACCAAAAACTTCTTCACTTTGCACATATATATACTTTCATTTAGAATCAAAACTTAGAATCAAAACATATTGTATAGAGGCCTACAAAAACACCGAAACTGAAAATAGCAACAAAAGCTTTGACTATTTGTCCCACAGTAATTTTACTCATTCCAGGAATTAACTGACATGATGAGTGATACAGGCTACTGCTTATCAATCATATTTCATACAAAGCCTCAATCTAAAACCATGCAGTGGCCGAGGGCATGATACCACACCCAGTCACATTACCCTACATCAGTAGCAACCCTAACCTCCCAGCCCTCACACTGGAACAGACAGATTTGCTAAAATAGATAATACCTAAAAACACTCAAATGATTTAAGATGAGTGATTCATAATGTGTCGGTATATAAAAAAGGATCAGCTAAGTGCATTTTGATGTCCCTTTTCAGACAAATAGAAATAAACCAAGAGTATAAATAGCAACATAATGGTAGAGATATATCATCAAATTTCTAGAAAGGTTCTCAACAGCATTTGATATCATGGAACAACAGAGGCCTTTGTTTCATGCAAACATTATACAAATGCAAATATTAGCCCTTATCTTGCTTTCTCATATGTGCAATCAACTATGAAGTTTAGCTCCTGAGGAAAGATTCAAGCCATTGCTTCAGTAATCAGTTCTGACTTTTTAAAACTTGGACACAGAGTGACAGCCATCACTTGCTTGTGAGGGTTTCTCACTTGTACAAGTTTCAACCTGGGAAAGATGATTTTGACAGATAAAAGACTTCTGTCCTAAAAAGAACTGAGATGATGACAACTCACGATACATTTGAGACATAATACATTTGAGACATGGCATTATTAAGGGGCATAACTCTTTAAAGCAACCTAAACAAAACTGACAGATCTGACAAAAGGCAATTAAGTTTTTTATTCCTTTTTCTGCTTTTTGTCAATAGTTACATCTGCATTTGTTTATTGTGTTTATTATAAACACTTCTAAAAATAATCATTAATTACAATAAGAAGTTTTATTCTACTTTGAAAATTGTTGGTGTATAGAGAAACAGTTACAGATGGTTATAGAAATGGATTTTTTTTTTAGCCAGTATTTGGATATATTCCCAATGCCACTGAGCAGGAGAATAGAAATTCTAAAAGAACTAGACTAATCTGTCGCTTGGCTTATTAGTTTCAAGTTGTTTAAGTTCAAAGCTGGCAATAACCTGTGATAAATGTGGTCAAAAATGATCTTAATTGTATGTTTAATGTCACTAAAGAGCCAAGTGAAGTATTTAGTCAAAAGAGCACCATAATGTGCATTTAATTTGGTCAAGAGTTATCTGAGTTGTTTGTTTATTGCCCCAGAGGACCCTAGTGAAGTATAAAATGAACAAGTAACTGGTGTTGCATGCAACACATGAGTCCCCTACCATAGCATCTAGAAAAAAAAAAAGAAAGAAAAAAAGTGACGTGCAGAATCTCCATACTGCTATCTATTCATATGCCAAGTTTCATAATATTATCTTAAATGTTTTTTTAACTTATCTGGACATCTGAACAGACAGAGGGACAGACAGACAGGGGGCAAATCTATGTTCCCCTCTGGTGTAAACAGCAGTAGGGGACTAATAAACATAGCTGGTTACTAAAATATATAAGGGAAAGTAAGCTGTATGCAAAACCTTAACCAAGGTGGGACGCCGATGCCAATGCAGATTAAGTAGAACAACTTGACATTCTATTATGAAATCAAGCTAAAAATAGTTCAATTTGGCAAAAGATTGACAAACAGATTTTTTTCCCACACAGAAAGCATATAAAAATCAATTGCTGACAAGCTGACACCCCCCCCCCCCCTCCACCCCTTCCAAATAAAAGTACATAATTTTCACTCCTTATTCTTGTGCATGTTTCCCAAGTTTCTAAATTTTCCAACAAATATTCCAAATTTAAAGGTCATATTCCCATAACTCTGAAAGAGAAATCCCTCCTGGATGATCAATTGTACACAAACATGACTATAGTTATGTTTGGTATTTAATCCAACTAAGTAGGTTTGGTATTTCATTCAATCAAGTATATCATTAACAGTGCTATTCACAATCTATACTGACTTTTTACTGAAATTTAAGCCATATTTTGATATTTAAATAATAATTTATATTTTTAATATTTTTTTTTTTTTTTTTTTAAATTTTTATGTAAATCAAGTTGTGTTGTATATGTCTTATATTTTTTATATCATATGCATGTAATGTACGTCATTGAATATGTATTTATCATAGAAAGAGGTATTTAACCAAATAAAACAGCAGTCCAGGAGCCTACTCATGGGTTATCCTTGACCACAATGTCTAAATATGGCCATAACATGGGTTATCCTTGACCGCAATGTCTAAATATGGCCATAACATGGGTTATCCTTGACTGCAATGTCTAAATATGGCCATAACATTGGTTATCCTTGACCGCAATGTCTAAATATGGCCATAAAATGGGGTATCCTTGACCGCAATGTCTAAATATGGCCATAAAATGGGTTATCCTTGACCGCAATGTCTAAATATGGCCATAAAATGGGTTATCCTTGACCGCAATGTCTAAATATGGCCATAACAATCTGAAAATGATTGCTAAACATTTCAAAAGAAGTGCTGACCTACACAGTACTGTTTATTGTGGCATCATACCAGTGACATGTGGCATGTTATCAGGATAAGACATAATATCCTGCTGATGAAATAGTCTTGGAACACCATACAGGAAAGTTAAGATTTACAAGATCAACAATTCTGTTATGTTGGTAGCTGGCCATCTTACTTTTAAGTGGTTGCTTTATGACATTTTTGTCTTACAACTCAAACTCATGACTACCTAAAAATCACCCCTCAAAATTCTGGGCTATTTCAACAAAATAGGTCACAACTGGAGGTTCAGCTTTTGGACCTTTATTTGGGAAGAGTGTGCAATTTACCATTTATTGCAATATCTATCCACACAACTTATTACACTATAATATTCAAATACTGGAATTCTAAGCCTCTTTCAACATCAAAAGGAAAAAGACATTTACATAAGGCTACTGGACCACCAGGGCTACTGATTATGAGGTTTCTGTAACTTGCACTCATATCAACAATGGATTATGCAAGATGGTCATATATGCACTGGTGGCGTGAGCAATGACTGATCCATAATTTAACCCTTAACCTGCTGAATTTCTCAAATGGACTTAGCCGGCATCTTTTTTGGAACTGTCCATTATCAATTTTAGGGATAACAAGATGAAAACTTGTAGTTGGTTAGCCAACAGTAGAGAGCCAGGCCAGCCTGCACAGATATGCAGGCTGGCCTGGCTCTTTACTGGTGGCAAAAGTTAGCACTTACGACTCCAGCAGGGTAAGGGTTAAAAGAAATGAATACTTCACATAATAATTTTTCACTGATATTAAATTTGATTCAGTCTTAACTGAAGGTAATTTTATGAGTAAATAATTACATTCAAGGAATCATGTTCTAGAATAATTATGTGACGTCCATGAAAGAAATATGTATCATACTATAATGACAAAGTAAGTAATTATGAAAGCAAAAAAAATAATGACAGTAAATGAAGTTCAAATATCCACTACCCAGATGATATTCAGCTCTTTAATTAATTAATTAATTGGAATGTATCTTTTATTTAATCCTGAAAATAATAGAATATGAAATAACAAAATCAGCTGTTAACTGAAGTGCCTCCATTTATCAAAGCAAACAACTTGCACCAAGAACTACAATGCATATTCATGACTAAAGACTTGACTATTTGAATTTATCGTCGCTTTGACAGTTTTTCAGTCATGCTTAAAGGACTGGTGTAACCATGACAGCCCTTGTTGCACACACAGACTATGTGATATAATTCAGTGAAGGATATGTATTGACTGCCATCATTGTCTCCAGGTCAAACACGTCCACATCCAGGTACTGGGGGCCACCCCAGGGTGGGCTTAGGAACACGACATCTGCCCGCAGACCATGCGCCAGCTTCATGTAGTCTCCGATGATAAACTCAATCCTGTCGGCAACACCATACACCTCTGCATTATGACGAGCCAGCTGTATTTTCACCGGATCAATATCTATTGCAATGACTGAAATGAACATCTTTATTATCAATACTAATTCTTAACCCCAGGGAATAAAATATCACAATTACACTAGTCCAAGACAGGAAAAATTACAGAGACTTAAGCACATAAACAAAATCACATATATGTTTTTTTCTACAATATATACAGCTATATACTTTTTATGTGCCAATCCTCTGTGGAAGAGATGTTATTTGTGCTTGTTCAAAATGAAATCTAATATCATTGGGCATGCTGAAAATTCAAATCATCAATACAGATAAATAACGATTTGGCGTCCAAATCATCCTTAGGCTCAAATTCAAATATGAGTAGATATTTGAATACATAAACCTGGGATGGCACTGAAGTATTTTTTGAGAACACAGAGCCTGTACTCAAACTCATCATCTTGAGTGGCTAAGTGGTACTCAATGAAATTGTCCCTTTGTCATGAAGTCTGCATCCTGGCAAAGGAACTGCTGATGGCAGGAGGACACTTTCTACGTACCTCTTTCACACGAGAAGGCAAACTGTATTGTGTTGCCACCCACACCACAGAAAGCATCAACCACAACATCACAGCGACATCGGTCCGCAATGTGTTCTGCGATTTTCTCCGGGGTCACAGAGAACCACCCCTCTGTATGACACAGAAATAAACAGGCACATGAACAAATCAGCTAGAATCTGACAAAATTTACACAACATTCAACTGCTTTCCTTATCCTCCTTATGGTGATGGAATCATTGAAATATATGTAAGTTAGTATAGATATTTACATCAAATCTGAGAACCATGACATCTTCGAAATAGAGCTGGGTATCACCAGCAAAAAAAAGTATCATGGTAATGTAGCCCCTATACTATACAGTATCACGATACTTGATAATATATAAATACTGTAGTTCTGACATGGCCAACTAATAGGTTTCTGCTGTAAATTAGATTTCCGCATCCATGTTTCTATGATGATTAGGCACATGGAAAAATAATAGAAAAAAAGCATTTTTAAGTTGATTTCTTTTTTAAAAAAATCTTATTTCATTTTGAAAATTAGTCAACTAGTCAATCTAGTCAACAAAACGCGACAACAACTTATGGATTTAGATGCTTGATGCTTGAGATATAAGCTGCATATTCAATTTTTGCTGGTTTACACCCAAAACTTTGGTCCAATGAAGTATTGTTTGAAAATAGATTCTTGTGGTAAGAATCGCGATTCTGTATTGTCAGCCAAAAATGGCGAAATATCAATGCATCGATGAAATCGACCCAGCTCTACTTTGAAATATGTATATATATGATTTTTCATTATTCTGAGTCCTGTACTGCAATCTTCTGTATGAATATAAGAGAGGACTCGCAACTTTTTTGGCAAATCTTTGTAAAGGATTCCAACTTTCAGAAACCTAATGAGAACCCTGAGAATCTTGACATTTAGATTAATGTATTAGTAGAATAGTAGCCTCTGCATTTTTTTCTGTAGTCGAGCAAAAATTTTGATTCGTTTTCTCAATATCCTTTCAGTTACTATATAATCTAATTTCATCATATGAAGGGTCATGAATCCTTACCATTTAGCCTTAATATTAAAGTTAACAGCAGAATGAAAATCATTAGTTAACCTGTTACTTCAAGCATGATGAGTTTTGATGCCTTGGCAAACTGAACAAACAGATCAGGATCTGGTCTTCTGTATGCTCATACAATGTTGTAGTTTAAATTCTACAAAGTCTGCACAGCTAAGAAAGGTCCATTTTTTCACATTCAATTTAGAGATCAATAAATTAATATTCATCAAGTAATAAATTTGCATATTAAACATGTAATTACATGAATTAAAGGGTTAAACAACGAAGCAGGAATTTCTCCACCTACCCCTATCCATCTTGATCCCGTCATCAAAGCGCGAGAACAGTCTATAGCGCTGTCCCCAGTACTTCCGCAGCTCGGCATCACCGGCTATTTCTGGTGGTAAACTCACTCGATTCTTCTTCCTCTTTTTCTTTCCCTTTTTTCTAGCTTTCTCTCCTTTCCTCTTCTCGCCATCTCCCAATTGTTCACACTCGGCACTTTGATCAGCTTCTATTATCTCATCATTCCACATATCCAAGTCATATTCCACTTTTTCTCTATTTCCTTCAGTTTGTTTTACTTTATCCCCTTCACAACTGCCTCTTATTTCCTTCTTTTCAAGTAATTCAATACACTTATTTGAAATGTCAGATACTGACTTGTCTCTAATATCATCCTTCTTTGATACTTCAACATTACGATCAACCTCTGTCTCTTTGCTTGGCTTAGATTCCACATCTTTATTCACATAAACCCTAAACCCTGTAAGCAAACTACTCTGACCTTTAAACTTTTTTTCTTTATCACAATTTTCCAAAATTCCCATAACTTCATCATCAGCACTGTCTAGGTCATTAAAAGCTTCATCTACATCTATTTCATCCACACCTTTCCTACCCATCTCATTACAATCCTCTGTTACAGTATTTTCAACCACAGCTATATCATCTAAGACGTTCCTTGTTGAATCACTTATCTGAAGTCCTTCATCCTCTGCCTTATTAACACTGGTAAGGAATTGTCTAACTTTATTCAAAGTTTTACTAGGCTTGATTTCCTTTCTTTCCCCATCTGGACCAAACCGTATGTTGGGAACTAGTCTTCCCCATATTCAGAGATTGCGATGATTTCTTCACATTCTTGGTCTTGTACTTGACAGACCCTTGCTGTATCCTTGGCCTTTTGGAATTTGAACTAAAAGAGAAAAAATACATTTTACAAGAGCACCACATGCGGATGCCAGCGCTCATCTATTAGAAGTGTTTGAGTAATGGGCTACATTAAAGTTTTTGCATGACAACAAAAATGACGACCAGCTCTCATAATAGACTTTAGATATATGAAAAGGGCTATTACTGACAGCAAAACAGGCATTGAAAGGACAAATTTTGATTTTTCCTACAGATACTATCATCAAAATATATGAACTGGCATAAGTCATAATTAGATTCCTACTAGAGCAAGTAACTTATATTTAACAGTGAGAAATGAACATCAAAGTAACCTACCAGTCTTGATCAGCCTCAGTCAGCGCAAACCCAAGCATGGCCAGGGCTGCCCGTGGGTCAGCGGTCTTGTTCTTTTTTCTTGGCTCTCCCTCCTCCATCTCATGACTACAAAGAAAAAATTGTTATATACATGTATAAATTAGCGAAATGTGCTTGTTCTATATTTAGAAATCATCTAACCCTTTACCGCATGAATATTAATGTATTAATTTATGACTTGATGATCGAATATCAATTTACTTAATTTTTATAATCTTTACCATGTAGACTGTGTAGAATCTGAGTTTTAATATTGTATGAGCAACAGCAAAAACAGTAGATCAGACCCTGATCAGACAGCTCCTTCCAGGTTTGTCTGATCTGGGTCTGCTCCGTTTGAAATGATTTAAAATCATGTCTATATGAGGTTAGGGGTGAGTGATTTTATTTCCATGTTGAAAGTTTTTTCATGTTGTTTTTAACATACTCCCTGTTCTCTCTGTAGAAAGAAAGTTCCGTACATAAATGAAATACTGGAAACACATGGTTACAATAAAATCAGTTTCTCTGCAATACACATTTTTTCCCTAATATTTCAATGGAGGAATATAATGAAAGCAGGCCTGCAAGGCCTGCATGATACGGTATATAATACATTAAAGATCAATTTTTAAGGCAGATATACATGACAGTTTCTGTCACCTGAACCAAGTGATCAGATCAGAATGGCGGACAGCAGGATCTCACTGAGAACTATGATCTGGTAAAAACCATGTTAACCCTTTCCCTCATAGAGGACACCATGAAAAGACCTATGCGAACAGCATAAAACCAGATCAGCCTGCGAGTAACTCGCAGGCTGATCAGGTTTTATGCTGTTCGCTGCTCCTCAGTGGTCTGGAAATGAGGATTTTGTAATTAAATTTGGTAAGGTTTAACTGTGGTTTTCTGCAGATCAGGCTTAAATGAGTCTATATGAGGGAAAGGGTTAACTTGCAAGTAAGGTACCGGTAGACGATCTCCCTGTCATTTTTATGTTTTATGATAATCATTTTAACATTGCAGTCTTTTTTCGCGGCAGCACAGTGGTGCCTTTTGATAGGGGATATTTATGTTGCAAATTGCAAAAGCTCGTAATTAACTGGTAAAAGGCTATAATTCTTAATAATTTTACAGGTGAGGAATTTCCCAAGTTGGTTAAAATATTATTTTTATCTTTGCAATGGGCCTAATATGGATCCGAAGTTGCCGGTAGCAATTAGCATTGAGTTCAAGTTATATCTAACTGCTTTAGGTAAGGGGAGATAATGTATGTTTTGATCCTCTTTTTATCAGAGGAGTTACTTCCCATGGAAACTAGAGCTGTCACTGAGAGGGATTCATAGCCACAGCTTGTGTATTCATTGACAAGTAATTCAGTAAATGATTATAAAGGAAGAAAATGTGCTATGATGGACCATTAGACAGGCCAACCAAAAGAAGAAAGTACACGTTTACAGGAATCACTTTCTGTCTTGCACGTTGTTCGCATTAAGCATCCAGTTAACATTATTTCAAGTCATTTGGGGACTTTGTCTACATGAGACAGATATATATTATGTGCTATCTTAGTGTGAAAGGACCAATTCTTATACTATGCTGACTATTCTTGGAAATAGCTTTTCATGTTGTGCTACAAACAAATAATATTCCATTACCATTTTTAATAGTTTTGGTATATTGAATCCACACTCATTTTTTTATTGTGCAGATGCAATCAGTACACACTAAAGACATATACCTGTGAGGTAAGGTGATGGGTTTCTCCTCTGGTGGGTCATTTCCATCCCCACTGTATCCATGGCAACCAGATGGGGGTGCACTTCCTAAAGAATGTGAATATTTGAAGAATAAGCATTAATTACATGACATAAAAATCAATCAAGTCTTAGAACATTTACTATTTCATCGATTCATTCAGTTTTTCTAAATGCCTTAATAAAAATGATAATTTTTCTATCCATTATCTGCATTAAAACATTTTAGAATTAACAGATTTTATATAATTTGAATTAAGCACATAATAAAATATTATCGAAAAATATTACTAAAAATCTTAAAATTCAATGTTTGTATTGGTTACTAGCCTTAATTCAAAGACCCATTCCAGAAGGAAAAAAAAGTGTCATTTGAAATCCTAACAGATCTTCTTTTTAATTACAAAGATCATGACAATCATATAAACATATATAAATAAATATATATGAATATAATCCTGGATACTTAGCCACAGATCCCTGTACAAATCACAAGGTACATGTACCTGTGTTACTGGAACTCAAGCCTAAGGTGGTTCTTGAATCCTGAGACTGCTGCTGTGACTGTCTCTCCTTCTGCTTCCTCTTCTGCCTGCTCCCATCCACTGGTTCTTCATCTTTATCTTCAATATGACCTTCCTCCTCAACACAATCATTTTCTCCCTCTGCAGCTTCAAGAACCTTTTCAAAGTTTGTATCTGTTTTAAGATTAGATACAGATCTGTCCAGTCCAGGCAGCACCTCAGGAGTTTCATTCTGATTACAGACCTGCTGATCATCAAACTCCAGTGTTTGATCAATACTGTCACTTTCAATCCTCTCTCCATGTTTCAATGCCTCAATCACATTATCTTGTGTTTCCTGGTCAACCCCATGCAGCTTCAGTTGTTCTAAAACGTTTTCTATGCTTTGTCCCTCCTCAATCATCAACACTAATTCTGCTCCTGAACATTGTTCACTTTCCATTTCTAAATTACTGTTGTTTATTTCTAGTTCATTTGCTGCATTGTCCTTTTCATTTTCTGAAGCAACATACTCGCTAACTTCCGAGTCATCCCCCCGTTGTTTCAATGTACATGATTCATCAACAACAACAATTTCCCCTTCCTCGTTAACAACAGCAATACCTTCAACAACAGAACCTTCATTATAAGCACCCATGTTATCAATCTGGCTTGATGATATTTTATTGAACTTTTCAACAAACTCATTATAAAAATACCAGTAAGATTCAGTATAGTGTTCATTCCATAAGTCTGCCCATGCTTGTCTAAAATCATCTGCCTCATTCTCATTTGCTTCATTTGTATCAACCCCTGTCCTATCTAATCCTTGCTCCGTGTCACAATCAGTCTTATCAAAACCTTCACTAACAGCATCACTCCTTTCAGCACTACGATGACTGACCCTTGAGTAGCTGTGCATCATGTGGAACATCTCTGTTCTCTCATTGGCCAGATTATCACAGTCAGATTCATTATCTACAGCAGCAGTTGTGTCCTCCGAAATGTTCCCAACAATCTCTGTCCTCCTTTGCAAGGTAGAAACTATATCTGCACCATTGAGCATCTTAAATTCAGATGCCAAACACATTATAGGAGACACTGGATTAACATAATCATCTCCAGTAGTTTGGGAATCCTTTGTGATACTCTTAGAAAATTCCTCCCCATGACTCACTTCCTCTGATTTTGACAGATTTTCATTCTTGCTGGAGATCAAACTGGTTTCAGTCTTTTGTTCTTCAGTATTTTTATTTTCCACACCATCTGACTTCACTTGTTTTGCTTTATCAATACAATTGTCACCAGTACTCTCATTGGCATATGTAGTATTTTCAGAGTGAGTAATCACCTGTGATTCATTATCCACACCTGTTTCACCTGCCATGTCAGTTTCAACCTCTATCTCTGCCACAGCAGGTACTGCAGGGCCTTGATCCAGGTCCACCTGCCCCGGGTACTTGGCTACCCAGCCCTGCCACACCAAGTACTCCCCGTACTTAGACCAGTAGTCCTGCCAGACTGTCTCCACATCAACCCCAGCCAGGTTGGGATTAAACCCATTTTCACCGCTTAGGCCATTTTTATCCAAGGATCGATGAATACTATCTGCTACTGTGCTCTCATCAACATGCAAACTTTCAAGCTGAGAACTGTTTATTTCTTGTTCTGTGCTGAACTGACTTTTGTGCTCTTCTAGCTTATCTGGCTTTTTTCTGTTTTTCCGTTTCTTCTTCTTGTGACCATGGTTCTTCTTGACCTGTCAAAAAATAACTGAAGTCAAAACTACAAAATATGTAAATTCCCCTGAAAAAAAGCTGTCTAGGTCCTCTCTGTCAAGGTGTCAAAACACCTCTATATGTGGAGTTAGTTGAAATTTTGTGTTAGAACATTTCATATTTATTCTATCTATTTTTACTCCTGAACAGATGGGGGACTCTGGCAAATTCATTTTATAAATTATTTGAAAATTATTTTCTCCTTTCATAAAAATCTAAACCTATTATAGGGGATAGTGAATATCCTGCCTTCACTCAACAACATGAATAGATATTTGTGTAAAACAAAACAAATAGGCTGCAATTGTATGAGATATGGACAGGACAAGAAGGGTACTTATCCAATGAAGCTCCCACTTTACTCTGTGAAATGAAAATATAATAAACCATCCACTTATAGAGAAACTTTCAGGGAGATTTGCCACAATTTGCGGGGGAATCCCCTCCACACCCACAAGATACAATAGGATTTCATTTCCACCCATCAGCCCAAGGATTTACCAATTTTACACCATCATGCTGCATGTATTCTTGCTTTAATTAACTTTCCTCTTGATTTAAATTGTAACCTGATCAAAATTGCTGTTCCAAAAACGCTTTAGATTTATTGTGGATACAATTCTCACATCACACATCTCTTATTTTTTTAACAAATTGCTAACCCTTTACCTCATGAATATTCATGTTCAAATTCATGACTTGATGAATATCAATTTACAAAACTTAAAATGGTATATGAAAGAGAGGAGTTTTCTTTGCTGTGCAGACATTGACAAATCTGAGTTACAATAGTGTATGAGCTAACAGAGGAAACCCTGATCCTTTAGGAGCTGTCTGATCTGGGTCTGCTCTGTTTGCTGTTGCGAGTCTACTGATGAGGTTAAGGGTTAATAAAGTATGTAATGACAACCAGACTCAACTAAAACCTTCCCAGGAGAGCAGCTCGGCACTAAATGTTCTGTACAGATACCTTAGCAGGCCTGGAATCATTCCCATGGTTAAACTGTACAGGAAGACCCATGCTCTTCATCATTTCCAGTTCTGCTATTTGATCCTCTGTAAGAGCCAGCTCTCCTTCTTCTTCTTTATTTTCTTCTTCACCATCAGACACATTGTCTCTTGTATTTACTGACTGCTCTGCATCTTGGAAATGAATGTCATTTGATGTTCCTGAATTATGAGGTGAAAAGAAGAAAACTGACTTATTCAAGTGTCACAAATCAGCCAAACTTGAACTAACAAAAATTATCTAAGGTATACAACAAATTGCTTCAATTAATCATACATTAACAACAATTAATTATGATATATGACAAATTTGTTGTATTTATCATATATCAAATTACCAGACAACTGAATTTGTTATGGTACATGACAAACTGCTTTCATTAATCATACATCAAATTGCCAGATATCTGACTATTTACATAATAATATTATGCAGCTGTTTTTCCAGCACACCTGGAGAAGACCAAATTTAATTACTTTTTTAACTTAATTAACTTTTTTTTTTTTTACAAATATCAGATTTTTTTATTTCAATAAAGGGAATTGTTTGTTTGGTTTAACATCCCACTGATAGTATTTCAGTCATTTGGAGATGATGTTTATATGAGACAGATAAGTGCTGCTACACTGCAGTATCACGCCACAGACATGTGGCATGATACCATACCCAGTAACATTATCCTGACACTGGGCTAACCAATCCTGGAACAACCATTGATTTGCTGAGCGCCAAGCAAAGGAGCCATTCCAAAGCCATTTTTTACGATTTTGGTATGTTGCGGCCGAAAATTTGGGAATTGTATACAGTGTACATAAAATATGGTACATAAATAATAATATTCTGGTATGATAAATATGAGTATTATTCTTAGAGGAATTCTATTATAATTCATTGTTTCTTTCAGGAAACAAAACAACAGTTAACTTTTTCATCAAAATGTAAATCTTTTACCTTAAATTTGGGAAAAAAAAGTCACATATTCTCCAAGGCAAAAAAAACCCTTCCCATGCCCATTACCTTTCTCCAATTCAGCAGTTTTGTCCCAAGTTGTTTGTCTGTTTCTCAGCCTCATCTCCACTTGTGTCATCATCACAATCATCCTCTGAATCATACCAGCTGTCAAGCCCTTTGTTGCACAAAGTGCGGTCACTGTAAACAGTAGTCATAAAAATATTTTTGTTTATCTCATTTAATAAACAACAACTGGGTAGAAAGCCATATCAATCCTAAAAAACTTCCTTTCATGACACTGATCAGAATATTATACTCTGCATTTTATGTCCTTTAATTTGCATATGCTAACTCCCATCATTTCTTTAACTATAAAGTAAGGTTCCCACAGATTTTTCAATTGTTGGGTACATTAATTTTGCAACCTTTTTCTTATTTTTGTTACCCAGTATCTAGAAAGAGTCCCTTCAATTCTGGGGTACATAAAATTTTGAGAAAAAAAAAATCTAACCAAAAATGAAAAAAAAAATTTTTATTCACAATAAAATGAGAACAACAGTCTTACCCAATAAAAGCTCTTGTGCAATGACATTTTACAGAGGTCTCTTTTTCTTGGTCTTGTAGTTGGAGCTGCAGTTCAGCTAAGTGATTCCATCGATAACACATGACAACTCACCTGGAAAAACTGAAAGTCATTTGAGAATTATGCAATAGATAAGTCTTACTAATTTATACATCCTCTGTACATCTTTGCCACATACAACTATTGTAACCGGTTGAGAAAAATGTGGAGCCAGCCCAGGACTCAAATCCAGGAACCCTGACAACCATGGCCAGTGTTCTACTGATTGAGCTACCAGTTTATCATCAAAAAGCAATTAAGGTTAATTATAGCTGGTTACATACCCCTTTGCCAATTCACAATTTGTCCTTGAGTTCACAGTCCTGACAGAAAACAAAATGCTGTTCTTGATAAAAACCAATGACAATATAAATACTTGAGAATTGAATACACTCTGACAGATCCATGTTGTGTGCCAAGTATAAACAGGTGAGAAAATGTGAAGCCAAATAGGGACTCACACTGGAGACGCAAGTACTGAGCTACCAGACTACTTAAAAAAATATCTCACCAATAACTGTTACTTATTCATTGGCCGTTACATTTTATTGGAATATCTGGTAACATTTTATTAAAAACTTTCACAAAAATTTGTCTCAAAATCTATCACAGCTAGGTAAAACTGTCTTGCCTAGTAAAAATACAACCAAAGCACACATGCAAAGGTCTTTTGAACTCTTTCAGCACAAGATGTCTTATTCATCTATGGTGGTTTTTCTGACTGAATGTTAACCTCTTTTACTCAAAAGATATGTGAATTGAATGAAAAATTAATAACTCAAAAGCAAACTTATAGTCTACGGAAAATGTTTATGAATAGATGAAAGGAAATAAAATGATTACTATTTGTTTGATGGGTTTAATATCCCACTGACAGTATTTCTGTAATTTGGAAACTATGCCTACTTGAGACATTATATAGTGCAGTATCATGCCACAGACGTCAAAGACCTAAAAGCTAAATGTTATTATAGGTATTAAATAATTTGCAGTGGAAGACACTGGCCAAGTAATGATTAAGATAAAATAAAAGTGAACATATACAACATCTTTGATCTTTTAAATTTATAAGGTATAATATCAGGTCTCTGTAAAGTCCCTATGCAATCTGCATTATTATCTCCAACTGATTAAGCCTAACTGAACTGCAGCACTAGCACCGATCCACTTCCATGAAGATTGTGTTTTTCTTTGTGTCAGTATCAAACAATGTTCTTAGATGCAAATATATTTTAAATAACAATGTTTGAATAATGGTTTTCTGCTTTGAACTAATCAAATCTTATCAGCGACAAAGACATGTTGCTGATTGTAGATCTCTGAAAAACGTATAATGAAAAGTCACTAGTTTTCGCGAAAAACAGAATCATGCCTTTTTCCGCCTCGGAAAAAACAAAATCATTCAACTTATGTTTCTTAAATTGATCCGATTCCTTTTCAAATTTTCCGAAATTTTCTAAATTTCATTTTCTCATTCAAATAAAAAAATGATGATAACAAACCTCAAGAAAAGTATATCAAGCGCCTATAATAGGTCAGATTACACCAACTGTATTTTCACTTTCACGTGGTCCCTTTCACGTGCATATTTCACCGATCAAAATTAATGTAGATCTAGTCTGGTTCCCGACTTCCTATGATATATTAAGTAATAAGGGGAAGGTACTCCAGCCTAATGTAGATCATAACCAGTAGGAGTTAATTGATTAATGAAAGCAGTACTGATGTTTAAATGAAATAATTTAACCCCCTCCCCCCCCAAAAAAAAACAACAAACAAAAACAAAAACAAACAACAACATTGAATCCCCACTTTCGAATGCCAAGGCAACACTGGAGGATTCAAGAGGAGCGGGGGCGCTCCCGGCGTGCTCCCCTCTTAAATTCCCCGACCATTAATAAATGTAGACACCCCCCCCCCCCCCTCCCCACCCCAAACTCACAAGAATGCACTATTTTACTGTTTTGAATTAAAAAATCCGCAGGGGAGTTCCCCCGGGTCCCTAGTTCAGCTGGAACTACACCCTTATCACGGTTCTGGCAAAGCGGTATTTTTGTATAATATAGCGCCACCTAACCTGAACTACTGGACCATGTCAATCCCTAGTGACGTATCTAAACAATTTTAGCGTAACCTTTGCCATGTTTTTTTATTTATTTTTTTTTTTTTATTTTTTTTTATACCTCCGCCAAACGAATTTTCTTTTTTTGGGGGGTGGGTGGGAGGTGTATGTGATCAGTCAGTCCGTTGGATTTTTTTGTCCGGAACATTGCTTGAAAAGTATTCAAGAAATTGACTTCAAACTAAAAATATGAGACAAATTGCGGCTAGGAAAAGTGCAGTGCCCAAGAACTGTAACTCTATTTGAAACCATATTAATTATCTCCCTGTGTTTATTTTTTCAGCTTGTGTATTGCGGTTTGTTTCATGTACCATACAGCAAGTAAATACAAGCAATGCCTATGCTCCTCCTGTATTCTGGCTTCTCCTGTATCAAAGCGTTTTGCTGGGGGGGGGGGGGGGGGGGGGGGGGGGGGATTAATCATCTTCAGTGATAGTTCTAGCTTTTATTTATTTACTCTCAGTTCATGTACATATCAGAACATTAGATTAATACAAAATTGTATATAAATTGATGTTGATCAATATCGAATTCAACAGCTTTTATGAATTATTTTAAATACGACAATACATTGTTGATATATATCTAGACCATTTAAGGTAAAAAAAAAAAACTATTACCCCAAAAGTTACACTGATCAAAAACATATTTTATCATAGGCCTTTGCACTGACAGAGATGTAAATACCTAGATTTAATGTATCTTCGTGGCACTGATTAGGAGAAATAAATATGTCAGTTGATCTATAAATCCAGGTTTTAGGAGGAATCAAATAAATTTCATGATATGAGGTTTTCACTAATGTGGGAACTGTGTATTATAGATTTTGCATCGCAAAGACCACAAAAAAAAACACATGAATATAAGCATTGCAACTTAATATTCTGAGCAGTAATGTTATATGCTATATAGAAACCCAGGTAAACATTCTAATTTGCTTGTAGCTGACCTTAAATCTCAGTAGTGTAAACGCTTTTGATATTGCTTGATTTTGATTGGCCGTTTCATTTTGCACGACCTTTCACCTTGCATATGTACATAATTATACCTTCGAAGTGACATGGATGAGTCCGTGAGTGATTAAATATTAACTTTATGGCAAATATGGACGGATTTTTAACATACAGGAAAGGTATCAGTATCTTATATGTTCATTCATGAAAGAATAGTCCTTAAATTGGCCACGAATTGCAGAAATAAGGAGAAATTGTAAATGAAATATATTTCCAAGACATATTTGTAAACATTTAATTTGGATATCACTGCTATGAGGTCCTTACTCATAATTTTCGACTTGCTTCGTCACTTTGCATCATTTATATGACGAAATGTTTTCTTTGCAGTAACCTTGCTGTCACATTTTGACGAAGAAGTTGCATTCATATGACGCCTTATTTGAATTTTCTTTCAGCCATTGACATAATCACTATTCATTGTCATTTGATCATCTCATGCTTCATATGTCAGCCACTTTTTTTAGAGCCATATCTTATTTCTAAACAAGGAGATTTTGGTTATCATTGATGAAAAGTATGTTGTTATAGACCTAAAAATCCTTTAAAGTGGAAGTTCATGCTAGTAAATACCTGTAAAGATTCTATGCTAATATCGTATACATTACATCATCATATACATTATTCAATTTATCTATCTCTTGTATAATTGTCAGCTCTTCTTCTGAGAGTTTTAGGCATCAGAGGTGCATGTTGGCATTTTTCATAAGTGCAGGGTAAAAAATGGATCAGGTGCATGGAGTCAGCATAAGTTTGAATGAGAATTTGAGTAAAATTTGAATGTTTAGCAATCAGTATATTGAACAGGTGACATTCTGTGACATGACATCCAGATTACTTATAAACACCGTTATAATTTTATTTTATTGCTAAGACAAATGATCAATATCTTAAGATGAAATAATTGTTAATATCATAAATTTTAGATATGTATATTCAGGGTCCTCATACATGAATTTTGGGACCAAAATTCAGACCCTACTTTGGCACCCTACTTTTCTGCACGCTCGGCACAATATTGATGATTGAGAAATCTACATTGATGTTCATTGAGCTATCATAGTTGGCACTAAGAAAAAAGTAGAGGTAAAAAGAGAAAATTGTTGGAAATACAGAGAAATAATATAAGCAAGATAATTTATGGTTAAAAGCAAAGAATAGAAAAAAATCTGAATGTCCATCCAGGGGTTTACTTAAGGATTTGACTTTCACTTGTCCAGGGGGCAAGTTACTTTGAATATCTACTAGCCCCCAGTGAAAACAGGTTGCCCAATCTTGAAGTTATTTGGTGTTTGTTAATGTTAATGTTGAAAACTAAATATGTGCAATATTAATAGATGAATTTTAGTTACTATGTATCAAACACAATTTGCAAGTATTTTACCCCTGCAGGATAGCTTACTTAAAAGGATACCAAAGAGTGACTTTCAGTTGTTTAAAAATATTCCCGCGTTTTAACCCGGCCGGGCAAGTGGGGCCATTAAAAAACCCGCCATCGCCCCCCCCCCCCCCCCCCCACACACACACAGAGCTGTATTTGTACTGTCAGGTCAAGACAATTCCAGCTTTTATGAATGCTTAATTTGGTAGATAAGGTACATGGATAGCTTACTCTAAAAGGATACCAAAGAGTGACTTTCAGTTGCTGGTACATTTTTGTTCTAATGTGGTAAATACATTGGAAGAAACTGAACTTATAAAAGCTCAAATTAAGAAGAGTAAGGTTGAGAACCTAGTATTATGTAAAACTTGTCCTGGAAACAGATGAAGTGACATAATTGTCCTCTTTCATTATGATGGTTAAAAATTGATTAACAATATTGAAGAGCATGCAGAGCTTTTGCCTACATCACAGAAAAATGTATTTTTTTTTTATTATTATTTTTTTATTATTGTGGTTGTGAAAGTAGAATAAGCAAATATATAAAGATGGGTTTTGTTTAAGTTCTTTTTTTGTCACTTTCATTAGTACTGTATATGTATGTCATCTTTAGCAGGTAGATCCCCTGATCCCATAGTTGAAAATCTCTCCAGACAGGATCAAAGGTCTCTACAAGTAAAGTTTGGAACCTGATGTAATCATATATATAATGATATATGTATGTATGTTGTGTTTGTATGATAGCAAACAGATGATTTCAACAAGTAATCTGTACTTAGATTTTCCTCATCTTTCTAAATCTTCCTTTGGAGTAAATAACAACAATGTTAAGACTGTAGAACAGATCATTAGTTCTAAGCCCATATATTAATCATTTATGTACATGTATTAACAGTAGATATATGTAACTGCTGATTTTAAAGAAATTGACTGTGATTTTTCTCTGACATCAACCCCAGGGGTTTTCTTAAGTGGATGCCCGCTTGCCCATGCCGGGTTAAAATAACTGCGGGCAAGTGATTTTCAAAGAAGATAGCCCAGCGGGCATGTTTATTTATGTAAATGAAATCTTTCGTTTTTTTTTATTTTCTAAAGTATATCAAGGGTGAATTGCTTGCAAATTGTGTTTGATACATAGTAACTAAACTTCACCTTAATATTACACATATCTAATTTTAAACATCAACAAACACCAACTAACTTTAAAGATCAGGCAACCTGTTGTCACCTGGGGTAGTAGATGTTCAAAGTAACTTGCCCCCTGGACATGTGAAAGTCAAATCCTTAAGTAAACCCCTGCAACCCATCTATTATAATTATGTTTTCATTGTCAGAAGTTACTCATTCAGAGTTTACTTAAAGATTAATTGTGCATTGCTTCATTGATAAAAGTTTACTGGTACCTTCTTTTGCATTTAAATGTTTCATTCTTAAATGATCATGTAACCATGTTCAGACAGTCAGTTTCAATGAAAAATACAGAAGGCTAGGTATATGATGATGTTATAAAAAATCAAGAAAAGGTTCAGGATGTCTATGTATTCAGGTGTAGCAATACGTATCTTGTGTCTGAAGGTGCTTTGCATAATTTGGCCCAAATGATAATTAATTTAAAGACAATCATCTTCATTGTATACATATTAAACCATGCCTTAGGAGAAGTTTTGTACATTTGTATTAAAGATAATCCCATTAATTATTAAAGTGATTAAACTGCATACCGGTATATGAAAAACCTGTCAGATATTCATAATTGGGTGTTTTTATCTGCATATATGATTAGCGGCTGTGTAGATACATTCATTATCAGTTCGATAGGACCTGAGTCCAGGGAAGCATTCTTTTATAGCTGAGTTAAACAGTCCAAGTACATACCTGCTGTCATTAGAATCATTTTTATAAGCACGGCAGTATGTTGTTACAGGTTCATAACAGATTTAGCATTAGAATTTTTTTATAATGCAATAACAGGGATGTTAAAGTCCTAGGCTGTATATTTGTATATTTTTTATGTTTAACTCTTGCAAATTGAGGAGGATTTAAAGATCCATACCCTTCAAATTTGAAATTTTCTTGCCAAGATATTAGGAATTGGGAAAGATCGTCCATCAATTTAATAGCCATTGCTATGTATGCCTATGTATGCATCGAAAAAAAACAACATCCAAGTTGTCTTTTTTTGCCAAATTAAATAAAGTTTTATGTGAAGATTCATTGAGAGTTTTAATATTCAATTGAGAAAAATATCTCAGTTTTGGCATTGGAAGTAGCTATAAAAGTTGTTGAAAAGTATTCTTGATATATCATGGTTAGTCAATGGTCCCTTGGGGTTGGGGAGAACCTGTCTTATTAGTGGTCAGTAAAGGTAACAAGGAAACTGGCTGTTCAGCATGGAAGGTCTCATTTTATTAAGTCTTAAAGCTAGCTGCTTTAAATGGACTGACTGTTCAATACAGGTGACAGCTGGTACAGGTTTAACTGTAAATTTGTTTCAACATTAGGTCCACTTCTCTGCACGTTTCACTGGGTTGATTTACATTTTACTGAACAAATGAAACATCCTAATTTTTTGAAGCATAATGGAAGTGACTGGTCTAATTAACTTATTTTTTGGTGGAATGATGCCAATTTCTTGGATTGTGTTCTTTGTTCTAAAGGCCACAGTCAGGAAGTGGAGTTATATTATGTAATATATTAATTTAAAAAATACCGCAATTATTATCTGAAACTGAATTTTGTATGTTGTAGATCTGAATGCTGGATATATATATTGCAGAAATGCCATATGGCATAAACATTTCATTTTATAATGTTTTGATCTCTTCATCGAGGAACAGATAAGAGTGATTTATTGCAAATATTACCCTGCCATTTTAATTCAATTGAATAACTGGCATAAAATGCAGTGTCTTATGTAAAATTATTATATAGTGAGTAGTAAATCTGCTAATATTTTTTAAAAATCACAGAAGGCACTCCGTTTAGAAAAATATAAAATCCTTTAAATGTAGGAGTGGTTGACATATCAAATATAAGCAGTATAGTAGTACTGTAAATGGTATCTTGCAAGATACCGGTGTATTTTTTTTTATGCAATTCTTACATAATTAATTTGATCTCGCTGATTTTAAATGAGTTTTGTTACAGCGACGATGTGTCATCACAGGTGTATAATATACAACCTCTGAAAACTGCGACAGTAGTTGACTCTTTGGCTCAGTGGTTAGAATTTGGACTTACACACCAGCGGACCAGGTTTGATCCTGGGCCGGGTGAGTTTGTTATAGTTACCATGGGTATCCAATTATTTTGGTTGATGGAAAATAATTGGATATTTGACCATTTTTAATTGAGTATTTATGCAGTACTCTGTTTTTCTGTTCCTTTGTACTGTTAGATATAACATAAGATATGACCTCCATTTTGCTTATTAAAATTTGATCCCCTTAGAAAGATCATTTCATCCCAAGAACTTGGACCATTGACAAGAGTGTGTATGTTGCAGACCTCTAGACAAGATGTAATGAAATCATTCTGCACCTAGACAGAAGGGCTGCAGTTGAGGAGTAGATGAGCTTGAGTGTTTACTGATAATGTTTACAGATCTGTTGGCTCATGAAAGGGGGAGATAACAGTCATTGGCTCTGTAACTTGTGTTGTTAGGCCATCAGCTGGTGGAAGTCAGGTGGTTATGTGGATTTCTATTGCTTTAAACTTATTTAAGTTTATTTGTTTTATGTAGAATGGGAACCTGAGGGTTCTTAGTTTCCGGTTCAATCAGAAACTGTACAAATGATACACAATACCTCTGGATGGTTCTCTTAGCTTCAGGTTTGATCAGTATCAATGAAAATTCCTTGGCTGAATGGGGTGACTGAACCCACTATTTGCAGGTCTGCGACCATGCACAAATAATACAAGTCTCATAACCCTTACCCTGCTGGAACCGTAAGTGCTAACCTTTGCCACCTGTAAAGAGCCAGGCCAGCCTGCACAGGCCTGGCTCTTTACTGTTGGCTGACCAACTTCAAGTTTTCATCTTGTTATCCCTAAAATTGATAATTGACAGTTCCAAAAAAGATACCGGCTAAGTCCATTTGAGAAATTCAGCAGGTTAAGGGTTAATAATGCACATTCCATTTTTAATCGCAAAATGCTTGATAATCTGTATGAATAACCACAATATCTGAAGATTCACGGTGATGTAAATCCCTGCTTTCCAAAATGTAGTCACAGCTATACTGGAATCTTGAACATTAATAAAAAAAAAATCAATATCTTATTATATTGCTGAGTCAAGACTTGACTTGACTATTTGAGTTTACCGTCACTTCGACAGTATTTCAACCATATAGTGACGTCCAGCTAATTACAGGTGGAGGAAGACCCCGAATGCACGGAGGCATCCGGGTAGAACCACCGACCTACCGCAAGCCAGCTGGAAGGCTTCCTCACATGAAAATCCGAATGACCCTGTCAGGATTCGAACCTACGTGGCGAGTAAGTATTTAAAGTCAGCGACTTTACTCTCTCGGCCACAGAGTTGAGTCAAGGCTGCCCAAAATAGATGCCTTTTTCAAAATGTTTATATATATATTATATATTCAAATTAGATTTTCCATATTATCCAGTAGCCACTCTGTGGCATCATGGGGCCAATTCATTGACCTAGTTCACAATAAAGAGCATTTTGTTTGTGTTTGTGGCACTGTTTGTGGGCAGATGGCTAGAAAACTAGTCATAAATGGAACATTAGCCCCAGGCAATGGGAACAGCTGGAATTAAAGTTTCCATTTCAAATTCATGGAAATGTCTAATAATTTTGAGGAACAGGTCACTGTCACATATTTACACTGTTTTCAAGAAAAAGAAAAATGTATGTCAATAGTCTTAATGGAAAAGTGTGAAAGCGTCTGACTCAAAACCTTTGGGTTGCGGTTTTGATCCCTTGCTGTGGCAAATACCTTGGAACTCAGTTTATATTACCCAATTACATGTTTTTGGCACTCAGTACATAATTATGGTAGTTCCGGGACAGGCTGGTCAGGTGTCAGGATAATGTGCTCAGATGTGGTTTCTGATGCCACATGTCTAAAGTGTTATACCATAGTGAGGCAGCTGACTATATATATCTGTCTCAAATTGACAAAATTATTGAAAAACCATTTGTGGCAGGGACTTTAAATCCATGCAGTGCTATGAACAGTACTGACAGTTTGAAAAATATCTTCATCCTTTTTGGAACTATGATATTCAGGCAAGTGGATCAATTCCAGCAGAATGATATATTTATTGGCTATTATATAGGCAGTTCACTTTTCTCAAGAGAGACAGTCGATGGAATACTCAGGTGTGTTACCCTAGAGTTAAGAGGTTGATTATATCACCAAGTTGCTACTACTTAGTAGCAGGGCTGCAGTTATGAAAGGCCGTAATTGCCTCATTATTATTGGCACGTGGCTCTTCAGGATTTGGAACGATGTTACTCTAAATGTTGCTGTTGTACTCAGTAGATAAAATGTAATCTGTCAGGAATAGCTGTTTAGATCCCAAAGGCACTGAATGGTTTTGTACTTTGGTAAATCTGTAAAATGTTACTTGGTTCTGACATACATACAAGAACGGTACTTATTTTACAGGGTTTTCACCTACTCTGTTAGTTTAGAGTCCTGGACTCTAGTTTTTGGCATTAATCTTTGTCAAGGATTCCTGTTTTCAAAATTCTTCAGAAAACCTGTTGTAGCGGTACTGAATTTTTTATACCCCAACTTCACTAAGTGTGAAATGGGTACTGTACATTGTATACTGATGTACCTCTTCCCTACCTTTGGTGTTTAATTGTTATCATTTCCACATGTCAGTGTACTTACACATCAAGGGCTGACTGTAGACTATATTGTTTAAAGTTCACAATCATAGAAATTAGAAGGAAACGTTGTTGTTTTTTGTTTCAGCTGTCTGATCAGCTAGTCTCCTCTTTCTGCTCATACAATATTGACATGACTATATTAGTTTATCGTCGCCTCGACAGTATTTCAGTCATATAGCAACGTCCAGCTAATTACAGGTGGAGGAGAACGCCAATTGCACAGAGGCATCTGGGTAGAACCACCGACCTATCGCAAGCCAGCTGGAAGGCTTTAATGCAATATTGAAGATCAGATTCTAAATTTTAATCTGCACAGTGGTCCATTGTTTCAGTTACACCATTTAAATTTCTTTAAATTAATATTCATCAAGTCTTAAATTTTTACACGAATATTAATGAGGTAAATTTTTAAAAAAGCAAAATCATACTGAGTGATTATCAGAGGATAAAGAAAGCTTCTCTTGTACAAGTTTCAGGGCAATAAGAAACAATATCATGCACACATCCAGGGTGGGGGAGACAAGACATTTTGATAAAACAATACCCCCCCCCCCCTTTTATTTCTAGATTCAGAGGATGCTTCCCTCCAAAACAGTCTTTCTCTGCCAGGTTTGATATTGGGGAAAAAAATCAAGGGATCCAAATTGAAGTTGCTATACGAGGGCTAATAATTAGATCCCCTCTGAGAGGAAGTGGAGTATGAGCATGTGAGAAAACCTGACCTCATGCCCTACCTATATCCCTACATCATTCATTGGCTCACTTAAGCAGGTACCAGTGGGTCTCTTAAGTGCAGCTGTACCTAAATACCTTTAATATTGTGAACACTAACTTGCACAGTCCATGGCATTTTCATATTTTCACCATTTGATGTCAAATTGATTGACACCCATGGTCTTCACTGTTTGCTATTCCGCCAGTCAATTTTCTGAAAGCTATATAACCCACAAAACAACTAATGGTACAGTCTAAAATGAAAAAAAGATAAGACAAATTCAGAAATTGTAGCATTGTAAGGTTTAAGGGGGGGACGGGTACCTGAGTGCAGGGCCTTTTAAGTGTTTTGGTAAGGTAGTGGATTTGAACCTAAGACCTTAAGATGAACACAATAGTAACTGTCCATGGCATTTTCATATTTTTACCTCGTGGCATTAGATTGATAATCACATTTATCAATTTTAACTATTTAACAATTTTAACTATGTTCTTTGCTTGTTCTAATAAGTCCTATGATTGTAAAATCTTTAAATCATATGGTTCAGAGTAGAAAAGTAAACTTCTCTCTCCAAAATTCAACAAAAAAATGAAAACAAATAGATTTTCAATATTTCAAATGATATTTCACATGGTGATAGAGGGTTTCTTCTCATTTGTTTGCCAAGCTTTTAAGATTGGACAAACTATGGAAGAATAAATCTTTTGTTCGTGAGATTGTAAAGGAAACAAATTTATGTACTCCACAGTATCATAGAATAGACCCTAGTTCTTTTTAGATGTGAGTCAATTCAGACAAATAGTAGAAGGTGCAAGTCAATACTTTTATCTCCTTCTAAGTAAGCTTTAAATCTGTATTGTATACAGATTGAAATAACACTATAGTGAAGCTCATACAATGTTGTAGATTTCATGAGGTATTCAAATGTCTTGTTCAACTGGGATTGATTTATGTTTGAGTTTTGACAGGCCTTGCTTTTCTGTTATGTTGTTGTTTGCTCTAGCAGTATTTCTGACATATATATATATAGTGATGTCCAACTAATTACTGATGGAGGATCACAGTCTGGCCCAGAGCAGCTCGAAGGTCTTGTGATTGATCATCGGCTCTGGTGTACCAAAACTGTTTAAATTTCCCTTGCTTCATCCTCAGCATTTTAGGGTAGTTTGAGGACTGGTTGGCCCTGTGTCAGGACAACGTTTCTGGGTGTGGTTATCATGTGACTTGTCTGTGGCATGAAATTGCAGTTTAGCAATGCTGACACTATAAGTATCTGAATCATGTTTCAAGCAACATCTCTAAGTGACTGAAATATTGTTAGTTATAGATGTTAAAGCAAAACAATTAGATGAAAAAAACAAAACATTAAATGCACAAAGGCACTTGGTTAATACCACAGACCAGCTACTGCAAACCTATTGAAAGGGTTCCTCATGAGAATTCTGAGTTACCAGATTGGGCCTCAAACCCTCAGCTTTGAAACCAGACAGCAACTCAAACCATCAGCATTGCAACCAGACTGAGACTCAAACCATCCGCATTGCATCTGGCCATATGCTAGACATTACAGTTAAGGATTTCCCACATATGGATCCTGTTTTTTTGCTGAAGAGACAGCATTGGAAGAGACAGTAGTTTGATACAAGGGGGACCAGGTGCGATGTCCTAGCTCATTTTGTGAATAGACCCCATGGTTCTTTTACATGTCCCGTGTATAGCATGATACACAAGAGACAAGTTTCTGGTTAGAACCAGTACTGAGTACTCCAAGTTCCCATAGCAACCCCATTTTGCCAAGTGCCAGGCAAGGCTGCATCTGGTACCTATTTTATATGTGTTAGGTTTGATAAAGAAAGTGCCCTGGCTGGAATTCGAACCCCAGATCTCCTGAATGCAAAATGAACACTCTACCACTGTTGCTAGTAAACAATATATATAATGCTTGAAAAATCGCTCCTCTGTCAGGCTAAAAATTTCAATGTACAGTACAAGGACTGCATGATGGGTAGAAAAGAGTTGACGATAGCATTTGCTTGAAAATCGGGAGTATTTACTTTCTTATTGGAGTGCGCCATTTTTCCGTGTAGGGGCTGGGTTTATACCTTAAATTATGCATGATGCTTGCATGATTGCTTCTTGGACTATCCCAGTTTCTCAGATTATAATTAGGAATTGCCCTTCTGAAAATATTTTGCCAATAGAGAATGACTTTTGTAGTGCATATATCATTATGACTAAATTAATGAACTTCTGCTCTTATTATAAGATGGTAATTAGTTACTCTAGCTTGCAGATTCACAAGGTTTATTAGAGTTATTTTCAGCAATAGGAAGGTGTATTTGACAGTCAAGCAGAAAATTTATTTGACCTTTTTGTAACACTTATTTTGCATTACCAATGCCATTTGCATAACCAAGGGTGTATTATGAGGATAGTTACCTTTTCCAGAAGAATATTATAATTCATGTACAAATTTATGACTGGTTAAATATTTATTTACAGAGCTTTAAATAGGTACAGTATATAAAACAAAAGATTTTTCTTTGCCATGCAGACTGAATGAGCAAACAGAGGATCATCCTGGTCCAGGAGGTTGTTCTGTTTGGCATGGCATCATTTTTAAGACACATTTACATTTATGTAATGAGCTGAGATTTACTGTTTTCTTCAGATATAGTATGTAAGAAGGCTTTGAATACAGCAGGAATGAAATGATGATTCATTCTGTGATCATTGAGGATTTTGTAATGGTGAGGGCTGATGAAAATGACAATGATAATGATGTAAGTGATGATGATGATGATGATGATGATGATGATGATAGACTTTATGAATGGAATGATGATGATGATTGATTTTGTGAAGGGAAGGATGATGATGATGACATAATATATATAGCAATATTCTCTCAGTTCTTCTATCTTCTTCTATCTATATATTATATAATAATCAATTTTCGAAGGTCATAAAATATGTATTTTCCTTCCTATATGTATACATGAATGATTTTAAAATAATCACTTGGGACCAATGAGGATGCAATTCATGTAAATTAACTTCCACACAATCATGTCATGTGATGACAGAGCTACACGCATCTGCCTGTGGTTGTGGTTTAATATCTCTGATTTCTCCACTGGTGTTGCTGAAAAAAATCCAGCGTCTGATAAATTCATTGATACAAGAGTTGTGGATTTAACAACAACCTAATTTGCTGGAACATATCTAATTTATAGAATAAACCTTATCTCTTTGAAATTGGGAGCCGTTGAAAGTGTTGTAAAAACTATTGAATTCTGAGTGTTGAACAGGCCATGGTTCCGGAATTACTTAAAGGCTTCTCAATTATACATGAGTGTACTGAGGAGATTTCGCAGCCAATAGAGCTAGGTCTTGGGAGTTAGTAAACAGTAGTGAAACGACTGAATGAAGCAATTTTGTGTATGTTGACCAACACCTTAGGAAATGTGAAGCTATTGATTTTTGTGGATTTTAGTTGTCTCCTGTAGCTGCCTTCTTTAGCAGTTTTGTAATTGCGGTACCATAGGGTTGATTACATGGGGAGAAGGTGTGCTGTTGGTAGTGAGTTTAGATTATGATTAAAGGATGATAATGACAGTGCTGGTTTTGCTTGGGGGAATTGTTTTGAATATGTTAATGAATTTTAACCCTTTCCCTCATATAGACTGTTTTTGATGCACTCAATAGGTACCACATAAAGCCTGATCTGCAGAAAACCACAGTTAAACCTTACCAAATTTATTTACAAAATCCTCATTTCCAGATCACTGAGGAGCAGCGAACAGCATAAAACCTGATCACTCGCAGGCTGATCTGGTTTTATGCTGTTCGCATAGGTCTTTTAATGGTGTCCTCTATGAGGGAAAGGGTTAAAGAAGTGATTAGAAATGGAGGGCCGCAAGCAAATTCATTGTTTGCTGTAATTTTGTCTGTTTTCAGAACTATTTAAAGTACTCCTAATCATATGGGCATGATAACAAGTGTTGCTTAATCAAAGCTCATAATGTTATCTAGAATAGATCTTATGGGAATATTTAATTCATTGAAAAGGTAGAAGAGTTTTTCAATATTTTTGTATTTGGCCATCTAATGATGGGACATATCATTATGGATTTAACTGTTGCAAACCTCTGATTGGCATCCACTTATATTGACTGCCCTGTAACTCCATCTGATCTTTTGTTCTTAGTTACCCAACTTGGCCACAATATGTATCAATACAGTTTGATTACTATAGCTTGAAATCTCACAGACTTACAACCCTTGAATTAATGAAAAATTGGGAAAGTAACAGTGTACTCCCTCTAACACTGGCACATTTGAACTGATCTTAACCAAACTTGGTCAATATCTTGACCAAATTTGATAATCTAGTGGAATTTAATATTCCTGTACAAGTATATTTCCCTTGATTGGTGCTATAAATATATAAGTGTATTTCCAGGACTCAGGTTGGCCACCGGATGTGGTATTATGCCACTTGTCTACCCAATAATGGCAATGAGGCTGCCTATGCCTTCTACACCTGTCAACAGAGTCCCCAAATAATTGAAAATTATGTCCGGGATGTAATGATACTGCTGAAAATAATTGCACCCACTACCGGTACATGTCTTTTATAAAAGACGAGTATGTCACAGAGGGGGGAAAAGATACCTTGATTTTAATTATTAGTGGGTTTAATGAATATGCCTATATTTGTTTCTGTTACATAGAATTAACAAACATTGTTATTGTATACCTTTAAAAGCAAAGTGAACAGAATTCAGCAGATTAACTTAGGTGTGGTGTTGAAACTGTTAGAAATAACCTATTAGCTTATTCATAGTCATGACTGTTTCCTACATCTTTTGGCCTTAAATTTAGATATTCATTATGCTAATATAAGTCTTGAAAAAAAAAATAACAACAAAAATGCCAAACTGAATAAAAAAGAGTCGCTACATTGAATACAGGGGGATAATACTTAACACAGAATCTCTGATGTAGTTTGTATGATGAAGTCAGTTTGTACCATCTTTTAACGATGATTCATAGTTTAAGAGGTCACTAGCCTTTATGCTTTCCAGAGACGTTGGTTCTACCCGAGTGCCTATGCCTTCTACACCTGTTATTATAAGCTTGACATTGCTGTATGAGCTAAATACTGTTGTGGTGATGGTGATCTCAAAAAACAACAACAACATTATTCATTTTGCAGCATTAGGCAGTATGACTCCAGATAAGATATTTATGTCACCAAAGCAGCCAGTTTGTCCGGAACAATAATCGCACTAAAGGCCAAATGGAGGTGTATGATTCCAATCATTGTCAGGAAAAGGCATGATGTTTCCCCCTTCCTAATGGACAGAGAGAGCTGCAATCATTCACAGATAAATTCCTGATCAATAAGCATCAGCTAGCCGCGACCTCAGGAATGGTCGGGCCATGGTCAAGCAAGAACATGTCAATGGTAATGTGTGACTTCTTGAACATCATGAGTATTTCTGATATTGGTTTTTATGTATATACTGGTAGTTCTGTCATTTGATTGACCTTTGAGTTATTGTAAGGACAAAAAATATAACATATCCTTCATGAATGATGTCAGTCACTATCGACTTTTAATACAAGCTTAATTCAGAGGTCAGATGTTGACTTTTCTCTGTTCAGTGTTTCAGTTTGTAACTACAAAGTGTTTAAAGAAGTCAGTAGCTAAATGACTTTGATGTCACCAAAACAAGAACAATAATCAATAAATTGAGGGTAATTAGTTAAAGTACAGTGGTCACAAGTTTCCTTGATGTGGCAATTCTTTGAAGTATAGCGATGACTTGAGATATTAGCTTGGTCCTTTGATTTAGCCCTTCTTATTCTACATGTGATTTTAGATCCCTTAAACTTCATTCCTGGTCCCTTGATAATATCCTATATAATATCTGCGCACTTTCTGTAAGTTGTAATCAAATCTACCTGCACTTTTTAGTTGTGTGTCAGGGCTGTAAAAATCCACTCGTCCACTCGTATTTACAAGTGAATTTCACGGTCGGACGAGCATAATTTCCCTGAACACTCGTCCGACTGGACGAGTAACTTTTCGTGGCCAAGAAAGAAATGTTTCAGTAAAAAATGAATTCGATATTGTTACTAGGGTTAATCGATATCATAAAATTCTTTACTTGATCAGGGGAGCTAAGTTTGACAAAATATCACCATAGCGACGCTCATTTTTTAGAAAGATCCGTATGGTGCTAGCGCAGACTGGTTCACAATATTCTACCGTGTTTTTTCAATACGTTTTTTGTTAGTTTGCGGCACAGTCCAGGACTGCAAATTTGTTTTGTTTCCGGCAGTCAAAATGTTGAAACAATTATCATTGAGTACGCTTCTCGGTGACGGAGATGATTAAAATGCAAAAAAGCAAGAGTTAAGACGTATGAAGCAACAAAGCGCCTACAATAAAACGAAACGCACAAGAAAAGCCCTGGATCATTGGTTTTCTGGCTTTCCGTGGTTGATGAAAAAAGAAGAAAAAATGTTTTGCGGTGTTTCCGCAAAATATCAAAAGCTTTATACAACTTAAAGGGAAGCAAATAGGACGTGCTGACTTTGTTTAAGGACGAGTAAAAATTTTCACCTACTCGTCCTACAGGACAAGTGACCTAAAAGAAAATTTTACACCCCTGTGTGTGACTCACAACTATAGTACCTACGTTCTGAAGGTCCAGATCTCTACATTTAAAACCAAATAACCTTTTAATTTTGTATGAATGATTGAATGAGTGAAAAGAATTCTACAACACAGGTATAACTGAGATTCAGCCAAAGTGTTAAAAACTCAATTTTGAGAAAAAAATACAATCATAGTTACGGTAAACAGTAATTGTGTGTAGCATAAAAGCACAAAAGAACTATTTGGTAGATGTGCAGGTTTTGGTTATATTGTGGTGTTACAATAGTCCATATAGTATGATAGAAAGCTTGAATTCCGATACAAATCTGCATAACCTACTAATAATCACATCAAGCTATCTCAGATACATCGAGATACCTCCATAGGTTATTTGTTGCTCTATGATGGAATGACTGATACCTATATATATCTGCCGTCAGAAGTTCCTAAGGATACAGTATGGAGCCACTGATTTGTATCTATAAATAGAAACTGTGCTGTCGCTCGGTAGTACAAATGAAAGCGCTGATAGTGCTAAGAGAGCAGTATTATCACATTTCTTTTGTTTATCAAAGTAACTACAATAAATGGGGGTCAAATTTTCACACAATGCCAATAACCCCGCTTTAACGTTGCGTTAACATGGTCATTGCAAGAAATTAAAGATGAATGCCCCATTTGTTTAATAATACTGTTAACAATTGTCACTTCGCCACTCTTACTCTCCCTATTTTTATAGCCTACAATAAGCATTTGTTTATTATTTTAATATAAGTTTGATATTTGGCAAAAGCCAAGTGCATATCTGCAGCTCGTCAAACCCTCTTCCACTTGAGACACACACCACTTCAGTGCCTTCAGCGCTTTGATTTGCAATTGTAATCAGCCCCAATGACCACCTGCATGTCACTGAGATTTACACCTTTAATTGTGGGTATGGTATTGTCTTTGTTTCCACACACCATGAAGCCTCTAAGAGGATACAGGTGAATGATGATACCTGCACAGCCATGTAAAATGTGTTTTCATGCCTACTGATAACAGCACAAATTGAGACAGGTCCTTCTGATTTATTAATTGTAATGAAAGGAACCATTACTAGGTGCCTGGAATTGTCAGCCATGAGGAATCCTAGCTCCTAACCCACAATCTCCATGTATGTTACCAGAGGACCATGGCAACCACAACCATGCCCTTAATCCATGAATTACTGGACATGGCACCCATACTGAATCATGGCAACCTTACTGGACCATGATACCCTTAATGAACAAAGGCAAACATACTGGACCATGGCACCATAATGCCCCTTACTGGACCATGGCAACCTTACTAAACCATGATGCCCTTAATGAACCATGACAACCTTACTGGACCATGGTGCCCTTAATAAGCCATGACAACCTTTAAGTATACTGGACCATGGCACCCTATTGGACTGTTTAATGCCCCTTACTGGACCATGGCAACCTTACTGAACCATGATGCCCTTAATAAGCCATGACAACCTTTAAGTATACTGGACCATGGCACCCTATTGGACTGTTTAATGCCCCTTACTGGACCATGGCATCCTTATGGGACCACGATGCCTTTTATGGCCATGATTTTATCAGTAATTTAATTTTTTTCCCATTTATTTTGGAACAAAATTATTGCATTCCATACTCAATATCTCTGTAATTCAGTACCAGCTTAGTACTTATTTATATATATTTACAAGAAAAAAATCGAGGGAATAGTTTTTACTTGATGAATCATATCATGTCCAAGTGCTCAACCACAGGATAGGGACCATGGGTTTCATATAAATAAACCGGCCCTGATGGCACTTGGCTGAAAATCTGAAGGTTGTTCAATCTCCAATGTGAAAGATAATAGTTGCAGCATTGGAATATAATGCAAAATGGACTGATTAATGAAAACTTTCAATTGCTTAATATATGGTACTTATGATATGGTGCTAACAAAATGCACAGGTTAACTTTAGACTGTATAATCCGTTGCCCGTTACATGTATTGGTGTGGCAATATTTACACTAAAATAGGGTACAAATGACATCAAGAGCCCCACTTAAT
Organism: Solen grandis; assembly: GCA_021229015.1. Taxonomy (NCBI): domain Eukaryota; kingdom Metazoa; phylum Mollusca; class Bivalvia; order Adapedonta; family Solenidae; genus Solen; species Solen grandis. The sequence goes on from CM037789.1 coordinate 43,589,444, forward strand.
ATTGCACACAGGCATGAAATTGTCTTTGTCTAGGGCCATATACCATGCTTTTCATGTGTACCTTATGCTGTGTGAATATGTGAACATCGTGGTTTATATGCACGCCACAGACTACAGCGTCTTCCTTCCACAACACAACATAAACTCATAAGATAAATTGGATAACTCTCAAATATAAATAATAGGACCCGTGTAGTTAAAAGGGGACACAAAACCAATTTTTTTGCTTTGTATCACTTGTGGCTGCGAAGCTATTTGAGGAGTAGATATATTTTGAACAATACAAAGAACCCTCTAAAGAGTATTTCTCAGAAATGTTACTTTTCTTAGATTTATCCAATTTCAATGGATTCACCATAAACTTTTGCAAACTTTTTTTTTTTTTTTTTAAACACAAATAAAACAACTACAGAATACCGTGATACTCTGTATACATAGTAATGTTTCATAAAGGCGCCAAATCCGACACATAAATCAACTTCTTCTTTTAGTAATAAAGAAAATTGTTCTCTTATAATACATTTCATCTTTTCACTTTTTATGGCTGAAATTTTCACACCAGGCTAAAGTCTACCGTTGTTAAATTTTTTTTTCTTTTTTGCTAGGTGACATTTTTCAGCTTGTCTGCTCTAAATGAAAGCATTGGCGAGTCGCCAGCTTCCTGTCACCACGGGATAGTGCTTGATCACATTAAGCTTCCTGTGCATTTGGACTTAAGAAGTGGTCTACAGACAGGCCTATCTCTGTATATAACAGAGAAAGTTGGCAGACTGATTATGTTGCTGTTCTACTACTAGGGCATTGTTAAAATAAATTACTTGAGTAGAATATTGAATAATGAAAATACAGCACTATAAAGTAGCTATTTCTAATAATCAGGCAAATAAAAAAAGATCTGCAGTAAGTTATGTCTTCCATTGTAGATATTAATTCATTAATCTAAATTTTGCTTGTGTCTGCTGAATCACTTGGGAGTTTCATCAACACTAGATTATAATTTAACTCTATACACCTCATGAATATTCATGTATTAATTTACAACTTGATGAATCTTTTAATTGTTATATGAAACAATAATGTGTTAATGTCTGTTCAAATATTGAGAAATATCAGAGTCAAGGAAAACCGGACATCTCATTTATTCTCCTTAGCATTTGTAACCCTTGACAGTAAATCAATTTTGGCACTTATTACAGCACCTACAGACAGCAGGGAAGTAAATTAAGCAATAGACCATTGTCATCTCTGCCCTCAGCTGTTTTGAGAAGTTTAAGGTGTAAAAACTCTTCATGTGAGAAAATTGTGGTATATACTATATCCAGTTCATAATAGGTGGATTTTCAATGTAAGATTTCTATATTGTGCCAAGCTATTGATCTATTGATTGGAAAAATACCGATAAGTCTCATTCTTGGTAGTTGTGGTCCTTGGATATGAGTGAGGAGATACACCTGTAAAAGGTAAAAGGTATACATTCTTGTGGTATTGAGTTCAAGGTCTTGAGGTGTGCCAGTTTTTCGAGTTGGAAACTTGCCGGTTTTAAAGAAAAAATTTCAAAATGCAGAATTTGTTCACAGTTGATAGGTAGCAAATAATAAGTTTTGTTAATTTTGGTAAATTAAGTCTTTGTCATTTTGCTAGGAAAACGCTGTTTTTCGTAGACGCATTAGAGTTATTCAGGTTAAATATAGAATACAGTTATCTCAGAAGCAGGTGCTTGCTGTACCACATGACGCACTATAGTGATTAATCCGCAACATGGCGTTTGACACCAGTCCCACTTAATGAAGTAATTTTGTGTTAATAACATTTTTTCATGATCAGTCATGTGATCCAATAAATTTTAAGTTTAACCATTCGTAATGCTATAGCTTGTGCTGGAGAAACTTACCAATCTTTTTTACAATCATGGAATATTGCATTGGATGACCATGCATGGATGGATTTTCATAGACATAATACATACACATAGTTTAAATCATTAAGTCTTAGTCAGTGAATGTCTGTCAGCCTTAGCTTTTTCAGACTTAACCATCATAGTATTGGGAGATAATTTATAGCACTTGTAAATATATCTCAAACATTATGAATTTAGAAACATCTTGCTGACCTACATTGGTATAATTATGATTCCATGAATTTAAGTTTAGACAAATTGGCATCAAAGCATTAAATAACTTAAAATATAATTCAAGCTTAATTTGTAAAACAAATTTCCACAATTAAATTAACCCTTACCCTGCTGGAACCGTAAGTGCTAACCTTTGCCACCAGTAAAGAGCCAGGCCAATTGGCAGCCTGCACATCCATGCAGGCTGGCCTTGCTATTTACTGTTGGCTGACCAACTACAAGTTTTCATCATGTTATACCTAATATTGATAATGGACAGCTCCAAAAAACATGCCAGCTAAGTCCGTTTGAGAAATTCAGCAGGTTAAGGGTTAAAACACTCTCAATGGCTTGGAGTGGGGTGTGTTTTAAGTAAAAGACTGTGGGAGGAAACTGGTGTACTCAGAGACAACCCGTGTATCTGGACAAGCCTAAACCTGGATAACCTCTTATGTACAACATGACCCGGGTTGAATTCCACCAACAAATCTTAGCGCTAAAGTGTAATAAAAAATGTTAGTTTCACTAACCAAATCGACCCTATTTTTATTGTACTGACCTTAGACTTTTCTTCATAGTTCTCAGGCTATTACCGATGGAAAACGCTGTTTTTCGTCAGTTTCTTTAAAAAATAAGGTAAGAATGGAAAAAAAGCTAAAAATAAAAAAAAGTTTAGCAGACCAACAACCCTATTTGTTGAGATGTTAGTGGAAACAAACTTTTTTTTTTTTTCGCCAAAGTAATACTTAAATACTTTTAATTTCATCATACTTGTTTCTCTATTGTAAAGATATTTCATTTCTTAACAAATATTGTTAGATATTATGGCAATAATTGATTTCAGGTTAGTGATATACTTAAACATTTTATGAGATCATATGAGTGGTTGAATGAGTGTCTACCTTAGTTTAAGTATTTAAGTATTACTTAGCGAAGTATTGTTGGTGGAATTCGAGCCAGGAATCAAACCTGGGCTGCAAAGAGCATATCCACTACACCATCCCAAAGTTCACTATATAAGTTCAGATAAGATATTTAATGACTTGAATGACCTTGTGACCTTGACTAACCAATTAAAAAAACAAACAATTATCATCTGTTATTCATAACCAGCAGTCTGGCATTGATCAAGTTGCAGGGCAATTAGAAGACCCATTTTGCAGTTTTCAAACTCTGTAAATATATGTCACAACTTGAGTTTGTCTTGTTAGGTAATCGATTCCAGCCATTTGCACATTCATTATTAAGATATGTTTGCTGTAAAAAAAAAACAAACAAAAAAAACTTTATCTGAAAAATACATTCGTCTGCCAGTGATTCAGGCTGGGACTCCTTGTTTCAGGACGACAGATAGCCCGCTAACTGCCTGCTGAATATTTCATAGGCGATTTTGTCACAAAAGAGAAAAAGACATACCGTTGATCACATTTTACGAACAAATATTGTAGACTGCAAAACTGAAATCTAAAACCTGTCCTAGATACCACAGTTATTAAAGTATGTTTACTCAAAATCTTATAACATTTAAATTGGAACTGAAGAAGGATCTTTAATGATACTACAAGATCATTATATAAGTATTTCATAGACATAAAAGTTGGTAACTTTAAAAGGTGTGGTAAATGATAATAAATACTTAATTAATTTAAACTATTTACTTTCCAATGCAGTTTGATTACTGACTTGGAAAAAAACCTCAAATCTTGAGTGCTGAATATATCAAAAACCATGATAATCAATTTTCTTCAAGGATCAAATCAATTATTTTAATATTTTTAAGATAATGCAAAGAAAAGGATTACATATTGTACTGCAGTAAAGTTGCATGGCTGTATCAAACATTTTCTGTAGCATTGGTACAACTTATATTCTCAGACTGAGAGATCATGAATGGTCAGGAAATTAAAGTAGGATAATATCATATTAAGTTATCATATTGGACCATCATATTGTAGGATAAATACCTTCAACTGAAAAGATTATTCTACTTAAAAATACATGTATGCTCTAAAACATGACAAAACAATTTATGTTTGTTGCAATTGCATACAGAATTTCAATTGAACAATAATACACTGCTCAGGCTCCATTTTGAAAATACAATTTTTATTGTCTCTTAAAACTAAATCCAACCAAAGTAAAAGGCTTTTCTATTCTACAGCATTACATAATATATTATTCTCAACCAAAAAGGTAATTGGGAAAATTTGGACTTGAAAAAAAAGTGTTGCATTTTTGCTGCAGCTATTATGTGACAGTTCGTAAAACTGCTCTATTAATTTAAAACTGTCTTAGAGAAAACACATGGTTTTGTTATTCTTTTTCAAATTAAAGAACCAGTGATATATTCTTTTCTGTGTGGCAGACATGCTTTCAGAAAGTGCAGTTTGTGTAGAAAGGGAATGAAAATTTTATATAGTGATCTGAAACCAACAAAAAACATTACACCATCTTGAGGTGTCCTGTTTGATTTAACACAGTCTCATTAAAATCAGGTTCAGTATGCTAACTGAATCTGATCACATCGTATAGAAGGTCGTTTTAGATTGACTTTTGTATAAGCCAATCAAATCGGCGGCTACAGAATCATAAGGTATATCAGGGAGGAGTAACCGCATCAATCTCACAATAGGGTAGAAAGATGTGTAAGCGGCTGGGTAGCTCATTTGGTAGAGCATTTGCCCTGTAAGTAAAAAGCCCCGGGTTCAGTTCCCGGTCAAGCAGCACATTTTTCTGTTTGACAAATGTTTTACTGAAGTCAGTTAGAAACATGCTATTTTATGGTTTAAAATCAAGCACTTTTTAGCTCACCTGAGCAAAGCTCAGGGTGAGCTATTGTGATCCCGTGAGTGTCTGTTGTCCGTCGTGCGGTGTGCGTCGTCAACAATTTAGTGTTTACACTCTATCACTTTCATTTCTTAAGCAATCATCTTCAAACTTTAAAGCAATGCTTATGACCATAATGTCTCGACTGTGTTAGAATATGGCTGAGATCGGTCAATTAGGTCCATTTATGCCCCTTATGATATTAAAAAAATGCCATATTTCACTTTGTTAAACTCTAGCATCTTCATCTTTTGAGCAATCATCTTCAAACTTTATGGCAATGTTAATGACCATAATGTCTTGATTATATTCGAATATGGCTGAGATCAGTTAATTAGGTCAGGCGTTTAGCCCCTTTTGATATAAAGAAAATGCCAGATTTCTCTTTGTTTACACTCTAGCATCTTCATTTTTCAAGCAATAATCTTCAAACTTTATGACAATGTTTATGACCATAATGTCTCGATTGAGTTCAATTAAAGCTGAGATCTGTTGATTAAGTCAGGAGTTAAGCCCCTTTTAATATCAAAATATGCCAGATTTCACTTTGTTTACACTCTTGCATTTTCATTTTTTTAGCAATCATCTTCAAACTTTATGACATTGTTTATGACCATAATGTCTCAATTTAGTTTGATTATGGCTGAGATCGGTCAGTTAGGTCAGGAGTTATGCCCCTTTTAATATAAAAAAAATGCCCAATTTCACTTTGTTTACACTCTACAATCTTCATTTTTTTAAACAATCATTTTTAAACTTTAAGACAATGTTTATGACCATAATCTCGCAATCGGGTTCAATTATAACTGATATTGGCTTGTTAATTTAGGAGTTATTCCCCTTTCATTATAAAAAATACCAGATTTCACTTTGTTTGCACTCTAGCATCTTTATTTCTTAAGCAATCATCTTTTTCAGGTGAGCGATTAAGAGCCATCTTGGCCCTCTTGTTTATGCATATAAATTACTTAAAAAATCAGTCTGACATGACCCCTAATGCGATGTTGTCAGATCTTAATCGCAGATAGTAAAAAAGCGCAAAATAGGAAATGATTTTAATGAGATTGGATTTAACATTACTTGATAGGATGTTCTCTTTAAGGAGTTAGTTTATTACCACATCATGTACAAATTTGACAAAGTGAATATTTACAGAACTTTAAATGGTTATAAAAACAAAGGACTTATTATTGCTATGCAGACTGTGAAGATTTGGAGTTACAATAATAAATGAGTAAACATTGGGGAAACCCTGATCAGACAGATTAATCTTGGCGCTATCTGAACTTGGTCTAGCTGTGTCAAAATACATCTATATATAAGGTGATTAATTGCGGGCTTAAATGCAGATTGTCTTGTGGGACTAATTTGAATTCCTGGTCCCGGTGGCCAAGTGGTTAGAGCGTCTGCCTAGGAATCGGGAAGTCGTGGGTTTGATCCCTGGCTGTGACATACCAAAGTCATAACAAATAGTAAAGGTATAACTCCCTTGGTTGGCGCTCAGCATAAAAGGGAAGTTTCAGGACTGATTGGCCCGATGTCAGGATAATGTGACTGGATGTGGTATCAAGCCATTAATTATGTCTATGTCGTGATAGTTCAGTGAGGCAGCACTGTATCTGTCTCAAGTAGACTGATGGTCTCCAAATGACTGAAATACTGTCAGTTAGGTGTTAAAGCCAATAAACAAACTGATTTGAATTTGTCAATCAGTACACATGTTTTAATATAGTTTCTGCAAGTACCAGGTATGTAGATAAGAGACCAGCATTAGATACAATTTACAAAATCTTCCTCACTGTCACTTAACTGCCACTCACAGTCAGTAATAATTGTCACAAAGGATTGAATCTTCACTTTAAAACTGAAGTTAATGTGGACATTTCTGTCAGTATCATTGCATATAATGTTAGCAGTGATTGGTCCACACATGAAGCTGGAAATAGTGGTATAAAACTGAATCCACATAATAAGGCACATTGAAGTGTCTTCGCCTAATTTGTTTAGTCAATTCCAGGGCCAGACTTGCAAATTCCTCATCAGGATGTGAATTGTTTTGAATTTGCTTCAGAATCTCATGCATTTGTTTTGTCTGAGGTTGGGTCAGGAGCTTGGATGAGTAACATCAGTCTGCTGCAATATTGTGTCTGGGACAGATATCCTCTGCTGTTGTCCTAGAACTGTTGTGCAGCATTATTTCTCAGAATTGTGTCAGAGGTTTATTTTCCAATAATGTTTAAGAGATTAGTCTAGGCTTATATTGGCTGAGCAGCAGCTTAATGATGGCTTGATCTGGTGTCATGACCGTTACCCATGGTCATTTGTACTCCCATGAAGCTCATATTTTCCTTGGAAAATTATATTATCAGGAGCTCATGCATACATAAATATCATGCTCTTATTTCTCTGGGTCATGTACAGAATGTCAGGCTGTGCTGACATGCTTCGATCTGTATTACTTATTTTCCTATTTACTTTAGCAGATTTTTGCTGAACTGGAAATTTCCAAGGTTTTATTTATAATCTTTACAATGTGAGAGACTTTCACAGTTATTTTCAGAATTCAGTGAGATGTATGTTGGAGGAAGACAGAAAATCTGCCAATGTCACAATGATACATTCATATGAATGTATTATTTATAAGAAGCACAGGTTAATTTATCAGTTATATCTATATTTAAGGGGCCTCCGTGGCCGAGAGGGTAAAGTCGCTGACTTTACCACTCACTCAGCCCCTCACCGCGTGGGTTCGAATCCCGGAAGGGTCATTTGGATTTTCATGTGAGGAAGCCTTCCAGCTGCCTTGCGGTAGGTCAGTGATTCTACCTGGATGCCTCCGTGCATTTGGGGTCTTCCTCCACCTGTAATTAGCTGGACGTCGCTATATGACTGAAACACTGTCAAAGCGACCTTAAACTCAAATAATCAAGTCATTTAGTCTATATTTAACATGTACAGTCAGTACAAACTTTAGGGATGGACTCCCAACTGCAAAAAGTGTTTTATAGTCCATCTAGTGGACAGCTCTGTTTTGTTAATAAGGATGGGGTTTCTCTAGCCAGAAAATATATTTATTACTGAAGTGACTTGCAACATGTCACATTGAAATATTCAAAGAAGTCTCTTTAACCCTTTCCCTCATAGAGGACACCATGAAAAGACCTATGCGAACAGCATAAAACCAGATCAGCCTGCGAGTAACTCGCAGGCTGATCAGGTTTTATGCTGTTCGCTGCTCCTCAGTGGTCTGGAAATGAGGATTTTGTAATTAAATTTGGTAAGGTTTAACTGTGGTTTGCTGCAGATCAGGCTTTATGTGATACCTATTGAGGGCGTCAAAATCAAAATGAGTTACTCGCAGGCTGATCTGGTTTTATGCTGTTTGCATAGGTCTTTTCATGGTTTCCTCTATGAGGGAAAGGGTTAAGGCACTTTTGCATTGTTTGTACAACTTCATTCGCATGTAACAAAGTGCATTGCAGTTCTGCTATTATTTGCTAGTATATATGAAAACAAATCACCATTTTAATTGTTCTTAATTAAGTTTCATTCAATTCTAATGAAATGTTTAGGTTCATTATTGCAGTTGATGATCAATAGATTAGCAGTTGCAGTGATATTATTCAGTGTTTAAAACTCACTGCATAGTCATAAAGATGGAATCATCAGTACATGTACCTGGTGCAAATTGCGCCACAGGGGTCTTAGGTAGTACAGAGAGGGTAGTACATTTCTCATTAACCCTTTTCCTCATAGAGGAAACCATGAAAAGACCTATGCGAACAGCATAAAACCAGATCAGCCTGCGAGTAACTCGCAGGCTGATCAGGTTTTATGCTGTTCGCTGCTCCTCAGTGGTCTGGTAATGAGGATTTTACAATTAAATTTGGTAAGGTTTGAGTTTGGCTTTCTGCAGATCAGGCTTTATGTGGTACCTATTGAATGCGTCAAAATGAGTCTATATGAGGGAAAGGGTTAACTAGACTAAAAAAGATTTGATTTTTTTCCCCCCTGTATCGGGGCCTTAATTGTTATGCTTATTGAGTCACCACATTCAGATACTCTTTTAGTTACGCTGATACTCTTGCTATATATAGCAGTGTGGCCATACTATGTGGTATATGGCGTATAACGCGTAAAGCATATTTTGCATTAATTCAGAAGAAATAACTCTTGTAAGAATATTATTTCTTTATCAATTTTAAAAGTATATGGCTCATGTGAAGCAGAAAATTGTGTTCTACACATAGGTTCCAGTGATTCTTTTGTCAGATGTACAGTTTTTCCTAACATTCGAAAAACCTTCCGAGTTCATAAATTTTGTTGGCTAACATATGTAAAGCACATTCCTAATAGTGTTTTCCCGAATGTTTGGAAATACTAAACATCTCTGACAAAAGAATCATTACGACCCTTATGTAGTGCACAATTTTCCGCTTTGCATGTGCTATAATCCCATTACAATTAGTGAAGAAATAAAATACTTACAGCAGTTTTCTTTTTCGAATCGATGCAAAATATGCTTTAAGCTTAAAATGATGTCATATACGAGGTGGTAATTGGCCACACCATATAGGATCTTACATGATTGTCAGATGATATAAAATGTTATTAAACGAGTTCAAGAAAATGGTAAAGAACGAGGCTCAGGCTAGCTTTTTACCATTTCCTTGGATGAGTATAATAAAATTTTACATTATTTGACTCTTTTTATCACATGACTTAAAATGCTGAGATTAAAGAATAATAATGTTTTGACATTTTGTGCGCATTTTTGCACCTTGTTTTTATTCTATGAAAGGTATAGGGTAACATATGTCATGTGGTCAATATAGATTGTTTACTTGAATGATATCATTCTAAATCAAAACAACAAGCTTATAGAAAAATGGCCATAAATAAATATGTTTTTGTCAATTCTAAAGTTGCTTAGAGTGAGAAAATTTCAATCATCGAATTAGATCAAAGATTAGGAGTTCCAAATCTCATGGTGTCTGTGTCATACAGGAAAACCTCGGAGACTGAAGACTGGCTTTGTTTCCATTGTTTACAAGAACCATATACTGGTGGGTTGCGATAACCTGACCTCTGAATCTAACAAATGATAGATTCTGTTATATATAAATAAGTGCTACTTCCATTGGTAAATATGATCTCTTTGAACAAGTGAAGCCTGAAGTGTCATATTTTGTTATTGACATTAATTTTGTCAGATCTCAAATTGCAATTTTCCTCCATTAATCCTAACCCTTACCCTGCTGGAACTGTAAGTGCTAACCTTTGCCACCAGTAAAGAGCCAGGCCAGTCTGCACTGATCCATGCAGGCTGGCCTTGCTCTTAACTGTTGGCTGACCAACTAAGAGTTTTCATCTTGTTATCCCTAACATAGATAATGGACAGTTCCAAAAAAGATGCTGGCAATGTCCATTTGAGAAATTCAGCAGATTAAGGGTTAAATTTCTGTAACTTAATGGTCAAGCACAAGACTTAGTGAAATAAGACCAGGGCTTTATGAAGACCTCAAAACAGATAATGAGTATGAAGAAACCAGTGCTAGCTAGCTAGATAGTATCATGTCTCAGCTCTTGATCAAACCATGGCCAAACATGTTCATGGAAGAGGCGGCAACACACTGCAAACCAAATACTTCGTCAGAATATGAACACTGGAGTTATAAATCCATGTTGTATATTGTATCTGGTTCATTTCTCAGATTCCATAATACTTCTATTTAATCTCATAAACTGGTTTTGGCCTTCAGCTGTTGATTACAATCATGTGATTTTGATATTAGATTAAAAGAAACAGTTTCCTTGGATTGGAAGCATAATATTTTTTTTGTTAATTTAAAATCTCATACTTGCAGTCAAATAAAAAGCCTCCTGTAAATTCATTTAAAACTCTAAATTTGTAGAGAGAAATTAAAAAACAACAGATGCCTTTAATTAACTTTCATAACCATTTAAGGATTATTTGTAATTCTTTTTTGTATTAACAAAGAAAAAGGTTTGGCTGATCATCTTTCAAGCAGTATATAAATTTGGTTGCTTAAGTCAGCGGGTGTTTTGTCTGAGACTACCAGGGCTGATAGATGCAGAATGAAATTTCTCCTGAGTTTCACCCCTGAGTTTGATGGTCGTTGTCTATTAGCATTTCAAAAATCTGTTTCAGAACTTCTCTAGCAGGGGGTCAGAGGTTTGGTCAATCATTTTATCAGTTACCAAGATCGTTTTGTTTTTTTCAGTTATGAAAGGGTTTTAGATATACCATAGCAAAAGGTGTTGAGTTCAAAAGGAGCAATTAAATGTCTTAATTCATTTCAGGTTTTTCAATGGGAAAATCTTTCATTTGGTGATAATGTCAGTGGGCAGGTGATTACGATTGGTCGGTCAGGAAGATGGTCAAGCAGATGTCACTTAACTTTCTTTATCAAGAAAGTGTAATTTTGTCATGTATTTTAAAGATTTTTTTAAGATAACTTGGTACAATGACTTGTTCATTATGCTAAGACAAGATGCAGATCTATGGTGAGGTGTACAGCTCAAAGGTCAAGATTAAATAACATTTTTGAAAGTAAAAAATGGGTTAATAACATTCTTCCACATTTTGTGGAATTTTCTTTCTTTTTTTTTGCATCTTCCTTTCTGCAATTGCAGCAATCCGAATTTTTGAAACTTTTATGAAATGGTGTCCACAGCTATAAGATTAGAATTTCCACTCATTTTCAAAATAGAGGGATTTGCATATTTATATGTCCAGCTGCCCAATAGAAATCAAAGAACAGGCTTACAAGTCCCTTGTCAGACCCATTCTAGAGTATACTTCCACAGTTTGGATCCACATACCCAGGTCTGTGTGCAGCAGTACTTTGATAAAGGTATTTAGAAAATACCAAGATTAAAATCTGTTTTGAAAAATATTATAGGTTAACATTTTTAGCTCGACTATTCACCCGAGTGTCAGCATCTGCATTAATTGCCATAATGGTTAAGTTTTTTGTACCACCTCACTTTTTCACTGAATCCCTTAAGGTATTGTTTTGATACTTGGAATACTTGTATATGACCATCACCCCAACCTTTAGGCAAGAGGGGATAACTCTGTCATGGATTTTGACCAAATTATGCCCCTTTTTAGCTCACCTGAGCACAAAGTGCTCAAGGTGAGCTTTTGTGATCGCCCTTCGTCCGGCGTCCGGCGTCGTGCGTCGTCCGTCGTCCGTCGTCCGTCGTCAACAATTTGCTTTAAACGACATCTCCTCTGAAACCGCTGGACATAATTTAATGAAACTTGGCAGGAATGTTCCTTGGGTGAGGCTCTACAAAAGTTGCTTAAATAAAGTTGATCCATGGAGAACTCTGGTTGCCATGGCAACAAAAAGAAAAATAATTTGAAAACTTTAAAAATCATCTTCTTCAAAACTACTGGCCAGATTTCAAAATAAATTGGTACAGATGTTCCTTGGGTCATCATCTACCAAAGTTGCTAAAATTATTCCGATCCATAAAAAAACATGGCCGCCAGGGGCGGGGCTTATTTGCCATATATGTATATAGAGAAACCTTTAAACAACATCTCCTCTGAAACCACTGGACAGAATTTGATTAAACTTGGCAGGGATGATCCTTGGGTCAACCTTCACAAAAGTTTGCTAAAATAAACTTGATCCATGTAGAACTCTGGTTGCCATGGCAACAAAAATAAATAAAATGAAAACTTTAAAAATCATCTTCTTCAAAACTACTGGCCAGATTTTAAAATAAATTGGTACAGATGTTCCTTGGTCAACTTTACCAAAGTTGCTAAATTATTCCGATCCGTAAAAAAACATGGCCGCCAGGGGCGGCTTATTGCCTTATATGTATATAGAGAAACCTTTAAACAACATTTCTCTGAAACCACTGGACAGAATTTGATTAAACTTGGCAGGGATATCCTTGGGTCAACCTTCACAAAAGTTGCTAAAATAAACTTGATCCATGTAGAACTCTGGTGCCATGGCAAAAAAAAAAAAAATGAAAATTATAATCATCTTCTTCAAATACTGGCCAGATTTTAAAATAAATTGGTACAGATGTTCCTTGGTCAACCTTACCAAAGTTGCTATAATTATTCCCATCCGTAAAAAAACATGGCCGCCAGGGGCGGGTTATTTGCTTATATGTATATAGGGAAAACTTTTAAACAACATCTCCTCTGAAACCACTGGACAGAATTGATTAAACTTGGCAGGATGATCTTGGGTAACTTCACATAAGTTGCTAAAATAAACTTGATCCATGTAGAACTCTGGTTGCCATGGCAACAAAAAAAAAAATGAAAACTTTAAAACTCATCTTCTTCAAAACTACTGGCCAGATGTTAAAATAAATTGGTACAGGTGTTCCTGGGTCACCTCTACCATAGTGCTAAAATTTTCCGATCGTAAAAAACATGGCGCAGGGGGCTTATTTGCTTATATGTATATAGGGAAAACTTTAATCAACATTTCCTCTGAACCACTGGACAGAATTGATTAAACTTGACAGGATGATCCTGGTAACCTCACAAAAGTTCCTAAATAAACTTGTCCATATAGAATCTTGTGCATGGCAACAAAAGAAAAAAAATAAGAAAACTTAAAATCATCATCTCAAATACTGGCCAGATTTAAAATAATTGTACAGATGTTCTTGGTCAACTATTTATCTTAGGTGAGCGATTTAGGGCCATCATGGGCCTCTTGTTTGACTTATAATCTTGGATAAGTTTTTTTACCAGCTCACTTTTTCACTGAACCCCTTAAGGTATTATTTTGATACTTGAAATACTTGTATATGACCACCACCCCAACCTGTTAGCAAGAGGGGATAACTCTGTCATGGATTTTGACCAACGCAGTGTGTTTGTTAGATCAGTGATATTAACAGACCATATTGGATTGGTCTTATTATCCATCAGTTTCCTCAGAGTCCAAAATTTCTCAATAATTTTGTCTCATAATCTCATGACACAAGACAAACCCCCAGGAATTTGCACCAAAAATATCACATTTAATATCTCGATGAAAGCAATTTTAAGGATATCGGTTATTGACATCTTATGTCATTGTGTGTCAATGATGATGTTCTTTCCATTCTTTTTGGAATAGATGTATTTTGTGTGGCCTAATTTATTGCGTATGGTAGCATGCATGGAGTCACAAATATCAGGATTGATTTAAGGGTCAGTTGGATCAAGGTCATTGTTGCTAAAATTGAAAATGTTCCTGCTAAATACTTTATTTTCTGAGTGATTTATTACCAGTAATAATTTAACAATATTTTGAATATGAATATTGTGCCTACATTATTTATTAGTTTTATATATGATATGCTTTGGAAACATCTTAATCATGATTTAATGGCTCTTGACATCAATCATGTCAAGGTCACTGTTACTCACCATATAAATAGGAAAAGCATTTTCCAGTTTGCATGTGGTGTCATATTTAATGGAAATGCAGGTAAATATAAGTTGAATACAAAGGCTTGTAATTACAATGAATAAGGTCAACGTCATTGTAAATACTAAGATAAAAATTGCTTTTGTTATAGAAAGTATTATACAGTAAAACCTTACTGTTAAAACCACCATCAGTTTCGGAGAAAAGTGGTCTTTAATAGCAAGGTGATCTAAATAGTGAAATTAACCAATATAGTCTGAATAGAACTAATACAATTATAATTTTAGGGTCATGCACTATAATGTAGTGTAACAAACTCGACCCGGCCCAGGATCGAACCCAATCTGCCCACGTGCAAGTCCAATGTTCTAACCACTGAGCCAAAGAGTCAACTCCCTGACACAGTTGTCAGGGATTGTATTTATACCTGTAACGATGCATCTTCACATTACTTTCCCTGCCGAGAAGTCTCGACCTAAGACTTTGCCTGGGAAACATATGGGTAAGGCAACTATGGTCTGGCAGTTGACATTATCCCACCACTGCCACCGATGTAACTAACTTGACCCAGCCCAGGATAGAACCCAGTCTGCCTACGTGCAAGTCCATTGCTCTAACCACTAAGCCAAAGAGTCGACTCTCTGACGCAGTTCTCAGAGATTGTACTTATATCCGTAACGATGCATCGTCACACTAGTTTGTTTGCATTATTACTATTAATCATTTGCTGTAACATTGTTCGGTTATTTAAAAATAACAATGTTTGTAGTAGAAAAGATATATCAAAACTGAAATTGAATTTCATAAAAGTGGTGCATGTCAATCTCTTGATTTTTAAATAGCTTTTTGCAATTTGTTTTGTTAGCTTGACTATTCGAAGAATATGAGAGATATGAGATCTATTGTAGTCACCCTGGCGTCGGTGTTGGCATTGGCGTTGCAGCTTTTGGTTAAAGTTTTGCATGCAAGTAACTGTCAACCTTATATCTCAATAACCATTTATGGTATTGACTTGAAAGTTTATAATTATGTTCAGGGGCATCAGACAACCAAGGTTGATAACTCTTGACTGAATTTGATATGAATTATGACCCCTTTTTAACTTAGAAATTTTGGTTAAAGTT
>CM037789.1:43605028-43655028 GCA_021229015.1 Solen grandis
GATAGACCTTGTTTTTTCATAGACGGCGCAAACTTATACTCAATTAAACGAATATCATGACAATTTTAAGAGACACGTTAAGAAATAAAAAAAATCGAGAAACTTATCAAACAGCAGTTGACAATACCATTCAAAAAGTATTATATATGAGCTCACCTGCATTTATCCAAATTTTATTCAACTTATACACAAACATTAACAACACACACTAAACATTAAATTGTGGACAATGTAATTTTTTTCAAGGATCATATGATGAGCGATGTAATGCTGTCTTGCAAGATCGCACAAAACCTAAATAATTCATGCGGTCATATCAAACCAATATATGTGGTGGTATATATATGTGATATATATACGCTACACAAATAGGTCCGCAATTTCGAAAAGGCAACGGCTCTATTGCGAATCCAAGATTTGAACTATTGACCTCAAATTTCAAATACATATAACATCGCTTCCAGATGAGTTAGAAAGCTGATATTTGGACTGAATATTAGTCTTCAATAGTTCTTTTCAGTCTGTGAGAATGAACGTCATATGACGTCATAAAGTCAAAAAGAGAGTTTTATATGTACACCTTAATCTCTATATGTTGCAAAGGTCCCAGGACCATGAAATTTTTATGGCATATACTTCAGATACTGGAATTTCCAATTCCAATGATTATCTTTAGCCTATAGAAACCTAGTTACTATTAACATTTCGTACAATATGTAGGACCAAATACAAAAGGATTTGGTAAAAACAATTATTCAGAAATTCTTATTTTCCATGTAACTTTCTTAAATGTCCTTTTTCAAAAACCTAGGTACCGTTAGAAGTGTTTTACAATTTCTTATATTACTTTTGCATTATATTTTGTATCTTTCACGACTTTTGAGTATAGAAGGCCAAACCTCAACAAAACGGCGAAAAGGTGTTAATTGTTAATTCTTTTCGACCGACAACTTTGTAATTAATGGGGCGATCATCAAAATATGCAGAGAGAGTAAAGATTTTTTTTAAATTTCTACCGCTCATCTGTGAATGAGCTGCTTTAACTTTGGTATCTTTGTTCTATATTATCCAAAGGTCTTAATAACTGCAGGATTTGTTGTTCTCTTATACAAAAAAGCCCCTAAACCATTCATCTGCCTATTAACCTCTCTATTTAAGTTAAGGAAGTGTTTTTTTTTTTTTTTTTTTTTTGTATGAATGAACTGTATTTACAAACAGAAGCTGGCTACCTCAGTGTTTTGTTGATTTTGTCCTGCCTTTTAATATCGAACGTTTATTTTTGTTACTCGCATTTTCTTCTTACTTACGCCAATTAAAAAGAAAATGTTTATTTTACCTTTACAGTAACACGATATTGATAATAGTTGTAATTGATAAACACTGTCATTTTGATATGTTTATATCCGTATGAGTCCAAATGGTACCTTGAATTCACATTGAGTCACATCCACGAACCATGGTAACATTCTTTACGTCCTGATTTGTGCCCCCCCCCCCCCCCCCCCCCTGTCAAGCGTGAAGCTTTAGTTTTGCCTTCAATGAACATTATATGTAGTGTACATCCGTCTCACTCCGGGTAGTTTGTTTGTTGGGTTTAACGTCCCACCGACAGTGTTTCAGTCATTTGGAGACGATGTCTACTTGAGACAGATATAGTGCTGCCACACTGCAGTATTACGCCGTAGACATGTGGCATGATACCACACCAAGTCACATTATCCTGACACCGAGACAACCAGTCCTGCAACTACCCTTATATACTGAGCGCCAAGCAAGGAAGATATAGCAGTACCATTTTTTACGACGTTGGTATTTCACAGCCGGGGATCGAACCCACGACCTCACACGCCTGAGGCGGACGCTCTAATCACTCGGCCACCGGGGACGGTCACTCCGGGTAGAAGTGAATGGGTATGCATCAGAAAGCTGGTATATTATACAAGGTACATGTATAGATATCTCTCTTGCATGAGGCTCAACATAGTGGTAGTGTCAGGACTGGTTGGCCAAGTGTCAGGATAATGTGACTGGGTATGGTCACTTGTGTGGTAGTCACTTGTCTACAGCGTAAGATATATGTAGATAATGTCCACAAATGACTGAAATACTATCGGTGGGCCGTTAAACGTAGGGTAACAAAACAAAAAAAAGATAAACGTCATAGAGATGTCGGAAGTTGTTGAATTGGGCGATAGGGGTGGGTTTTGGAGACGATGTCTTTTACCAATATAAGAATGGGTCTAGGGCGTTCCTCTGGGATTTTTATATTTCTGAATATTTCTTTAAAAATTAAAGGTTTGGGAGATTCAATAATGACTTTTAAGAATTCTAGATAATACTTTGCTGGCCTTATAGCATTACCACACATAAAAGCATTTTCGTTTGTTTAATATTATAATATTTACGAATATATCACATTGGTGTCGAAAGGTAGTCCCTTAAAAAAATTTAACCTCAGGTATGTCATGTATAAGTCTCAGGTATACCATGTCAACGTGTCCTATCCATATTTTATGTGTGATGTTTCGCAAATTAGAATATGATTACGAATATTTTGCACGTTTCAGTGATCAACTTTTCGTAGAATAATGTTTATGTGTAATTCGGCAGCCTTTCCCTCAGTTTTGGTTGTTTTTAGACATCCAAGGTCCATTGTCATAAATATAGTAAAGATAACATTTGTAGAAATGTTAAACTGACATCGATGTTGAATTCAGCTGATAAACCCCATACCTGCATAATATGCACAGGATGTGTCCTCGGTTTGATTAATTTAGTAATCTAGTTGTACAATTTACAGTTAAAAAAAAAAAGTCAGTATCTGTCGTTTTCTAATTAAGAGGGATAAGTATAAGGTAGGGAAGATAAATGAGATCGATATAAAAGGGTGAAGAAACAAGAAAGAAAGGGCAAGAAAAGGTTGATATAAATTCTGAATATCATACTGTATGTCAATCTGAAATGGAATTTGTTATATTGCGATGCAAGAAAGAAATAGAGAATAAGAGAACAACAGGGGAAAATCACGGGAGAAGGAAAAGGACAAGGGAAAGACACATTGACAGATGAAAACAGACAAATGAAAAGATAGAGAGAAAGGAGGGATACATCAACATAAATACAGCGTAGTCCAAGAACTGTTTGGCCCGGTGACAGGATATTATGACTGTGTGGTATGTTGTCACATGTATACAGCAAAAAATCAATACTTTTCTAGATATACGCGGTTACTGCACTACGGGTAAGGCTTTTTTGATTTTCTACCATATCTGTACCATTGGCCGCAAGCCATTGTATTACTTCATTTTTTGATCCCCTTATTATCCTTCCCGTAACATTTCGGACACGTTGCATTTGGCAGATAGCCGAGATTATACTTTTGTGTAAACGTCATATGTGGGTTTCCCAAAGTTATAATGATATGTGGGAAGGAACAAACAACCAACTGTCGTGCGTTCAGTGAAGGTGACAGCTACCTATTAATAGCTAACAATTGCGGTTTGGTACCCTACTTACATCATATACACTGCGATAAAACAGGTTTGCAACCGCTCATGATAGTGACTGTTACATTTACTAAACAAGCTACAAAAACATGGGGACTCGAAGTACTGTGGGGCGATTCGCCCAAAGCATCTTTGAGCTCTGTGGCTTTTTCTGATACTTTGCTTTGGTTTTTAACAAAAGACATAACTGGAATCCACTTATTATTATTAGCCCAATTGTTTTACTGGTCTTCAGAGCAATCAGCACTCTTTGGAAAAATAATCTGTGTAAAATCTGTTTATATATGATACACAGTATTAAACAACACTTGCAAGCTTGTGCCAAAAATTCTTGAAAGCTAAATTCAAATTTTAGCGGTGAATCCATTCAACGGTACTTGGTTATCATACTGGGGCCAAGACTTGAACAGAAACACAGTTGGTGGTTACACAACATATGCTTTGGATAGACCGGCTGATAAGAACTTGGGCAAGCCTTCCTCCTAAAAGTAAATTTTATTACACCCAGCTATGTACGGAAAAGATCGAGATATCATTGCTAGAAATGGAAAAGGTATGTGACTTGATGTGGTATCATGCCACATGTCTACGGCATGATATTGTGGTGTGTTAGCACTTGATCACACAAACAATCAATTACATTTATCGGGGTAAGCTGTATAAAATGAATTTTGACATAATTCTTGAACCAATGAATTCATGGTTAACAGCAGTTAACAACCGTAAACTTTAGAAAAGCATCTGTTTCACCTGGTTGGCATAAATTATTTTAGCATACTCCATCTTAAAATGGGAGTTTTAGGGTGCATAGCTTACTACATGAAATATGCAGATAACAATTTAATATTCCTATTTAAACATTAAACACCCAGTTGAAAAAGAAAAGAGTTGAGAGTCGATCGATGAATAATTTTGGTCAAAGTTTATCAAATAAAAAGCAGGCGTATGCTAATTTTAAAAATGTGGACTCATCCCTTAGTTGCAATGCTTAAATCGCCACATAATCCGAGATTAGCCAAATGCTTTCCTGGCGCAATCGGTTAAGAGTCGGTCTGGTAAACCAGACGCACTGTGTTTGAATCCCTGTCACGTACCTTTTTTGCCTTTTGTTAAACCTTTTTACTTTTCTTTCTTTTTACTGCCTAGTTTATTTACAGCTCCTAAATTTATCGACAAATGCGTTTTTAGCAATATTTTTAAACCACAGACCATTTGAAACTGTAATGGAAAAGGTAACAATATGTGATATTTGATATGGCATTAATATCTCGCATTCTTATTCAAACAGTTTATTTCTAAAAATTTATTTTTAATATATGTAAGTATTGATTCTATCATTATCCATCTACAGACGCACGGTCAACCAAAGCAACTATCCGTGATTGTAAAAAAATGGGAAGTTTCCCCATCACAGGCAATACTGTTACAAACGGTATTGAAAATATTTTTAGAATTGCGAAACGTGGCACGTAGTACCGCAAGCAACTGCTTCGGGGATACCGTACGAGTATTCTATATTTATTCGATTTCCATGAAGTGTCGTTTACGAAAATAATGTTTTCCTGTGTAATGTGGCATGCACTTGACGAAACAAAAACATTACCAACGTTAATGAGGGAGAGTAGAAAAAATATTACCAGTCATCGCCGAAGTTGCATTTGCAATAATAGCGTTTCCCATGAAATGTGACCTTCACTTGCCGAGTTTATTTGTCAGGAAAAAATGATTCCACCAACATTAACGCGAGAGACAGTAGAGAGTAGAACATTATTTATTATTTCTACCGATCATTTATGAACGAACTGCTTTAACTTTGGTTTGTTTGTTTTATATTTTCCAAGTTTCTTAATAACTGCAGTATTTGTTGTTGTTGTTTTTTCTGATACGAAAAACACCTAAAACATTCATCTGCCTATTAACCTCTTTTTAACCTAATGAAATGATCTTTTAAGCTGGACTGTACTGTATTAACAAACTCAGTGTTTTGTTGTTGTTTTGTCCTTCCTTATAATATCGAACGCTTTTTATTTCATTTTTTTTTTTCTTTTTAAATATTTTTTGCCTAATTTAATGAATAAACAATGATATTTTAATGTTTTTTTCTGTATGAGGCCTCGTGTCACCTTGAATTCACATTGAGTCACATCCACGAACCATGGTTACATATGTACAGTCTTTGCGTACTGATTTGTGGTCCCCCTGTCAAGCGTGAAGATTAATCCGTCTCACTCGGAGCAGAAGTGAACGGGTACGCATAATAAAGCTTATGCATAATAAAGCTGGTAAATTATAGATGGTACATGTATCTCTTGGTTGAGGCTAGGCATAGTGGCAGTGCCAGGACTGGTTGGCGCATGGTCAGGATAATGTGAATGGGCGTGGTCACTTATGTGGTACTCACTTGTCTACAGCGTAATATATATGTTCACAAATGACTGAAAACTGTCGGTGGGCCGTTAAATCTAGGGAAAAATAGAAAAGGATAAACGTCATTTGTTGACTGGGGCGGTAGGGTGGGTTTTGGAGACGATTTCTCTTTCCCATGTAAGAGCTGGTCTAGGGCGTTCCTCTGAGATTTTTTAATATTGGTTTAAAAGCTTATATACAATGTTAAGAGATTCTGTAATGACTCTTAAAAATACTAGATAATTTTGCTGGCCTTATAACATTATAAATATTTTTTCGTTTGTTTAATAGTTTCATATTTATAAACATATCACAGTGGTGTCGAAATTTGGTCTTTACAAATATTAAACCTCATGTATGCACGGACCATGTCAACGTGTCCTATGCGAGTTTGATGCGTGACATATTTTGCACTTATTTATAAAATGAATATATAATGAAGTACATTGTGCACTTTTCAGTGATCATCTTTATGGAAAAATAATGTTTATGTTAAAATTTACCTCAAAAGTGGTTATTTTAAACATTCAAGGTTATTTGGCAAGAAAACCGAGAATAAGATTCATAAACATGATTTTTAATTATGAGGAAATGTTAAAATGACATTGATGTTGAATTCAGCTAAATTGAATATACTCAATATCTTCATCTGTACAAGATGTGTCTTCGGTTTGATATATTTAGTCATCTAGTTGTACAATTTACATTTTTGTAAAAATAAAAATCCGTATCTGTCGTTTTCTAAAAAAGGGGATAAGTAAAAGGTAGAGGAAGATAAATGAGATCGAAAGAAAGGGGAAAAAACAAGAAAGAAAAGACAAGAAAAAATGAATATTTTGAACATCATATTTCATGTCAATCTGAAATGGAAATGGAAGGGCAAAGGTAAGATAGACATAGTGACAGATGGAAAGATAGAGAGAAAAGGAAAGGAGGGACACATCAGCATAAAAAAGCGTAGTCCCAGAACTAGTTGGCCCGGTGTCAGGATATTATAACATTGTGGTATGTTGTCACATGTATGTGCCACATGCATGATATCGCAGTGTCTGTCTGACGTAGACGAAATCTCAAAATGATTGCAATAATGTCTGTGGGAAAATCTAGCATACATGTTTTATTATCAACAACGGTTGATTTATGTCTCATATGTCTTTTCGAAAACACTTTTTACCACAATCATTACTATGCGCCATAGATATATTTTCGACCCATTCCGACTTATCTCCAGAACAACACCGGAGGGTCACGTAGCCCGTTTAATGAAGTTAATAAGATACCGTAATAATACCCGGCTTGCGTGGGTGAAAGCCAGTTGTCATAGTTAATAGAATATAAATATACTATACCAGTTGTCTTACTTTATACATTTTGGTGAAATATATACAAGGGCGTAGCTAGAAAGTTCTGGATGTTACGCACTATCTGGCTGGGAGTCCAGGTGCCAGTTGCGACCCTGATGGGTACAAGGTGTTTAATATAGGTATATTGTCCAGCTGTCGATCCGACTATCTTGTTTACCCAAATAATATCGTTTTCGCTCCGTATACAACAGGATATAAACGTCTATTATTTGAATTGCAAGTATGAAATAAACCGGTTTATCCACAGATCTTAAACCGATATAGACAACATACTGCCAACAAAGTCTATTTCCCTATTTGTGCACTTAGCTGTTGCATCTTGTCATGCCTCGATGTTTTAAAGGCCAGATATATAAATCGTAACCTCGGGAAAATACCGCCTCGTGCAATTTATTTCGGGCAACCCAATAACCGTTTAATTTTCTTTCATCATACTGCTAGATTTCACATAGAAGCCCTTATCCGAAAAACATGAATATCTGCTATGTTTGATGATGTGATCTCTTGAGATTTTCAGGACCTTTTGCACATTGTAAGCTATGGCATTCGTGCATGTTTAAAGTTCATACAGCAATTAGCCTATTTTATGATATATTGCTTTAATATCCATGACGTCATGATCACAGGACTAAACAAATATCTCTTGAAGCATACATCACTTCACATCTTAGTATGTTAATTCTGAAAAATCATAAGGATTAACTTCAAAGTCATGAAACTAGATCGTTTCATTTCGTTAAAAGTCCACATGTCGTTTTTCTGCCATAACTCAACCGATTCAACCCCGATCTTCAAAAACTAAATACCATCTGAAAGGTCTATAAAACTATTATAAATTATACCCATAGTGTCGCGATAGAATATTTATCGTTTTTGAGATATTTATATTTATCGTTTTTGAGATATTTACGGCCGAAAAAAAAAAGATTATTAACATATGACCTTGACCTTTTCGATTTTCAAAAAAAAAAACCCCGGAAATTACTTAATACAATGCTGCATATACAACTTTATGCAAATCGGTCAAAAAATAAATCCTGCAGAGCCTAACAACCGCTTAATTTGAATACAAAATTGTTTATTACAGTCTGACGTCAAATGACGTCGCACTACGTCAGACGTCACAGAATACGAACGAAAACTCCGGTCACATAAGATGTCTAATTTTCATGGTTCTAACTCATCAAGAGCCTTTGTAACACTAAATTATATTTTTATGACCGAAGTTCGATTCTCTGTTTCGATATAAAATCCCGACTTTTTGATTTTTGAAAATTAAAGACATAGGTGGAAATCTACATCCTAAAACTTACACCTTCTGTGAAAATATCAAGTCAATCTGACCAGAAACTACCGCTGCAGAATGTTTTCAAACTTTTGAAGCTATTTTCAACCCTGACGTCACATGCCGTCATATGACGATGAAAATTATTGCATTCAAAAGACACTGTGACCTCTGATAGAATTTCATGCTCCTGGCACATCGGCAACCTGTTTCAATTTGAACCTCAAAAGGATTGAAGAAAGAATCATATTAATAATAATAAGAAGAAAAAACATAACAAACCCAAAAGGTCTTTCTGCTGTGGCATACCATTTAATACCACTTAAACAGCACAACATCAAGCTATAAATAATGTTTTTAAATTTATTTAATAGATACTTAGAAAAAAGCAATCAAATGATATGGACCAACTGCAGAAGTGCATGAAAGAACGGATTTAATTATTACTCATTTTTCATGTAACTTCCTCATATGATGTCCGATTTCATAAAGCTAGGTACCGTTAGAAAGGTCTTGAGATTTCCATCATTTCACTTGCCTCATGTATTCACCTATCTGTAACGGCTTTTGAGATCGACAGTTAATCCTCAAGAAACCTGCAAAAATTGGCAAAAATTAGCAAAAATTGGCAAAAAGATATTCAATAAATACTACCCAACCATAACTTTTAAGTTAATGTTTCGATTATTAAGTCTTCATACCATTTAAACGGCATTGCATCAAGCTATGAATAATGTTTTTTAAGTTATTTTCAAAAACTAATAGTTTCTAAGAAATTAAATAACTGGGACACCCTGCATAAATTCAAGTAAGAACGGTTTACGGTTTAAACTGGTTCTTATTTTTTATGTAACTTCATGATATGATGTTCAATTTTGAAAGGCTGGGTACAGTTAGAAAGGTTTTCGAATTCCCAACATTTCACACGTTTTAATTAAAAAGTTATCTTTAACATTTTTTTAGATATGAACGGTTAAACCTCGAGAAAGCTGCAAAAAATCTGCAAAAATATGTTTATGTTGTTTCGTTTTCTCCCTATAATTCTATGAATCTTTACAAAATTCAATATCTGTTAAGATATAAGCAGTTAAATGAACTTGCGGTACCGTCAATTTTTTTCCTGAAATAACTCAACTGATTCAAACCCGATCTTCAAAAACTGAATGTCATCTGAAATTTAACCCATAGTAAAATATTAATCATTTTTGAGATATTTAAGGCCAAAGAAAAAACCGATGATTGACATTTGATATTGACTTTTCTGGTTTTCCGGAAACGGAAGTTATTTTTTACAATAAGATGCTATGTTGCACTTTCAGTTAAAATTTAAGGCAATCGGTCAAAAACTGAGGTGCGCAGAACTGAAAAACCATGATTTTTTAATTAAAAGTTTGTTAACGAGTCATGACGCCATTTGACGTCATGTGACGTAAGTCTTCGTAGATCTAAAAAAAATCGATAGGACACAAGTTAAGGCCAAATATCAAACTTCTAGCTTATCTGTAAGTTTCGTAATACTTTAATACATCTCCAGGTCCAATGATTGTTTAACCATAGAACCTTTTCGAATCTTGCAAAACGTATATGGAGGTGCACATCTAGAATGTAATTTTTATACATCTTTCCGCCAGAAATGACGGCTGTAGACGCTAAAAATCGTATTTTTCTCAACTCTGACGTGACGTCACATGAAAACATAATTTTCAACAATCAAAAGCGCCAAAGTCACTTTCTTTGCATACTGTGAAAATTTTAGGAAATCCATCATTTATATGTCTGCAGAGCGCATATAATTTTTTTGACCTAACGTCAATTTTGACTTCAGATGAATATGAATATCATAACATTTAAAAATTCAGCATCTAAAATATATGCCATAAATTTTCATCATTCTGGACCATTGGCATTACATCGAATTTATTGCACGAAAAATAAAAATAAAACATATAAGAATTTGAAAATCTAAGAACTACATCATGTGCAAATTTCAGACCTAAACATAACTTACACCTGTGAAAATTACAAGAAAAAACCATTCAAAAATAAATTCTGCAGAGCGCGTGCAAACATTTTACCTGACGTCTAATCTGGCATCATACGGCGTTATATGAACTTGATAATCATTACATTAGAAAAGACATGGTCTGAAATATTTGCCATACAATTTTCATTGTTATTAGCCATTGGCAATTACATTTTCTGATAGGATATTTTCCGAAAATGCTTTAACTTACAGTGTAGCAATACCACGTGACCGTGACGTCACTAAAGGCATCAAAACCAAGACAAAACGGTCAACATTTGGCTCCGCTTGAGCATATAAAAATTACCCGTAAGTATTTCGTTTCTTCATCGATTTCGATGGGAGAAGTGTCAGTCCTAGGTAAAAAATATAAGCTTTCCGCGGAATATTGGATCTCCATTAGCATCTTAGCCGTTTTTTTTTCAAACGGTACGTGAAATCGTTGCACAAAATATCTTGAAACTGTAGTTTGCTCGCATACAAAAAAAAATTCTTAGGTTTCACGAAGTGCTTGAAAAAAAACGGTTTTTGATATATAAATTGTTAAGCGCACTGGGGATTAACATTTTTATGGATTTTTTTTTCGCCATAGTTCAACAGATTCAACCCCGATCTTAAAAACTTTTATATCATAAAGAAGGCTTTTCAAAGCATTGTAAATAATGTACATTCTTTCTCGATAAAATATTTACTGGTTTTGAGATATTACAGGTCAAAGAAAAAACGATAATTCGAATACAACCTTGACCTTTGCAATTTTACGGAAACGGAAGTGACATGCTCCATAGGAACTTATGATGCACCTTCAGTTAAAATCTCATGCAAATCAAACTAAACATAAAGCCTACAGGCCTTAAAAACGTTAAATTTTAACAAGCAAGACTTTTGACCTTATGACGTCTAATGACGTCATATGAATTTCATCTCAAAATGTAAGAAAGACTAAGATACTTATATTCTGTCCAAGTATCAGCTTTCTAAATCATCTGGAAGCGACCTTATACGTATTTGAAATTTGACGTCAATAGTTCGAATCTCGGACCAGCCATAGAACCTTTGCCTTTCGAATTTGGAAAAACGGACACGGGGATGGACAACTAGAACGTAACATATACATTCTTTTTTATGAAAATCGGTTTAGAAACAATGGATATAGATCGCGTACAAACTTATATATGACGTCATAGGCATAAGAAAATTATAGAAATGAACATTTTTTTATATGAAATATATGCCATTAAATTATCATGGTCCTGGGACCTAAAACCATATAGAAATATATGCGTAGAATTAAGGAATTCTTTTTGACCTTATGATGTCATATGATGTCAAATGACGTTCTTCTTCACAGAATGTAAAATTCACGAAGTGACTTACATTCACATCAAATATCTCCTTTCTAACTCATCTCAGAGAGATTTTATACTTATTTGAAATTTGACGTCATTGGTTCGAATCTTGGATTTGCCATAGACTATTTGACTTTTTGAATTTAGAAAAACGGACACCGGGATGCACAACTAGAACGTAACATATACATTCTGTGATATTTTTTTTATAAAAATCTGTCCAGAAATATTGGCCGTAGAGCGCGTACAAACATTTGTAGACAACGTTAAGTGTGACGTCATGTGACGTCATAGGCAAATGAAAATAATTGAAACTGAAATTTCAGTATCTGGAGTATATGCCATTAAATTTTCAATATATATAAATTAAGGCGTAGAAAAGAAGAAAAAATAATAAGAAGAAGAACTAGATATTTCGTTTGTCCCGAACAAACGATAAGGCTTGCTGCTCTAATGACATTTGTGTCATTGTGGCCTTGAGCTTTGACTTTATGACCTCAAAATCATAGGAGTCATCTACAGGCCACTGGCAATGTCCCTACTAAGTTCCACAGACCTAGGCTTATTCCCTCTCAAGCAATCAGTCTAAAAGGATTTTCTATTAAATGTCATTGTGTCACTTTGTTCTTGACCTTTGACCTAATGACCATAATTTTTTAAAGGGATCATCAACTGACCGTGGGCAATGTCCCTTCCAAGTTTCACAAACCTAGGCTTATTTCTGCTCAAGATATTGTGCGGACAATAAATAAAACATCTTGTTCTTAATATCCTGACCATTCACACATGCTGTTACCGCTTATGGTGAGCATGACGATGATTCGATTTAAAATCACTGATCCCGTCTCCGGGGCCTCCGTGGCCGAGAGGGTTAAGTCGCTGATTTTAACACATACTCAGCCCCTCACCGCCTGGGTTCGAATCCCGGCAGGGTCATTCGGATTTGCATGTGAGGAAGCCTTCCAGCTGGCTTGCGGTAGGTCGGTGGTCTACCCGGATGCCTCCGTGCATTCGGTGTCTTCTTCCACCTGTAATTAACTGGACGTCGCTATATGACTGGAATACTGTCCAAACGCAGCGATGCATACCTCAGAATGACGAAATGTTCATTAAGATATGACTTTCTCATCAGCAATATAAAGGGTGTCGCTTTGACACAGGTACAAAACGGCCCATTAAATATGTGCCTGCGGTTTTCTCGATGAAATGCATGCTGCTCATGATCAGATATCAAGCTAATATTGGCTTTTTATATTGTACTTCCTTTTAATTATGTCTCCTCCCATATTTATATGGGGGGAATATATTGAATGTCTGTCTGCCCGTTTGCCTGTCCCATTTTTGTTCAGGGCATAACTCAAAAGGTATCAAAGCAGAAGTCGTGGACTTATCCAATTTTAATTTTAAATTTATGCAAAAACATAAGATTCACACAAGACAAAAACACACAATGTCAAATTTTTTCAGATTGATAATAAGAGTGATGAAAATTCATTGTTACACTCAGGAGGTCGTGGTTTCGATCCCCAGTCCGACATACTAAAGTTGCAAAATATGATACCAGTGTAGCTCCCTTGCTTGGCGCTAGGCATATTTATTTGTCTCTCCAGGTCTGGTTGCCCCGGTATCATGATAATGTCATCTGATGTGACTATAAATGTCTACGGCGTGATACTGCAGTGTGGTAACACACTTCAATATCACCAAAATTATTAGCACTTTGATATGTAATGTCGGTATTGTTTCGTCCAGACATAGATAACAACTGCAATATTTAGTTATATTACATATATATATATATATATATATATATATATATATATATATATATATATATATATATATATATATTTTAGACTGATAAAATCAACGTGGATTGAACGTTTCATGTATGTATCTTGAAAATAGAAAATGTCTACGATAGTTTGGCATGTTTCAAGGTTTGAATTACAGCAATTGATTATTCTTGTTTTAATATGAGCTTTTTATGAACATTGCCCAGAAGAATGCACAGCCGTAAAATGGAGAATCAAAGAATATAATCATACTTATAACGACGGCTTTCTACATAATCATCCCAGTTTTTCTTATACAGTTACATACACCAACCATGCAAATATTTATTGACCATGAAACTATAATAACGCTTCTCACAGCAAGGTCTACTTATTATCCCCACAAACTGCAGATCAGTCCCGATAAGCCATATCAAATTACTCTCATGTGTTCTTGGGTAGCATACATTTTTGTGTTTCTGCGATGAAAGAAAATAGACATGTTATTAATTAGATGTTAAGCCAGAAATTACACTGCATATACCGAAGTACGGCGTGAAATATATGCTTAGGAAATGTATATACTTGTATACACCCCACATTTGCAAACGCAAATTTTGGCAGTTAAATGTTAAGTTGAATTAAACTTTAAAAATTATTCTGGTAGATTCTGTGTATATTAATTTTTTATGAGTCTTAAGTTTTGTTTAATTTCAATATTAAAATTGGATATGTGCATGGTTTACTGGTAATCGTCTTGGATTCTAGGTCATAACCCTTACATATACAACTGAATAATTTTAGTAACAATGTTGACATTGTAAATGTATGATTAAAAATACTAAAATAAATACTGAAGAAAATAGATAAAGTATATAATGCAATTTTATTGGACATAATTTCTAAACAGAATGAAGTCAAATGTATAACTACACGATATACTCACGAGGGCGGAACCCGAGTGAGTATATCATGTAGTTAAAGGCAGCTATGAACTAACCTATTTAGCACATGGCATTTTCCTTCCACTAGCGACAAAACTTCACAAAAGTGTGAGTTATGTGGTTGCATAGTCCACACTTATTGATTTTTACAAAAGAGTTGGACTAGTTATAGTCCACAGTGACTATGAACAAATTCTAGCATCTGATTGGACGAGAGGAAAATGCCATGTGTTAAACATTAATATCATTGTAAAAATATGATATCAATTGAAAGTAATACTAATGACAACCTTTTTATTTGGAATATATATATATATATATATATTTATATGCTTTTCGGTGGATTATACGGAAATATCAGTGAATTAAAAATGGTAATTTCACTGCTTAAAACAGTGAATATTACCTTTTTCAAAATTTTCAGTCTGGACTTTGAACCCGACCCTACGTTATAAAATGATCGGAGCGTCATTTGTGCTGGGTTTCACGCAAGAAATGACGTCTTTAAAAACGTCACGCACGCGAGGTAATCCCGCCAGATTTGACAAATTTTGTGAATAACACCACAGCTACTTTCTGGCCTTTAAAGCATTAAATAAAAAGAAAAAATGTTTTTTTTTAACTCTCACATGATCGATTAATAATTTCACTGAGTGAACATAAAATGTTATATTTTCACGAGTGGCGAATCATATTCTAAAGCATGTACTGGTTTTATACGAATATAAGCGCATCTTTTAACTAGATTTTGCATGAATGCCTTAAATTAAAAACATTTTACTGATTAACGTGATCTAAAGCTGTCTCATTAAAATTGAAATTAAATTTCGGATAAATGCACGTGAGCTGATAAAAACTTCTAGATACCTATGCATGTAATTGTTTACTGTTGTTGTATCAGTACATAGATCTATCAGATTTTTGGTAATTTCCTTGCATTCTTACACCCATGCCTCTACCTCCTTGATATACATTAATCGAACATATAAGTCTTCTGGTGTAAAAGGTACAGTGATTATAGCCACAACTGAACGGTTTAGATAATCAGCGTAAAATAAAATACAGTTTATTTAGGTACACTATGAAAAGACATGAAATAAACACTGTTGTATAATATTGAGTGATATTCATTAACATTGCACCGGTGGATTCAATAGGGGGGGGGGGGGGGGGCGCGCACTTGGCCCTCTAAAATTCCCGGACCATACATAAATGCAGATACATAACCCCCCAAAAACTCACAAGAAAGCAATATTTATTTGCTTTAAAAAAACAACAAAAAAACACACACACACCCTTCTCACGCTTCGGGCAAAGCGGCAAGCCGCTTGCATTGTCATTGCTCCGCGCCACAGCGCGGAGCCATTTGTATTTACGATTTGTTTGGTTCATGGAGTCGGTTATGATATTTTTTTATCCTTTCGGTTTACAGATAAAATCACTATAATGACTATTTAAATAATTTACTTTATATTAATATGAAATAATCTATTGGTTAATACACTTAGTTTATGCAATGTTCATAATCTTAATGACACATTCATTATTTACGAATTTAGTCACAAACTTTTTTCGGATACGAGTTTTACAGTATACCCTTTCGATAGGGAAGCTGGTAACCTCAGATTACGAGATCGGATACAAAACCAGTCAGAACACTAATGACCCGGATGACGAAAGAACGTGTAATCAACTTGAGCAATAAACTTGGTATTTTTCGGGGGGTTTTAGCTCACCTGAGCACGTGTGCTCAGGATGAGCTTTTAGGATCGATGAATGTCCGTCGTCCGTCCGTCCGTCGTCCGTCGTCCACAATTTGTTCGTTTGCACTCTAGCATCTTTATTTTATGAGCAATTATCTTCAAACTTTAAAACAATGTTTATAACCATAAAATCTCGGCCAAGTTCGATTATGGCTGATATCGGAACATTAGGTCAGGAGTTATGCCCCTTTTAAAATTCAAAAAAGCCAGATTTCACATTGTTTGCACTCTAGCATCTTCATTTCATAAGCAATTATCTTCAAACTTTATATCATTGTTTATAACCAAAAAATCTCAGCCAAGTTCGATTTTGGCTGATATCGGACCATTAGGTCAGGAGTTACACCCCTTATATTATTTAAAAAAGTCAGATTGCACTTTGTTTGCACTCTAGCATCTTTATTTTTTAGGTCATTGTCTTTAAATTTTATAACAATGTTTATAACCATCAAATTTTGACTAAGTTGGATTATGGCTGAAATTGGAACCTTAGGTCAGGAGTTACACCCCTTTTAAAATTGAAAAAAGCCAGATTTCACTTTGTTTGCCCTCTAGGTCACCAGGTCAAATCTTAGAAAAACCTTGTGAACACTCTAGAGGCCATAGTTTTGGCCCAATCTTCATAAAACTTGGTCAAGATGTTTGTCTACATGATATCTCAGATGAGTTCGAAATTGGGTCATGTGGGGTCAAAAACTAGGTCACCAGGTCAAATCGTAGAAAAACCTTGTGAACACTCTAGAGGCCACAGTTTTGGCCCAATCTTCATGAAACTTGGTCAGGATATTTGTCTACATAATATCTCGGATGGGTTTGAAAATGGGTCATGTGGGGTCAAAATCTAGGTCACCAGGTCAAATCTTAGAAAAACCTTGTGAACACTTTAGAGGCCACAGTTTTGGCCCAATCTTCATGAAACTTGGTCAGGATGTTTATCTACATGATATCTCGGATATTCGAAATTGGGTCATGTGGGGTCAAAAACTAGGTCACCAGGTCAAATCTTAGAAAAACCTTGTGAACACTCTAGATGCCACAGTTTTGGACCAATCTTCATGAAACTTGGTCAGGTTGTTTGTCTACATGATATCTTGGATTGGTTGAAATGGGTCTGTGGGGTCAAAACAGGTCACCAGGTCAAATCTTAGAAAAACCTTGTGAACACTCTAGAGCCAGTTTTGGCCAATCTTCATGAAACTTGGTCAGTGTTTGTCTACATGATATCTTTGATGATTCGAAATTGGGTCATGTGGGGTCAAAAACTAGGTCACCAGGTCAGATCTTAGAAAAACCTTGTGAACACTCTAGAGGCCACAGTTTTGGACCAATCTGCATGTAACTTGGCCAAGTTGTTTGTCTACATGATATCTCGGATGAGTTTGAAATTGGGTCATGTGGGGTCAAAAACTAGGTCACCAGGTCAAATTTTGAGAAAACCTTGTGAACACTCTAGAGGCCACAGTTTTGGACCAATCTGCATGTAACTTGGCCAAGTTGTTTGTCTACATGATATCTCGGATGAGTTTGAAATTGGGTCATGTGGGGTCAAAAACTAGGTCACCAGGTCAAATTTTAGAAAAACCTTGTGAACACTTTAGAGGCCACAGTTTTGGCCCAATCTTCATGAAACTTGGTCAGGATGTTTGTCTACATAATATCTCGGATGGGTTTGAAAATGGGTCATGTGGGGTCAAAAACTAGGTCACCAGGTAAATTCAGGTAGGATCAAAATGTAGGCCACTTAGTCAAATGTAAGAAAAACACTTTAGATGCCAGATTTTTTGTCATTTTGCCTAACACAGCCATCTTAATCAGGTGAGCGACACAGGGCCATCTTGGCCCTCTTGTTTTTATAATGCTTTAGTTCATGAAGAATATGATGCATTTTTTTGAACTGATATTAAATGCCTGGGTAATTTATTTATTTTTCCTAGGATTTTGCTTATTTTCATTGTATTGTCAGACGGTGTTCTCTGAACGGTGAATAAACCCAATCGAAATTCAAATGACCCGGATGACGAAATAAAAACGAACGACCTGAAAAAGTGTAAATCAGCTCTGTAAAATTGGTATTTCCCCTTTCATTATTGCTTTATTTTAATTAATTCCTGAAGAATATGACGCATTGTTATTAACTGATATGATTTGTCGGGTTATTTATTTCCGTTTAACTTTTTGCTAATTTTCGTTGCATTGTGAAGGCAGTGTCCTCTGAACAAAATGGTTCATCCAAGTTTTGCGTTACGGGGTCATATTCACCAAGGTTTGTTAGGATTATATGGTTTGAGTTCATCGTTTGGAACCCAGTGTACAGCAATTGCTTTTATAGCAATTTTGTTTGGTAGCTTGAATATTGGTCCGAGTTTTGGGAACCGCACAATTTTTTAGTGTACAGCAATTGCTTTTATAGCAATTTTGTTTGGTAGCTTGTCTTTGAAGGGGATGCATTGTATCGCAGTATTGTGCAGGCAAGGTTGATGCAGACACACAGATATTACTAAGTCATGATGATATACCGGAAAATGTGAGAGCGTTCTCAGGTGATTACATCAAGTGCATGGTCCAACTTTTTTTGGTGCTGTAAATAGACATTCTGCTGAAGTTAATGTTGGTGCTGTGACATTAGATGATGCATTACATTTAGGCTTTCATGAAAACAGTGCTTTGTTAGGCACTTTTGGTAGTGTTACCATCGGTTTAATACAAAGCAATGGCCAATATTATGTGTTTGATTCACATGCAAGGAATGAAGCTGGTTTTGTTGATCCAAATGGCTCATGTGTACTTTTAATGTTTGAAAGTATAGCAGATCTTGTTTCATATCTGTATGATATGTATTTTGGTGAGATATTCAACATCACTTCTTTTCAGATATCATTAATTGAAATGGAACATTCTTCTGGTACCTTGCATGGGCAATCTGATTATAACAAAGAACATTGTGTGTATGTTTTGCATGAAAAGTCAGACTCAAACACAACCTTAGCGTCAACTACGTTTGAAAACAATTCAAAGTCTTGCAATAACAACAATTTGCAGTACAAAAATAGCCATACCATTAAAAGTGTTGAAATCTCAAATAACAACCAGCATTTTTCTTCGTTGTGTACCAGTCAATCTAATGGACATGTGCAAAACCATGACCTTTTGTCTTCGTATCATTCCATTGCAAACACATTTAGAGAACATTCATATGCTGGGCAAAAAGGTGTTTCTAGGAAACGCAAAAGGAATGCAGTGCATAAACAGCACATTGACTTAACAACAAATTCTGGTGATAATAATCAAATTATCAACAGTCTTGATTGTAGCAGTGATATGCACTGTTCATCAAGTTTCCCAAATGGTGTCGGTTCTTATTGCACTGTGACTTCTAATGATAATAGTTGTTATGGTGCTGAAATGGCTAGAGTTCACAATGCTGATAATGTGTTGGAGTATGAGCAATTTATTCAGTCTCGTCCAGTGCATTGGTGTCGTTGCTGTGAACGCTTTCTGTTTGCAAATCAAGTTCGTCATCTTGGTAACAACTTGTTAAACTCCTTGATTAGCCAGTTGCAGTTAGGTGGTGGTGATGATCTTTGTTGTACATGTTGTACAAATTTGCGACAATCTAAAATGCCATCTATCTGTTGCACATTGAATTGCCTAAGTACAGAACCCCTGCCTCCAGTCATTTCATGTCTTGGGCGCTTAGAGAAAAAACTATTGGCGCTTGTGCAGGTTTGCATGACTATGGTGATTCTTCCAGGTGGACAGTATGCAGAAAAGGGATTGGTTGTAAATTTTGCCGCAGGATATATCTCGTGTCATAAACCAGATTATTGACTTAAACAATACATGAAATTGTTCGCTTTGAATCTGGTTTGCCTGTTGGAACCTCTAGTGGTTACCTTATTGACCCTATTAAAGTCAAAGATGCCACTGCTTGGCTAAATAGCCATAACCATTTATATCAAAACAACTGTATTATTATTCCTAACAGAATACTAGTGGATTCACAAGTATCAAATGGTTTGTTTGAACAAGGTTGTGTGCAAGATCACATTGAGTCTTCGAGGAGGTAATATTTGCTCCTGTGGATTACACTGTTCAAAGTGAAATGCAGCATCAAATCATTTAAATAGCAACTCATCATCAAATCATTTAAATAGCATTTTTATCCCTACTAATCAGAACACACCTGTTTCCATCTATGAAAATTCCTTTTGGGGAAGAAAAGGCATTTCCCTGGCTATTTCCCAATGGTAAATTTGGATACACATATCCTAGGCTGAAGAAATTGCAGCCAAGCATTACTTTCGACATCGCTTGTTTAATTGTTTTGGTCATTTTCGCAAAAATGTTACATATTACTACATGCAGCTGTTTCTTATGATAAGCTGTGTTTGAAACAAGAAATTGGTATTTGCATGAAGATGTGTAGAACATCATCTGGTGGTGAATCTTTTACAGCAACAACTGCAGAGGATGTTCGTGGCAGAGGCAGCAGTGATCAAAATGTACTTAATTCAAAACATGTTCATGAAAAACATCAGAGGTACTGTGGCATCTTTCGTAATGCTCTGTATGATTTGTTGGCAATGTTTTCGTTGCTTGGGTCCACCTACTTTATTTATGACATTATCTGCAGATGACTTACACTGGCCTGAATTAGGCATGTCCTTGGAAAATCTTTCAATGATGAAGCGTTAATAAACAATCTTTTTTCACAAGCATGAGATCTGATCCACTAATGACAGCTGTGCACTTTGATCGACGATTTGCTGCATTACTTCAGTTTGTTATAAATGGTGATCAAAGGCCCCTCGGTGTTGTTCGTGATTACTTTGCAAGAGTGGAATTCCAGAATCGAGGCTTTCCACATTATCATATGTTTCTGTGGATTCAAAATATTCCAAATGAGGTTAACAATGACACACGTGGAGATATTTTAAACTTCATTCAACACACACACATGTACCAGATGAAAGTGATGCAGAACTTAAACAGTTAGTTCTTAAGTTGCAAACACATGCTCATTCTAATTACTGCATGCGTTTCTTCAAGACCACCATGTAGGTTTGGCTTTCCAAAAAAGGTATGCTTCAAACAACATTGCTCACACATTTTGATGCTGTGAAAAACAGGGGACAGTTTTATCAAACTTACAGACCACAAAATTCCACTCTCATTAATGCTTACAATCCAGTTATTTTGAAACATGGCGTGCAAACATGGACATTCAAATAATAAAAAATGCTAATGGGGCTGCACACTATGTTTGTCACTATTTATGCAAATCTGAGCCTGATGAATTAAAAACTGGCATTGGCTAATTTGATAAACACAGTATTTCAACAAAATCCAGACATGACAACTATCAACGTTTATGGAATATTGGTCTGTGTGTTTTGAAAAATGGAAGAGTTTTCTGCTCAAGAGGCTGCTTTCAGGTTAAGTGGACTTAGACTACTGCAGAGTTCAAGGTCAGTAGTTCGTTTAAATACAAGACCCATTGCTAAGCGATTCAGAATGTTAAAACCTCTTGCTGAGATAAATGAACTGAGTGAAGAGGACACTGATATTTTCCTACACAATATTGTTGATTACTACTGTGCTCGACCAGCAGACATGGAGATGTTATCTTTGATGTTCTTTGCTTCCTGGTATATAAAATGTACAAAACCATCTACCAACAGATTGCAGAATGGTAAATATACATAGAAGAGTATAATGTGTGGCTCAGAAAAAGGCAAACTTTTGCTGTGTCCGTTTCCCCCAACTTTTCACTATCATCTGATGATTATTATTACTCGCTTTTAATGCTTTTTGCTTCCTTTCCGCCATGAGGTTGATTTGATAGATGGTTACAGTACTGCTAGAGAAGCATTTATGCAAAGCATGCTTTACTTGATCATTCAATGAATATGCATAATTCATTCTTTCAGCAGTTAGAGACAAGCATAAGACGAATCCAGTTAGCTGAGGCTGAAATATCCCATGAACGCAAGCCAATTGTACTATAGATTTTGGTTTATCCAATGGCAGAAGACCACATAGTTTTCATGACTATGATGTTAGTGATGTGGATATTGATTCTGCTCATTACCACCAGATGACATTGTGTGAAATGGATATATCAAGGTTCCATACTGCTCTAGATTCATTAACTTCTTGCCAGCGTCAGGCCATTGCTTTAATTCAACGCCATTTCTTTGCAAGAACGCAAGAACCGTTAAGGTTATTTATAACTGGTGGTGCTGGTGTGGGCAAATCATATCTATTGAAATTAATTGTCTCCTTCCTTCAATTGTACACTGGTACAACTCCTAATATTTCACCTGTAAATGTTGTTCTCCTACTGGGACTGCTACTAGAAAAATACATGGTCAAACTATACATTCACTATTGAATATCCCAGTTGATAAATACATGAATTATGGAGCGCTTACTGCTTTCCAGTTGAAAACTTTACAAAGGAAATTTATTGGCGTACACAGATAGTCCTGGATGAGGTAAGCATGTCAGTGATTGCTTATTTACTTTCATAAGTAGGCACTTTCAGAAATAGCTGGAAACAATTTGCCTTTTGGTGGTTTCAATGTGTTTTTATTTGGTGATTTCTTTCAGTTAAGACAGTCTGTGGCTCATTTGCCTTTAAGAACAGGATTTTATGGAACTTTTTAAACCTGTATTTTGCGAGAACAATGACAATCAGTTAATTCAGCTATTAAATCGTGCTAGAGTGGGTTTGCTGTCTCAGGCTGATATTGCTATCATGAAGTCTAGACTATGTTCACAAAGCGACAGTTTGCATGGCTTATGCATTTTCCCTAAAAGAGCTGCTGCTTATGAACATAACAAAAAATGTCTTCAATTACAAAATCGTGATGTCTATACAGTGCATGCAGAAAATTATTTTGCTACAAATGATGAATATGCTGGCAGAAACTGCACTCCTGAGTTCATTCCTGAGGATGACCGTGATGCTGGAAATTTACCCAATGTCATACATTTTTCTCTTGGATCTAGAGTTATGTTGCTACGCAACCTGGATGTAAGTTGTGGCTTAGTTAATGGTGCAATGGGTGTAGTTGATACAGTCAACATGAACACCAGTGGTGTCATCACTGACATATGTGTTATTTTTTACGACATTGATTTATACCAGATAACACGTTCTGCAAATAATTCTGTTGCTATTGGCACAGTAGAACACACCTTTCATTATGCTGGCCGATCTATTACAAGGAGAACATTCCCTTTATCTTTGTGTTGGGCATGCACTGTTCATAAGGTTCAAGGTATGACAGCGACTGAATGTTGGGTAGACTTGGTTCTTCTATTTTTCAGCCTGGTATGGCTTATGTTGCACTAAGTCGAGTAACTTCTCTTCAGGATTGCATTTGCTTCAGCTTAAACCAGAGTCAGTTTATGCAGATGGTGAAGTTTTAGAGGAATATGAAAAACTCAGAGATAAAGCCAACCATTAACACTGACCTTACTAGCAGCATATTACATGATAATATTTAAATACTAATATTGCTATTTTGCTTTAATGTGTCATTACCTTATCTGGGTTGGTACTTGTCTTGATTTTGCTCTCCGTGCTTTTTTCCTTCTATATCAGGGGCCGTTTACATGCTCTGAAAAAGTCTTAAATTCATGCAGTTTTTCCCCAAATTTGCAACTTACAGTACCACTGGATTTTTTTTTCCCCCTGTGTAAAGGAAATTGTGATGTTTTCCTGAAAATGCAATATTAAGGCCCTATCCCCAAGATGTGGAAAAAAAGGCCTGGCTCTTGTAAAAATCCAGCCTGCTTTCAGCTAACTTTATGCTTAGAATGTACTGATTAAAAGATGCCAGCCAAGTCCTCCTCAAAATTTGCATTCTTTTGTCTCATCATTTACAAAATTCAGTAAGATTTAACTTTGGACAGTTCAAAAGCAAATTGTAACATTTTGTTTGCATGATTTCATATGTATACATATATTATTGGTTTAATTGTATACATGTATTCGATTATTGAATATAACATAAATCTCTGACCATCAATATTGTTATTGTCCAATTCCAATTTAAACGGTTGTGCAAGCTTTGCAACTTTTATACTATATATCATATATATTTTAGTTCCAGACATGAATGTGTCCAAAGGAACTGATTGCACTCAAAAATAGTTTGGGTCTAAAATTTGTTTTACTATTTGTAGTTTCGTACCTCACTCATATATTTCATTCATGTACGATTAATTAAACACACTTGCTACAGTTTCAATTCAAATTACTTTGTCAATGTTCTTACATGTTTGCCTACAGTCATAATTTCTAATACCAGAAGATGACACTAAACATTACCTATTAATAGACAGAAATGGAAAATGATTTTAAAAAAAAACTCTGTTGAAAGTATAAGCAATTTTGGACATATCTGCTATTTCTTATTTATTTTACTTATTTCTAATTTTAAAAAAAAAAACTTTTTTTTTTTACAACTTTATGTCCATGGTTATCATGAAGAATTTATTTACTCTAAATGTAATAAATATCTGAAAATCAACATCAGTCCCATTTGACACACTATATATTTTGAACTTCTTTAAATGAGATCATTATCTTTCCAGGTAGGTTTGCTTAACAAAACATTTTAACCATAAAATCTATTTTTCTCCATTTAAAACCTATATACAGGGGTTGCACTAAGCCAAAATTCTTGGAAGTCCAGACTTCCATGAATCAAAAACTGGAAGTCCCAAACAAAAAATTAGGAAGTCCCAATATGAAATCTCGGTATATTGCTGTAGAAACCTTTATAATTATACTTGTTTACTTTAAGTAATTAAATGTATGTTTTATTTTTTTTATTAAATTTCCTTTATTTATGACTGTGTGGAAAAATACAACAATAAAGATAAAAATAAATGATTTATTTTAAATTTTAGTCTCAAAGTTTATCCTGAGCAGTTCTGTTTTGTATGCAGGCATTCATATTTTGTAATTACCGTATTCATTATGAGAGACACCAATTCCTCCAAAAAGGACAAGCATTCATACAATTTCAAGGGAAAAAAATTGAACGTGCAGTGAAGCAAAACAATGTACACACAGGGTACTTTAAATGCTGTTTTTATACATATATGGGGGGAAATAGCACAGCGGGCCGTCGGTAGTTTGAACTTTTGGCGTATGGCTAAAAAATTGGATGTCCCATGCATGTCTGGTGCTACAAATCTGGACGTATAGAACTGATCTTGGACGTACATTACGGCCTACACCCGTAGTGCAACCCCTGTATATCAATGGAATTCATCATTCATACTATTAATAAGATTTGATTTTGATTATTTGAATTTATTTTTCTTAGGAACAAGTTAGTAATATTTCAATTAAATATAATATTTTAATTAAATGCTATTTTCGAGTTTCTGACTTGAAACAGTACTTGTCAAATTTGAACAGTCTTCAAAATTTGCAGCTGTTATTGGGCTGTGATCTTACACCCTTAAAATTTTACCAGGCATTTGCAGTGAATATTTACCATTGAGTCACTGCACCCTTTCATTTGCATATTAATGTTGCTAGTTGTTAACATGTTAAGTAAAATTCTTTGCAAACAATCCAGTCAAATTCATTTTGCTCTCTGTATATTTTTGATTTGAATATATGAAAGAGGATAATCATTCTCATTTACATTGTTCCAGACATGGAAGACTTCCAGATTGTTTCTGTTCATGAGGCGTTGAAACTAGAGCCGGATAAGAATGTAAACTTAGCCGTGCGTGTCCTAAAGGCTGATGGAGTTCAAACATACACTAAGAAAGATCAGACATCAAAATCGTTCTTCCCATGCTTGGTGGCTGACCAGACAGGGAGTGCCTGGTTGAGGGTGTACCAAGTACACAAGTTAACAACATTTGCACCCGGCACTCATCTCTTGATTAGAGGAGTGATTAAGAAGACCGGGGAGCATGCACTTTGGTAATTACAAAAAATTTTTTTTTAAACATTTGCATCTATGTTACACAGATAGTTATCTTATATGTGTAG
The DNA here is from genome assembly GCA_021229015.1 of Solen grandis. Classification (NCBI taxonomy): domain Eukaryota; kingdom Metazoa; phylum Mollusca; class Bivalvia; order Adapedonta; family Solenidae; genus Solen; species Solen grandis. The sequence continues at coordinate 43,631,474 of CM037789.1, forward strand.
CTTTTGAAGAAAGAGACATTTTTTCATAGATATCATATAAATGTCTTTGTCTTCCTTTATGGTATTTATGTATTAACTATATAAATGTAAACTATGTTTATAACTTAATACTATTACTAACATAGAAAAGGTTCTTTCATCAGCTGATTTTAATACAATTATGACCTTCAAATTTGAAACTTTATTCCTAACAATAACAACACATTCAAAGGTAGTTTAATTACTTTATATACAGTAAAAAAACAAAAAAAAACAAAAAAAAAAACTTTAAACAGCATGTGTTATACCTCAGGCTGTTCTTGATGTACTTTATAATTGTCAATAATCTTGTTGTTTTCCTTGTAGCAGTTCAGTTCTTTAGTAAGTAATTTAGTTTTCATAATATTGCACTTTCATCTTCATCTTCAAGGTGTCCAGCAACAACTAAAACATCTAGTTGGCCACACATTGACATTCCAGAAAGTGTCTTAAAGGAGGCGAATAATAATCCAAAAAGCATGGGTAGTCCAGAACGTAAACTGAATGAGGCCATATTTGCATCATCACCATCAACAGTGGTTGGAAAAATCACAGAGGTTCGGCAATATTAATTACATTGACTTTTCAGCTCACCTGAGCACAATATGCTAAAGGTTAGCTATTAGGATCACCCTTTGTCCATGGTGAGTTGTCTGTCGTCAACAATCCTTTAAAACGACATGTTTTCTTAAAATTCTAGACAGAATTTTATTAAACTTGGCTGGGATGGTCCTTGGGTGAATCCTCCCAAAAGTTGCTGAAATTAACTTGATCCATGTAGAACTCTGGCTGCCATGGCAGTGGAAAGAGAAAAAAAATGAAAACTTTAAAAATCATCTCCTTCATAACTACTGACCAGATTTCAACATTTTTTAGTACTGATGCTTCTTAGGTAACCATCTACCAAGGTCCCTAAAGCTATTCTGATTTCTAAAAAAAACAAAAAAAAAACATGGCCACCATGGGTGGGGTTAATTTGGCCTTATTTGTATAGTGTACAAAATGGTATGGAGTTTTGTTATTGGTGTGTAACAGTGGCTTAAGGTTTTATAATAATTTTGTTCTTAAAATTTGCTCTACTTCATTCTACAGACATCACCTGTCAAATCACTACGCAATGGAGAACTTCAAGCAAGGTTCCTAAGGCTGGTTGATGACTATGGACCACCTGTTAGATTGCTCTCTTTGGGAAGGAAGCTGAGGGGCAATATCAGATTGGTGATGTGATCAAGGTTACAGAGGTGTATCCTTACAACAAGAGCAAATCTCTATCAACAAAAAAACAAGCCAAAGTTGAGGTAATTGTGAACATATAACATTCTTAAACTTATCTTTTTATTTTCATTCACTTTATTATTTACATTTATATATTCATATTTTGGTATGCTGGTTCAAATGTTCTAAAATGAAATACACATGAAATGCCTCTGGCAGTCATATGTAGTCCTTGATATCTCTAAATTGGCCATATTAGCACTTTCCACTGTATGAATGAAAAGATTCAAACTAACTTTTTGCAACTTAAGTCTTTATGTCACATGCTGTAAAAAAGAGGTGACATCTTCCTCATTCATCTTTGGGTTGTCACACTTTCTTGGTCACACTTCATCGTGTGCTTATCTTTTGTTATATTACAAGCTCTGATATCTGTTGCAGTTCCTCCCCAATGACCAAGTTGTTGTTGATGTCAACAGTGTACCCAAATCAGAGGATCCTGACTTCAAAGAAGATGTTCAGACAGTTGAACAATTTGAAGTTATGGGAGTGCAATCTGTGTACAGTTACCAGTGCTGCACCAAACCAGGTATTCATAATGATATTTTTTTAACAAAAAAAAAAACAAATAAAAAAACATGTAGTTTAACAAATAATGGGCAAATACTTCATAAAATAATATTTCTTTAAAAATATTATCAAAAAAAACCAAACAATGTGTTCAACTACTACACAGTTTATACAAATTAACATTATTTAAATTAAGCTGTCACATATTAAGTACTCATTAAGTATTACATATAATGGTAACAGTACTATTACATTACCTTACAATAGAAATGTCCATTATATTTTGCAAATGCTTTTTCTAACATTTTTTTTGTCTTATATTTTTTTTCCAAAAGAAATAATGTAATTGTTTGGTGACAATATTTTCTTACAATTAACTTTGATCTTAACTTTATTATCTTTTCAACCTTTTGACACATCATTCATTTTGATAAAATAATTTCACACTGACCTATACTTAGATATATTCCTCTTTTTTGAAGCTTAACAGTCAGACATTGAGCAAGAAAGTACACACCATTGTTTAATGTTATATTAACAATAACAATGGTATATGTATATTACTTTCTTCTTTGCAGGTTGTAGGAACAAAAAGTCTTGGACAGTATGTGTCCAACTTGTGGCCAAAAACCTTCGGAGACCATTTATTACTGTTCTGCTGTAATGTTCCTCAAAAGAAACAACACATACACTCAAGTCGAGTTTTCATGGACAATTACAAAAGCTGTTCACATTGCCAGAGGATAATTATCAGCAATTCAAATTCCCTCTATGAAAACTTAAAAGCTCAGATACCTGTAACTGCTAAAGCAAATTTCTCAAAGAATGGCTTTCAGGTCATCTCTGTTAAGCGCTCTGCTTCATACACTGATGAGTGAATGTACAAAACTTGGCTATGAGACTTTATAATGGATCTCCGCTTTGAAGAAGAACATCTTCAAACATACCAGTAGTATCTAATAGTTTACATTATTTCTACCCAAAGTGTTCATTTTTTCTTGTCTCAGATACCTGTGTGAGAAAGGATTTTTTATAATTTTATACTCTACCAATACTACTTTAACATTGAGACAGTACAATAGGATATCAGTTTTTTTCCTTTTAAACTTTGATACACCAAATCATTAATGATATCATATAGTCTGAGAATTGCTTACCATTTTAATGCAGCATTGTTTTTTATAACTTGATTTTTCTATCACATAATTTTTTCTTAAGCAGACAAACCTTTTCTTTTACCTGAGGCAATTTTTGTCATTACTCTATAAAATTCAAATTAATAGGGCTTACTAACTAGTTAATATTCTTGAATGAAAAAAAAACAAATTTTTGCCATTTTTTCTTTCATTTACAGTTATTTTTTATTTTGATGACACTATCTTTTTACTAAATAAAAAAATATGCACTATTAGAACTAAAAACAAACAATATGGATCCTACATTTTTCAAATTTTGACTTCTAAACAACAATTAATACTTTACTTATCATTTACAGGTATAATGGATATAAGATTTCATTTCACATGGAAATTGAACCAAATACAAATCATTAGATTAATACTCTGCAGTTTTAAACCGAAATACTTATGATATATCTGTGATATAGATAACTTTTTCGAACAACAGATGATTTACTAAAACAACAACATTTAGGCAGTTTGTATATGATAGGGCGCAAAGGTGTTCTGTCTTAACACTTATTTCTTATTAAGTGTTATACTCTTTTTGTTCCTTTAGAAAAACTAAAAATTTGTGTATGCTGTTTTGAAATGCATAATGTTTGTTGTCATAATATGTACATAGTTTTGATATGAAAGTTCATAAATATGAACAGGATAATCTGAAAACCAAAGTAGATAAAGTAGATAACACTTTACCGATTACACAAAAAAAAATAAATAGGGCTCCTTTCAACTTAAGATATGGTTAAAGCTTTGCATACAAAGTAAATCATGTTTCAAGCAGAGATTGAATTGTGCTATAAACATAGATAACTAACATTGGAATAAAGAACAATTTTTGGCCCCTTCTTAATTTAGATATTATGGTTGTAAAGCACAGAATTTTTTATGCTTCTATATCAATAACCTTGCACAGGCTTGATTTGAAACATAAATTTAGTGTATATGGTACTTAAATACCTGTTTTTGAATTGCAATTTTGGCTCCTTTTTCAAATATGTTTTGTTTCAAATTTTGCTCACCTTGTAACATACTATCAAGCTACTTCAAAATTGTTTATGGTATTGACCTCAGGGTTGATGGATGTGTTCAAGGCCTCATGTAACTAGGCATGTAACTATGTCTCAATAACTATGCATGGCATTGATGTCAGACTTCCAATATCCAACTATCCAGGTATATCATTTCTCACTATTCTTACATACAGGGTATTAACTTCAATGTTAAAACTTGTTTATGTTATAAACTACTTTACGGTGAATTTGTGTGATCTTCATAATTAATGTTTAAACATAATCATTTTGTTGCTCTTGAAAGTTTATGTCTGTATATTTGTACATTTCTAAATGCATATTTCTTATTTTCTGTACTAGCATGTATATTCACATCTGTCAATTTGACACTTACTTGATACAATAATCTTTTATTTTTCACACAACCATTTTTTTAGCTCACCTGAACACGTTTTGCTACGGGTAAGCTTTTGTGATCCCATGAATGTCCGGCATCCGTTGTGCGTCGTCAACAATTTTAGTGTTTACACTCTAACGCCTTCATTTCTTAAGCAGTTGTCTTCAAACTTTAGGACAATGTTTATGACCATAATGTCACAGATGAGTTTTATTTTGGCTGAGATTAGCCATTTACGTCAGGAGTTATACACCTTTTAAAATAAAAAAATGCCAATTTTTTTTTTTTGTTTACACTATAGCGTCTTCATTTTTTTTAAGCAATCATCTTCAAAGTTTATGATAATGTTTATGACTAAAATTTCATGAATGCGTTTGATAATGGCTAAGATCGGCCAATTAGGTCAGGAGTTATGCTCCATTTAATAAAAAAAAAGTTCATATTTCACACTGTTTACAATTTAGCGTCTTCATTTTTTAAGCAATCATCTTTAAACCTTATAACAATGTTTATAACCATAATGTCACAGATGAGTTTGTATAACAATTTTATGACCATAATGTCACGGATGAGTTTGATTTTGGCTGAGATCAGCCAAATAGATCAGGAGTAATGCCCCTTTTAATACCAAAAAATGCCAGTTTTCACTTTTGTTTACAATTTGAGATCTGCCAATTAGGTCAGGAGTTATGCCCCTTTTATTATAAAAAAAATGCCAGTTTTACTTTGTTTATATCCAGCATCTTCATTTTTTGGGCAATCATTGTTATACTTTAAGACAACGTTTATGACCATTATGTCAGAGATGAGTTTGATTTTGGTTTAGATTGGCCATAAGATCAAGAATTATGCCCCTTCTAATATCAAAAAATGCCAGTTTTCACTTTGTTGACATGGTGTTATTTTTTAAGTAGTCATCTTCAAACTTTATGACAATGTTTATGACCATAATAACTCGCTTGGGTTTGTTTATGGTCTAGATAAGAAAATTAGGTTATGAGTTATGTCATCAATAAATGTCAGATTTCACATTGTTTACACTCCAGTGGCAGTGGTACTCAGGTGAGCGATTTAGGGCCATCATAGCCCTCTTGTTTTCTTTAAACACCACACACATTCACAAACCACAATATACATACCAATGATTTTCATTTTTTTTTTTTTTTTTGGCACATTTGAGCATGTTACATTATGATTTGTTATTCTCCTTTATTCCATGTTTACCATTGTAACTTCATATTTTCAGTAATTTGTTAACACTCATACTAACATTCACATTATCTACTTTTCATAAAGTTTATGCATGTATATATGTATATTAGTAAAGTGGATTAAGGCTTTTTTTTAATCTACATTTTTCTAAAATGCATTTACAGTTAACCTTGATATTTGTGTAATATCTTTTTTTATTTAGACACCTTAATTAGTAACATTTAAGTGATCTTTGGCAAACTCTAAATTTCTTTAAATCATTAACAACCTACTTGCATATAATTGACATCCAGACAAAAATAAGGTTTGCATGTTTTCTGAAGTTGATTGAAGATTCTCCAAATATGCATCATGTGGATAAACTTACCATAGCTTTTAACTTTTAAAAGATCATTATTATATAAATATCTTTATTTCCTCCATACATTGACGATTTAACAAGATACACATACAGTCTTTTAAAATAACTACTTTCCTCCATTCTTAGTCATTTCCAAGGGCATATAGGTCAGTATTTCACTTTATTTCAACACAGTGTTTTAGAAACTTTGGAAAATAGATAACATAATATAATCACATATATGATTCTATTTATTTATCATTTTATTTCCTTTAATCAAAGGCAATAGGTTTACTTGTTGAAATTTAGTGACAGTTTTATTGTATACATCTGTTTTAACTGTGCAAACTTACTGAAATTACTCACAATGAAGCAAAAATAATGTGAAACAACATTTTGAGTAATGTGCCCTTGTTAATCACACAAAAATATGTTTTTGGATAGCATAGGGACCCCAATTTATAGTGACCCCTATTTTTACAACATTTTTTTAATAGTGAGATTCTCTATAATTATACAAAGTTTTAAAAACATTCTCTTCTCTTGCTCATTTTATCATTCTTAGTTTATACTTGAACAATGTGACCAAAGGTGTCCTCAGGTTGTTTTGTACAAATGTTGGAACTTTACTTTTTACTTGTTTTTATTTTTATTAAAATAGTTTAAAGTATCCTCATCTTTTGTTTATTTATGCAAATCACTGCATTCCTTCATGCTATAGAGCATAGATTTCAATAAAAAAAAAAGTTTTCTCACTATAGTGTTCTTGCACTTATCTTCCATATACTTTCTATTATTAATTTTAATGTGTCACTCACAGTATGTTCCCTTGAGACAGATGTTGTAATGTCACACAGCTATACAGACTGAAAATATTGTATGAGACTTAGTCGCATTATCCAGACACCGAACCAATAAGAAATACTCTTAATCAAAAGAGCTATCACAGAACCTTTTTTGCAAGTCCATTTTGTTGCATCCGGGGATCAAACCAATCACCTTTTGATTCTGTACATTCTACAACTCAGAAATGTGGATCAGTGTTTTATATTTGTATATGAAACACTTATATTCATCAAGTATTCATTTCTTGCCATATTGGTATTTTTAGCTCACCTGAGCACAACGTGCTCATGGTGAGCTATTGTGATGGTCCGGCGTCCGTCGTGCGTCGTGCGTCGTCAACTTTTTAATTCAAACGACTTCTCCTCCTAAACTACTGGGCAGATTTCAATAAAACTTTACACAAATGACCCTTGGGTGACCCTCTTTCAAGTTTGTTCAAATGGTTCCAGTCTGTTGAATAACTGGGTCACAGGAGCTAAAAATAGACAAAAAAATTGCAATCTTTAAAAATCTTCTTCTCTGAAACCAAAAGGCACAGAGCTTTGATATTTGGTATGTAGCATCATCTAATGGTCCTCTACCAAGTTTGTTCAAATTATGGCCCTGGGGTCAAAATTAGCCCCGCCCCGGGGGTCACTTTATTTACATAGGCTTAAATAGGGAAAACTTAGAAAAATCTTCTTCTCCGAAACCGTATGGCCTAGAGCTAAGATATTTGGCATGTAGCATTGTCTAGTGGATCTCTACCAAGTTTGTTCAAATTATGGCCCTGGGGTCAAAATTGGCCCCGCCCTGGGGGTCACTTTCTTTAACATAGGCTAATATAGGAATATATCTAGAAAAATTTTCTTCTCTGGAACTTTATGGCCGGGAGCTTTGATATTTGGCATGTAGCATTGTCTAATGATCTCTACCAAGTTTGTTCAAATAATGGCCCTGGGGTCAAAATTGGCCCCGCCCAGGGGGTTTCTTTCTTCAACATAGGCTAATAAAGGAAAAAATCTAGAAAATTTTCTTCTCTGAAATCATATGGCCGGAAGCTTTGATATTTGGCATGCAGCATTGTTACCTTGATCTTTAACCTATCTTTTGTAACTTTATGGTGGGACATTTTATCTTTACTCAGGTGAGCGGATTAGAACCCTCGGGCTCTTGTTGTGACTTGTACGCTAGCGCAATATTTCACCATGACCCTGACGTCATCTTACAAGAAAACCATCGAAAAACTGATTGATACTTGTTTACAAACTGTTCTTATATAAACAGAAATTTATAACAGCGGTACAACATTAAAACAAAATACATTTGGTTATTGGCTGAAACATTTGCGCGGAGCTTTCCATTTGCTGCCTTTGCAGCAATTTTGTACTTGTTGTCTACATTGTTTTGTATTGCAACCCCTTTCCCTGAACTCTGCAATGAACGTGAACTATTTGTCATATCTGATATTGGAATACATAGTTCCCGTGAGATGTCATAGGCACTGAAAGACTCTTTTTGGCAGCCATCTTTAAAGGTATAAGTTTATGCAGGCCGAAAGTTGAGAATACTTGCTGTTTTTAAATCAAAATGGTGCTTTATTTTTCCGTCTTTCAGCTTTGATAAATCATTTTAGATATGAAAATGTTATTCTGATAAATTCATCGGTAATAACTTAATAACCCAAAAAAGTTACACTGTTTATTTTGTTTAAGGATGAACTCATACTTTTTTTCTTTACTGTGCATTTATTTATTTATTTTTTTGCATCCATACATATTTAAAATATTCCATCCTAAAAATATGAATTTCAAGAGCTTTCTTGTGGTGTTTACATTTTGAATTTTGGAGCAGAAATAACGAAATAATAAGAAAATGAGAATTCTGCTTCTATGTCATTCATAAAAAAATCCACTGAATTTGCCTTTAAATATGGCCACCAAGAGTAGGGAAGTTCACTAATTTTTAGAACTGTGTATTGAGTACAAAATCTAATAATAACCAAACATTACATAGGTAATTATACCGAATTTGGGGGTGTTATGTGCGCAAAAGTTAAATATTTTATTCTGAAAACATTTCACTAATTACGCAGTAATTTCAATTATGGCATGTTAATCTATTATAATATATTCTCACGGAACATCGTTCACGTCGTTTACTAAGCGGTGTATTTATAAATCCTTGTATCCAAGGGGATTTATTTGACCCCAGATGACTTCAACGAAAACATAGTTTTTCAAAAAGATTGGGTGTTATATATTTACAGGTAAAAATTACGGGGCGATATATATTCAGCGCGCAAGTATAAACTGGACTGTGAGTGGTCGGTATAAAGGGAGATCAATGCTACGAGCGCATATATATGGTTTCCATGTGAAACCTAAATGTATCAATTTTGTACTGATGGATTGTATACTGTTTTTTTTTTAAATTGTTTGGTATTCTTTTGTCCCCATTAAATATTCGCAAATATTGAGCAAACATAATAAGTCAATTCAATTCAAAAACATTTATTTCTTTTAAATTCATGTTCAGCATGAAAATATGGAGGTACAATTGAGTAATACTTATGAGAGGCTCAATTCAACCATAAATGAGAAATGTAGTATTTTTGTGCAGATGAAAGGTAGCTTTAACATTTCTAGATAAATGTTAAATAACATGTAGTTGATCATTTTCACAGGTAATTCAAATGTGCACAAGCCTCAATAAACAAGATCGTTTACTCAAAGTTTCAATTGGTTATATTAATGTGGATAATAGAACAAGAATGGTGTATACGACGGTATGTTTAACTAGCAAATCGTTACATTGTAAAAGGCGCAACTCGCAAATCCTTGTAAAATTTTGTTATTCATATCCGATTGGGTTTGAAAACATAATTGAAATACATTACAAAAGTACTAAAATAGTTATAAAAGTATTTTATGTTTATGTCTCTCCTGAAATGTTTTAGTTTACGATAGTTTGTACCTGCAGTGACGATATACAGTACGAACCGCTTACCAAGTAGGACATGTTTGGGGGAAAACCCATATTTCCAAATCCTGAAAACTGAGGATTGCAACAAAGTGATGGTTCGTGGAATCCAAAATCCACCATTGATCAGACATAATGGATGTGTTTTGAATTGATACACTGTAACTGCAGCAAGGCATGCATGGGTGTATGCAAATGCAACAAGGCTAGTGCATGTCCCTATGTCGTTGTGGCAAAAGTTACCAAGATTGACTATAAATGTAAGATTTGATATTGATATGTACCTCAATCCATGATTTTTATGTATGGCATACAATAAACCACAAATGTCGAATGTATGAAAACCCTTAGTTTACTGAATTCATACAATAAATTATAAAGTGGCTTGTTTTGGGCGTGCATAGGAAATGATATGTAATATTTTTCTGAAACAAATTACCTTATCTATCAAACATTTTTGTGTGCCCAGTGGCTTTCTTGGCCTTAAAATCTGAATGTTTAGACACCAAGAAGATGAGTTTACTGCATAAAGCACTTGAAGATTTTTTCAAAATGGCCGCCACAGTCACAAAGAGACGCTTCTGACTTGGGTCCATATCCGAAAATAATTGGTGGTGGGGAAATTATGGCCTAGTCAGCTCCCCCCCCCCCCCTCCCTGTCAGTTAGATTGTGTGTAATGGTGGGGAAATTCTGAACCAGTCAGGTTTTCCCCCTGTCATATAGATTGTGCTTAAGGTGTAGGAAAATCTGGCCTTGTCAGCCCCACTCCTTTCATTTTGATTGTGCGTGATGGTGGGGAAATTCTGGACAAGTAAGATCCCCCCCCCTGTCATATGGATTGTGCATAAGGTGGGGGAAATTCTGGCCTGGTCATTCCCCCCCCCCCCCCCCCTCCCCATATTTTCATATTTTATATATTGTAATTAAAGTTGGAGAAAATCTTGAATAGTCAGTCCCCCCAATTCTGTCATATAGATTGTGCACAAGGTGGGGGGGGGGGGAATCCTGGCCTAGACCCAATGTCATTCAGATTGTACTTGTAGTTGGTGATATTCTGGCCTATTCAGTTCCCCTCCCCACAAATCTAATGTATTGTAAGTGATGGTGGGGAATTCAGGTTTTCCCCCTGTCATCTAGATTGTCCGTGATGGTGGGGGAAATTTTGGACTAGTCAGTTCCCCCTCTCCCGGGGGAAAATTGACTAGTCCAGATTTTCACCACCTACACACAATATATCTTAGAAAGGGGTCGACTACAAATTCCACCACAACAAGAATGTTCCCATCTTCTCCCATAATATACAATCTTCACGCACAATCTATATATCAGGGAGGAAAAACTGTATAGGGCAGGGGAAAAATGACTGGCCAGACTTTCACCACCATCATACACAATCTCAATGACAGGGTGAAAAACTGACTAGTCCAGACTTTCAAACCATCACAGACAATCTAAATGACAAGGCTGGGTGTGTGTGTGTGGGGGGGGGGGGGGACTGACTAGGCTAGAATTTCCCCATCATCAGGCACAATCTAAATGACAGGTGTGGTGGCGGGACTAACTAGGCAAGAATTTCCCCACCATCACGCACAATATATTAAATGAGGGGAAAAACTGACTAGGCCAGAATATCCCCACCTACTGACACAATATATTAGATAGGTGGGAAAAACTGACTAGGCCAGAATTGCCATACCTTTACGCACAATATATTATATAGGAGTGAAAACTGAATAGGCCAGAATTTCCACACCATCACGAACAATCTAAATGAGAAGGAAGGGGGACAGTTTTGTCCAGAATTTCCCCATCTACATGGATGATCTATATGACAGGGGGAAAAACAGACTAGTCCAGAATTTCCCCACCTACGTGCACAATCTATATGACAGGGTAAAAAAACTGACTAGGCAAGAATTTCCTCACCTACACATGCAATCTAAATAATAGAGGAGGAAAAACTTACCAGGCCAGAATTCCCCACCTTCACTTACAATATATGAGAAAGAGGGGAAAACTGACTAGGCCAGAATTTGCACACCTACACACAATATATAAAGATAGGGGGAAAAACTGACTAGGCCAGAATTTCCCCACATGCATACAATAAATATTAGATAAGGGAGAAATACTGACTAGGCCAGACTTTCCTCACCTACTGACACAATATATTAGATAGGAGAGAAAAACTGACTAGGCCAGAATTTCCCAACCATCCAACAGAATATATTAGATAGGGGATAACTGACTATAGTCCAGAATTTCCTCACATATATACAATAAATATTAGGTAAGGGGGAAAAACTTACTAGTCCAGAATTTCCCCACCTACACACAATATATAATAGATACGGGGAAAAACTGACCAGTCCAGAAATTCTCCACCATCATGCACAATATATTAGATGTGTGTGTGGCGTGGGACTTAATAGTCCAGACTTTCACCACAATCACACACAATCTAAATGACAGGGGGGTGTGGGGTGACCTGAATAGTCCAGAATTTTCCCACCATCATGTACAATATATAGGGGGAAATATTGACTAGGCCAGAATTTTCCCACCTTCAAAACCTTTAAGACTGATGGGAAAAAACTCATTTGGTGGGGAAAAAATGACTAGTCAGTTTCTACCCCGGGGAAGAAACTGACTAGGGAAAAATTTGATTGTTACACCGGGTTCGATTCCCTGTCACCTACGTGAGATGGAACAGTGGTCGCACGTCCAGACATGTAGGTTTTCTCCGGGTTGTCCGGTTTCCTCCCACATTGATGACCACATACGCCGCCACCAGAGCCATCGAGAGAGATTGATATTAAGTTGTGATAAATTGTTTCGTAATCGATGTAAAATAAATAAAGTTTAAACTAAAAAAAAGTAATGATAAAAAATAAATAAAATAATAATAAGAAAAGGCCCTAAACAGTACCACTATAAGCTGTGTGTTCTTAAAAATGTCTGCCCTATCCCATCTTTACTCTACAATTTACACGGTTTAAGCTCTGTACAAGGTTGATGTTGAAGTCGACATTATTGTCAATACTATCATAATGTCGATTGCATTTGGTATGATAAAGGCTTCACAATATCTGACATGACATCTGCCAAGCTGTAGAACTAAATATTACTAATTATACCCCCATTCAAATAGAAAGGAAAACAGTTTGCAAAGCGACAGGTTTACCTTACAAAGGGCATATTATCTTTAGGAATTCATATTGAGTGACAGCTGGAACGAATTAAAAACTTTCGTATTTTGCAATATTCCGATAACACAAGGAAGACAGATTTCTAAATTATTTAAGATCTGTATCAACCTAACAGATCTATTGATCCACTTGTGCAGGATCAATACAGTTACAGTTATAGATACTATTATTTTTATATATTTTGTATTCACTGAAGTATCCATCTCAAGTTTTTTACTGATTCTTCCTTTCAATGTTTGCAAAATCGTTGGGGTGAATCCAAACTTCGGAGTTATGTTTCAGCAGCTGAAAATTTTTCCCCTTGAAACTATAGCAATTATTTCATATGATAATATAGGTAATTGCCATTGTAAATAGGAAAATATCCTGCTTATTTATTTGTATTTACTTATTGATACAATCAGTAAAAAATAGACCAGCTTTACATTAACTTGTGGAGTCTGGACCTATGGATCTGAAAGATGAGGGTTAAAGGTTCAAATCCCTACTTGAGAAACAATCTGTTCTGAATTCCAAATATGCGAAGTACTGGTCCAACCAAGGAATTTGGCAGAGAGATCTGTTGAAGTTAAGATTTAGATGAATACGGGCCTCTGTGGCCAAGTCACTGTTTTACTGTAGGGAGAGGTTATTAGATACTCATTTAATGTGGCGATTTTCTTTTAATAACGAAAGAAGACATGCGAATTTGAATCTTTTTTTTTGTTATTAACATCAGTTGATACAATTAATCGTTTCATTTTTTTTTTTCAAACATATTATATAGTTTTAATTTACATTTATAACGGTGGTGGCTCGCTTTTTCGATTATGCAGCTACATGGTCAAATTTAAAACCTGTTCCATACTGATATCGCCCACGTGGCGTCAATAAATTCAACGTTATGCTATCAGGCGCTGGCACACGCTGTCAAACGATAAGAAACGTTCATCAATATGAACCGGATGTAAAAAGTGTGGAGTTTATCATTATTTAATAACATCTTTCATCACATACAACACCATTTTGCGGTGGAAGGGGCGCTTTAATACAGAGCATTTATCTATGCCTATATTTTGACTTCCTAGGATGAAATGCTTCACAGAGAATGATTCATACATCATAAAACAGTTTTACTTTCTCCATTACTTGAATTTCCATCACTGCCGCATATTTTTTTAATTAATTAATTAATTAATTAACCTTTTTATTTTATTTTTTACCACGGGTGCGACCATGAAGGGAGTTGATTGTGCGGACAATTACGCAGATATTGACTATGAAAGTACGGGTCCAAATTTGGATAAATTCGTAGCACAACGATATAACTGTCAGAAATAATATCTTGTCATTTTCTTTATTTCATTTTCATTTTCGTCATAAAGCTAAAAAGAGTTGATATTGATGATTAAAAACTGCTTCGAAAATGTGTCTATACGGTGATAAAGTAATGATAAAGTAGTTATAATCTCACCTTTAACTAGAAATGTGTCCATAGGACACAAATGCCCCCACCTAAGTGCTTTGTCACAAATCTGAAATATGTTTGCTTGTTGTTGCGTTTAACGTTTTAATTAATACTAATTTGTTTGATTGTTTTGTTGGGTTGTTAGGTTTAACGACCAACCGACAGTATTTAAGACATTTGGAGACTATGTCTACTTGAGACAGATATAGTGCTGCCACACTTCATTATCACGTCATAGACATGTGGCATGGTACCCAGTCACATTATCCTAACGCCAGGCCAATCAGTCCTAGAACCACCCTTATACTGAGCGCCAAGCAAGGGATCTATACCAGTACCATTTTTATCGACTTTGGAATGTCACGGCCGGGGATCGAACCCACGACCTCCCGCTCCAGAGGTAGACGCTCTAACCACTCAGCCACCGGAGACGGTAATCTGAAATATGATTTTGTCGCGTTGTCGTGTGTCGTTTCATATTGTTGCGTGCCGTTTACAATTGTCGTGCGTCGACCCTTCCACGCGACATGTGATATTAGCACGACATTATGAAACGGCACGCGACAATACGACACGAAGCACGACAATTTGATACGACACTCGATATTTATTGCGATATTTCGTGAAACAAATACGATGATTCAACGCGACATTTGCGCGCTATAATGTCGAGTGTCGTGTCGCATTATCATGTGTCGTTTTATAATTTCGTGTGTCGTTTACAATTGTCGAGCTTCGTTTTAAATTGTCGTGCGTCGCCTTCATACGGCGACACACGACATTCAACGTGGTCCTAACTGGATTCCGTAGTTACAGAATTTTAGATATTCAATAACATTGAAGATCCGTTAAGTGTATACACATTTATGACTTATCTTTGCTCTAAACGGTCGTGAAAATGGGTCGGGCATTGTTCCAAAAATTGAAAAAAAAATGACAAAAGATAGTTTATGTCAACACTACTTGATCAACAGTGAAGAGGTGTATACATACGAAGGAGCAAATAGTGCTGAGGAATAAGTAAAATGCAAAATGGGTCTAAACTACTTTGGGTTAACTTTCATACGTTGGAAAATAGGCGCAAATCCAGTGGGGTGGATAAGGGGGTCGTGACAGAACCCCCCCCCCTCAATCCCCTGTTAAAATCTTAAAAGTAGAAGAGGAAATTATGGAAGAAGGCACGAACAACAACCCCCACCCCCTACTCTCACGTACTGGTCCGGCCCAAGAAGTGGCTTGAGCTCCCCCACCCCCCCCCCTTCCCCCCTCCCCCGCCATCGTTGGTTGGATCCGCGCATCGGGAGTCCCAGGCGAAGCACAACTTATTTGCAGGTGAAGATCTTTTTGGGTTGCTGTTATCATTTCATAAATGGCACGGATGTTTGTTCACGCGTATAATTGGTGTTTTCAGCGTAAAAGAAAACCTCTCGAAATCTCTTCCTTTAACACTGGTAAGAAAAACGTACGATTCTCCGCAATAACATGTTTTATATTTAAATTTATTATTCATGTGATGATGTGATTATGTAAAGTATCTAAATTTAATGATTTAAAAAAAGTCAATGCGACGCAGAAGGTTCATCAGTGTTTCCGCATGAATGCCGGAAAACAGAGATAAGATATCGGGTACCCAGCAAACATCACGTGACACGCTTCCACAAGCATGTTGACAAATGTGGCCGACCCATCTTTACCGTGATAAGCTTTATCTGTGTGTAAATAAGGTCAGGCTGAATCCATTTGAAACACAGGTATTGCTGTTCAAAGAAGGACACATTTACGAAATGGAATATATAACTTTATCTTCCGTGTAATACTTATCAACCCTTGTGCACAACAGTAGATTACGTGACAAGACGTTATTGTGCGGACAGTATTATATCAATTGTAAACATAATATAAATTCGTCGATCATTTGCACACTTAACTGGGCACAAAAAGTGAAAGAAATGTTAAGTTATTGACCAAGAATCGCATGATAAAATCCTACGTGAAGACTTTGTAAAGTGTATACTTTTTCACGATGTTTGGAAATGGACAAGCTATGAGACTTTTCGTTTTTACGAGCGCTGTTTTCTTTTTTGCTACCATTGTTTCCATTAAAACCGCTGAAGAAGATTCTGAAAGTTTGACTGACGAAGAACTGTTATTAGACAACAAGTAGAATTTGTTGATCCGCTAGGTTATGGGGACAATGGCACACCAGATGAAATTATTCAAACTTTGAAAGATGGCGAAGAGGACGCCAAGAAAGGTAAGGTAAGGCTTACAAAATAATTCTATGGCTTATTTTTTCAAGAATATTGAACAGATGTATATATTTAAAATATGACGTATCTTTAAGTATATTTTACTTCGGTCATGCCCAGGACCTGGCTCGAATTCTACAAACAATACTTAGTGCTAAGTAATACTTAAATTCTAAAACTATATATATACACATTCCACTATTAGCATTTTATGAAATACAAATGTATTCAAGTATATGAATAAGCTGAAATTAATGTTACCATGATAACTAACAATAATTGTTAAGAAGTGTAATATATGGTTCTTCTTATTAGAGACAAATGACTAATGAACTCGACCTTATGTGTTTAAGTTTTATCTAGCGTTAAGAATTGTTGGTGGAATTTGATCCTGGTGCGATAACTGCAGTATGACGTATGGTAGCTGAAATGGAACGACTGCAGAGCATGGCCAAATGTATATCGTTTTGCAAATAAAGCATCAAAATATTTTTTGAAAGTTTCTAAAAGGAAATAAAACTTATTTTGTCTCAAACCCGTCCTATGAGCGTTAAAACAAATATTTCTATAGCCGTGATATACACTCGCTACTGTGAAATCATTATTTTTCGTGAGACACTAATTTGTGGTGGGTTTTATCCATAAATAATTTAACCCCATGACAACTTGTCTCTTATATAAACCTCACGTTTTCTAGAACATAGATCCACAAATAAATGTACCCACAAAATTCCCTTACTATAATAGGTACATAATCAGCGAAATTTAATGTCAACGAAAATTAAGGATTTTACAGTAAGGCATTTCTTAGCTTTAAGAAATCAGCGCCTGCCATCCACCCACTTTTTAATTGTCTTATCCTAATTTTATATCATATAATAACTGGTTATTGAGATTGTAGCAGATATGGTATTCGATTGAACTCTTGATTTACATTCTGTTGCTATGGTGCCTATACTTTCACCTGACTTAACTATCGATTACGATCGGGAAAATAATGGGGGGGGGGGGGGGGGGGGGGGGGGGGGGGCTTTTCTTGAGTTTATCTAAAGAATGTTTAACTTCATGATGATTATATTTGATTAGTGATCCATATTTCAAATGTGCATAATTTTGCAGTTATCCAATTATTTTCACCAATTTTTCAATATAATCAATAAATATACTCAAAGAAAAAAGAAACGCATGGTAAACTATTGTGTCA
This sequence comes from Solen grandis, assembly GCA_021229015.1. Classification (NCBI taxonomy): domain Eukaryota; kingdom Metazoa; phylum Mollusca; class Bivalvia; order Adapedonta; family Solenidae; genus Solen; species Solen grandis. The sequence continues at coordinate 43,649,337 of CM037789.1, forward strand.
GTTTTAAATAGAAAGTATTCGATGTCATTACAGTTTAAATTATTTTGATAAAGATTTAGAATAAGATGGGGTCTATCATGAGGTTTATTGCAAGGTTAGGAGGGAAAAACTTGATTCTGTCTACTACAGATTCTAGTTACCCTGCGTTTCTATTTCCTTTGAGTATAGATATATAAAAAAAAATGTTCACCTAAATATGTGCCAAGTTTGGCAATCTACTACGAAATAAAGCAAAATCGTGTATAAAAAGTAAAGGAAGTATACATTGATAAACAGTTTAGCTGACCAGATGTTAGATAATCTATTTTTAGTCATCAATATGATCAATTCCCAATGTCCAACGTTATTAAGCAGAACATTGTTAAATTGTTATTATTTTAAGAATTTATTAAAAAAATTTACAACATTGAATTTTTTTTTAAAACTTTATATTAAAATCACACAATTTTCAATATGAAACAGAGCGCAAAGGTTTTTTGAAGACCTTCTCTCATTTGCACAGTTTTTTTTTGTTTTTTGTTTTTTTTGCAATGTTAGAACATTCAAACTCTTCTAGCGCAAATATTTTCCCATACCCTATAATTTGAAATCCATCACATTCTGTGGTGCTGTCAACAAGGAATAAAATGCTGAAAACTGCATTTCAATCAGACTTTAACGTTTTGAGTTATAAGCAAAAGAGTGCTAAAAAAACGCCCTCTAGCGGCAAAATGAGAAACAAAATTGATAAAAAATTTACAATTAGGTACCTAGAAATGCAGCAAATAGTTCAAACAAGTATATAAGTCGCACTAGTCGAACATTCTTTTTCTTATATATCACAATTTGAAGCATAAAAACTGATGAACAATTATTCCAAAAAAAAAAGATCAAACTTTGGACTGCCGTAAAATGAACAAATCAAGTCCGATCTTCAAAAACTAAACATTATACGAAAGAACTATTTAGAACTAAAAGTTTTGTTTATATTTTGTTAATGAATTATTTTTAGTTTTGGAGCACTTTGAGACCGAATAAAAACACAATTATCGTAATATGACATTGACCTTTTCAAGGTTTTTTAACTTTTTAATTGTGAGGCCCTTTCAAACTTAACAAAACATAACGTGTGAAAATTACATGACAAATAAACAAAAAATAAAGTCAGGAGCGACAAAAAACATGTTTTTGGATTTCTAATTTTTCCTTAACTTAAGTTTGACCGTTTTAGAGGACAAACCACGCATTTCTTAAATTCGCCATCCCATATATTTTGTGTGTATGCGTCTTTCAAATGGTATGCAGGAGACGGAATTCTTCTATCTGATCTCTAACAAAAACGGATAGGTTTTTCGTAGACCTACCCTCATTTGCACAGTTTTTTTGCGAGGTTCGAACATTCAACCTTCCGTAGCTCAAAAGCTTTTAGCCACACGGACCCTCGAATCCTATCATATGTTATTAAGCTATCAACAGGGAACAGAATGCAAAAAACCGCATTCGAATCGGATTTCAACTTTTTGAGTTATAAGCAAAAGAATGATTTCAAGAAAAGCGCCCCCTAGCGGCAAAATGAGAAAGAAAATTGATTAAAATTTTGCCATAAGCTACCTAGCAAAGCAGCAAAAAGTTCAATCAAGTATAATAGTTGCACAAGTCAAACTTTTTATTCTTATATATCAGAATTTGAAGCATAAAACCTGATTTACAATTATTCCAAAAAAGGATCAAACATTGGACTGCCGTATAATGGCCAAATCAAGTCCGATCTTCAAAAACTAAACATCACTGGAAAGAGCTTTTTAAGAACTAAAACTTTTGGTCTATACTCTCAATGAAATATTTTTAGTTTTGGAGCTATTTGTGGCCGAATAAAAACACAATAATCGTAATATGACCTTGACCTTTTCATTCTTTTTTATTTCTTTAGTTGTGAGGACCTTTCAAACATAACAATACATATCGTGTGAAAATTTCATGAAGAATGAACAGAAAATAAAGTTGAAAACTCCGTTATGTGTATGCCTATGATATATGTGACTGCCGGCGGGTTTTACGACTGCCTATCTTTTATGCCGTAGGACAAGTAGGGACTTCTATTCGATTCACGCTAGTTTGCATTAAGTACTCGTTGCACATATTTGTAAGGATGTCTTCAAAAACAATCAAACAGACAAGCTTAGACGCAAGTGTAAAATGGCTGCCGAAACTAAAGTAACAATCAAATTCGTTGAATTTATGTCATCGGCCAAAGGGTGCTACTTGCAGTACTGGTTAAAAATGCCCAATATAGCCATTTAATATCAAAATAACTACATATAAATTATTCCAGCATTGGATGTGGTCACTATTGGCCACGGGGCTAAAAGATGTCACAGGTTACAGATTTACGATAACATCCATATCAGTCTCTCCAGAAATAACCAAGATATGGGCTCTTGACACATATACTTTACATTTTCTCTACGTTCAAGGGCAATAACTCATATGCAACTGTGGCAATCGTGACAGAAAAAGCAGGACAGATAACAGTTATAAACACGCAATTTTATGATCACTTTCATATCTATGGAGGATGTGGCTAAAATGGACATTTTTTCTGAATTTTCCAAACATTCGACACTAAGCATATGAGATATTATTTCACACGTAACTTTTATTGTTACAGTTGAATGAAAATGAATCCATTGGTTTCTTAGGAATCTTATTGTTGTTGTTGATGATTATTTTAAGATTTTATACTTTCATTGCAATATTTTACTCAAAATAACTTACCTGGAGACGAAAGGGCCATGAAAGCTAATTAACATACGGTTGTTTCTATATATAAAATGCGTTGCTTTCATTATTATTCATGAAGCCGTTTTTTCTCCAAATATGCATAAATTAACAGGCTTGCATATTTGCATGTTTACATTGCTCAATTTGTATCCTTATTCATAAGTTTGAACGGGAAATTTAAAATCTTAATGAAGATATTGATTTAAAAGATGAAAACGTGTTTGGATACAACGATTGAATAAAACAAGTAATTTTACAGAAACCTAATTCTTTTCAGTTTTCACTCAAGTAAATGTATTTTCGTAATTGAAATGTCAACGCTTGTGCTACACCGGTAAAATATTTCTCATATTTTACATGTAGCTTTGTATTAAACTGATACAATGATTGTTTTTCCATAATTAATTGGAAATTAAGGAATTGATATGTTTATATGATGCAATAATTTAGCATTTCTTTATTCATACTGTCTTCCTTTCATCATTGCATCTCAGCCACGTGATGCATCTATGTCTATCTATCATTGATACGTGTAATTAAAAACGCCAGGGTATCATGGCATGTTTAGCGTGTCTGTAATCAACACATTGAGCAATTAGGGGATAATCGCATTAATCTAGTCACGTGCTATGTATGTCTGTCACCCCGTCCCGGGTAGACAAGACTTTTCTTTGTGAAAAGGAAGATTCGAATATTGGCTTTCAAAGAGGAAAACCCCTGTTTAGGATTTCCTAACAAAAACTTTTAAGGAAAACTTATCAACTGATAGTGAAAACTATATTTCACGGACATTTATATGGACAACCATCTCTATTACTATTTAATACTATTGTCTTTTCATGGACTATATTATTTTTATTATATGAGTTAATAGACTACAACGGAAAGAAAAGAGGAAATTAATTAATTACAAGATTGACTTATTCCTCATAGTGTGAGAGCTAACTTTCTCCAACATAAATCCAACCTAGATACTGGGTACAGTCGGACAGTCAGCGATTAAATCTACATTTACTGCATTTTACTTCACCCGAAAGGATATATTTTAAAATCTTTCAACACTTTCTTTTTTAAACGTTGTTGTAGGACCATAACCAACATAATTTTTATTTGTAGTAAAGCAAATTTTGTAAGACTTTGTTGTTTTTGACAGACGGATATAATTTCAAAATATTAAGTCAAGTAAAGATGCAAGAAAATCCTTAATCTAATTATCAAAGGGCGCATTTTTGAGATAGAGGGGATTTAAATATAAATAAAAACAACAACAACTGCACTTTATCTAAAATTGAAAGATAAAACAAAAATGTATAAAAATGAAAACAATTACATTCGTAACCAGTCTACTGTACTGTCACATATATTACGTTTAAAAGAAGATGGCGAGGAATTTATCGATTTCATTCATTTCACATTTTCTGTTTTACAATTATATTGTCCTTAGTCTCAAACATAGAAGGTTGAATAGGCCGGAATTCCTGGTGGTCGAAATCTTTTGTTTGATTTTACAGGGGAACTCATATTCTGACGTTTCATGAAAGTAGACTTTCTTTCCCTTGGTGGAGAGTCTTGTCTCTTGAGTTCTGACTTGGCCATTTCTACCGCTTGTGCCACAGGGGTAACATATTGAATGGTCGGTTCTTTAGACGTGCCACCAGTCTGTATTTTTTCTACAACGTAGTGTCCTTTATGATTAGGACGTAGTTTTTCCCGGCCATGAGGCGAAAATGTTGTGACCATCTGTCTCTGTTCATTATTAGTTTTTATTTATGTCTATTAGTCTTCTCCTCTTATAAACTTATTCATCATCATCATCATCATCACTAGATTCCAAATCTATCTCTCCGTTACCAATGACCTCATCGAACCAATGATTGTACTTTTTCAATACTCGTTTAATCACTTTCTTTTTATTGTCTGAATCCAAAATTTCTCGAAGAATTTTCTTATGAACGACGCTTCCTTCTAGTTGAGCCGCTGTTCTCAAAAAATCTGTATACATTCGCATGAATTCTTTTTTATCGTCTTCAAAGACAAACTCGTTGGCTTTTGAACGGGCTTTCTGTTCAGAGTTCCCTTCATTTCTATATTCGTAGTATTTTTCATCCCAAATTATGTTCAGCTTTTCTTTTCAACACCGCTGGACACCATGCTCTGACATATTTTTGTAAGTTACTAATGTCCGACAACAGAACCGCAATCGTCGCAAGAAATCATGATGTTTTGCAGTCTCTACTGGAACAGTATCCTGTCTCTGTATATCGTTTGATGGTTCCATTCTACAATCTGTTTCTCTTATAAATTCCAACACATTTGTGCGCATGCGCAGTGAAGCCGGTGTAAGTGGCTTTAAATCTACAAGTAGATAGCCATAGGGATGACTAACAGCCTTTTCAAAAGGTCTTGGGGGTTACTGGAGTACATTTGTCGGGCAAGGGTCATAACCTGTTAGTCTGTCTACAGGGTTGTTAAATAATACCAGATAATGGCAATTTCGTCTCTGGGTAGGATCTTTGCTGAAATACAGGTTTTGGTTGAGAGCGATGACACACAGATTTCGATGGTGGCTACCCTCCGTGAATAAATCGGTCACTCGTTGGTCTTTCACCGCTTCCGTAGCCATGTCGTCTAATATGATCACAGTCCAAAAAATCATCTTTTTCCAGATTGAAAGGTACTCCTTTTTGGAATCCTACTTCCGGAAAAACGTTTCTTTGTATTTCGTCATATAACGGTTGCCATCTCTTGTATAACCAGATAATACGTTGTGGAGCGGGACGAAGTTTTTCATAAACCCTCTGTGGTAGCTGTGATACGAAATAAGTTTTACCGCAAGAGGTCGGTCCGCTGACCATACACGTAAAGGAATGTTGAAAAACAAATTCCTGTCCATTAGTTAATGTTGAAGGAGGTATTTCCCTGACTTTCTTTT
>CM037789.1:43655128-43705128 GCA_021229015.1 Solen grandis
GCGGCGACCAAATTTAACAGAATTATGGCCCTTTGTTGATTTGTTCACTATATACCATATAGAAATTTTGTGAACGCAACTCCTCTTCAACCGGATGGCAGATTTTGCTTAAACTTCCAGGGATGAACAACCTTAATGTGTAGATGGAAGTAAAGGAAGGAATTTTTCGCGGCGACCAAATTTAACAGAAATATGGCCCTTTGTTGATTTTTTCACTATATACCATATAGAAATTTTGTGAACGCAACTCCTCTTCAACCGGATGGCAGATTTTGCTTAAACTTCCAGGGATGAACAACCTTAATGTGTAGATGGAAGTAAAGGAAGGAATTTTTCGTGGCGACCAAATTTAACAGAATTATGGCCCTTTGTTGATTTTTTCACTATATACCATATAGAAATTTTGTGAAAGCAACTCCTCTTAAACCAGATGGCAGATTTTGCTTAAACTTCCAGTGATGAATAACCTTAATGTGTAGATGGAAGTAAAGGAAGTAATTTTTTGCGGCGACCAAATTTAACAGAATTATGGCCCTTTGTTGATTTGTTCACTATATACCATATAAATAATTGAACATATAAATTTTACATTTTTAATTTAATTTAACATGTACATAAGGTTACCCATAGATCATTTTAGGTATATGCACAGAAATGAAACAGTGGAATGAAGATGGAATATTGTAATTCCATCTGTAAAGAAACCAAATATGATGCCTCAAGAGTTAGGTAACTTTTTTATCATTAATACATAATTGAGGAAATTTCAACTGAAACGCTATAATAAGAACAGAATTTTGTAGACATTAAATGAAGCTGCTCTTGTTTACGAGCACATCTGCACAGTGGGGGCATCCGTGTCCTTTGGACACAGTTCTAGTTTTATGACTGTAATGGATTAGTTAGTAAACCCTTTACCCCATGAATATTCATGTGTAAATTTATGACCCAAGGAATATTGATTGACTGAAATGGATTTTTGTTTGCTGTTCAGACTGTGAATTAGAGCTCCAATATTGTATGAGCAAACAGAAGAGACCCTGATTAGACAGCTAGAAAGAGTTGTCTGATCTGGATTTGCTCTGCTTGCCAATGCATTAAAATGTGTCTGTATTAGGTGAAGGGTAAATCAACCCTTACTTCCCAAGAATAACTAAAGATATATATAAATATAGATATATAAAACACAATCTGTCTGCTGGTACCTCAAAGTTTAGTCCAGTTTTTGCTGAGCACTACTTTTAAGTATCTTTAAGCTAAGTAAGACTTAGAACAATTTTAGTTTTATCTGGCTTTTTGATAGTTTAACATTGTGTAAAATGGTAATAGATCTTTTATTATGCTCTATATATTTAAATTAGATCATCAGATTACCCAACAGTTTAACTGGAATATCATGTGACCAATGCTTGGCAATGGGATAAAAGACAATTAGTAGACTAGTTAAGATTTGAAAAATGATAGGAAAAAGTGGGACAGATATTCACAACAGAGATAGAAGTGGTATATTGTGTGATACAACGTTATGATGTGTATGATTTCCAGGGATCATGAAAAACCAGGGTTATAACATGAGCATGTCCTCCGAGATGAAGGGTGAGATCGGCTACATCACCAGTTCAAACCTGCAGCCCAAACAACACAAGGTCAAGGCTACCATCGCTACTATCCCCGTGGCAACAGAAAGTCTGCAGAAGTTTACTACACTGCAAGGTAAGTCATAGTCTCATTTATGTACTGGAAGGGCTGAGCTCAGATCCTTCAGTCTCTCAAGTCAAGAAATGTAAAAATTCAAAGCTATTTTTTTCTGATGCTATGAAAATATCAGTGTCAGTAAGTTGAGAAATACAGGTATACTCATCACATTATATGGTCTAATCTGAAGGACATACATTTTAATGAAAGTATTGACTATTTATAAAATTAGACACATAGGTCCAAGTCTAAAAATACAAATTAATGAAATTGATGAGTCATGGTCCTGGGCATTTTCTTGCCTTCATTGTCAGCTATGACACATTTAATGACACATTTGCTAACTTTTAATTGAAGAATTACAGTGGTCTCATGGTTCCTCAATTGGTTCCCTTGACGTAGCCAATCTTATTCTATGAAATTAGAGTGATTTTTCAAACATGCGATTTTGGATTTCTCAAGCTCCATGTTTAATCCCTAGATATTACATGCTATGATATAGTTTCTGTGCAGATCTCCGTAGTTGTTATCAAACTTACCTGTATCTCCTTGGCAACCATACTCTGGCCCCATGACCACCTGTCTCTGTGATTTCAGCATATCATTCCTTGACCGAGATGGCTTTTTGCTTTCACACATTGTTAACCTCCAGAGAATAAAGTAGGCAAATCGTACATCAACACATCTGTGTAAAACATACTCTCCAACTGATCATATAACAAACTGTGACAGGTCCTCCTGATTAAACAATTAACATGACACCAAAACGCCCCGAAATGAATATGCATATCGGTTTAACCAGTGAAAGCTGTACAAACCTCCGATAAACAAATGCATGTGAATCTTACTTTCAATAGTTACCTTAAGTCAACAACCTCTGACAAACATTTGGGGCGGGGACATACCTGTTTCAGCATCAGGTTAATTGTCATTAAAGGAACTGATTTTGTTTGTGTTGGTGTATTGGAAGAAAACCATAGTTTAATGGTTGGCGTTTCTTACAGACATGTATAAATGACGCATTGCCGCCATGTAAGAAACATAAACAAAGGTTATCAATCAAATGATTGGTAAATTTAAAAAAAAAAAAATATTTCTGACTTTCTCACTCTTAAGGCTATGCTTGTGTTGTTTTTTTCTAATGCTAAAATATGTTTTATGTTTAAAAAAATACTATTAATTAAAGGCTAAACATAACACAGTAACAGAATAAAACTTAAGTGTAGGAGATTTTATTGTTACTGTGACAGAATTTCAGTCATACAGCAATGTTCAGCTAGTTATAATTGAAGGAAGATCCCAAGTACACACAGACACCAAGACAGAATTGTGACTTACCACAATATAAATCACCAAACTGGGATTTAATTCCATAGTAGTTAAGGGGAACTAAGTGATAGCAATTGTAACATGTGATCATGGAGGTCCCTACATATGATCTAGAATGTTGTCTCTGTATGATGAAGGATTGTTTCTTTTTGGAGTCTTATCGACTTAAACATTATATCAGTGATTATGTAAGTTAACAAATGTTCTTTACCTAACAGCCCAGAAGTCCAGCTCCCTGTCAAAGACCTACAGCTCCTCCCCTCTGTCTGCAATCTCCTCCCCAGGGGGGATCCTGTCCCCAGGGACCGTACAGTCCCCCATCCCCCACACAAGGATCACGGCGATCACAGACCACAGAAACCCTCGCCACTCGTCCTTTCTCCTCCACCAATCAGCATGCAGAACATGGATCACATGGAGGGTCAGAGGTTAGATTCTCAAGGTCAAGAAGCAAGCGATGTTGACGCTAATGGGAAACCGCAGAGGAATGCAAAAGGAAAGAGGTATAAGGACTATATTGCTGAGAATGGTATCAAACCCTTCAAGAACAGAAAGGTGAGGAAGATATTTCATAATGTTTATTTATTATAACAGTTGATTTTGATTTTAATGTTAGAATAGGTAAATATTCAATTTCTGAATGAAAGCATATTCCTTTTTTTTATTTCTCTTTTTTTTTTTTTTCTTTTAAATAAGAACGTTTTTATATAGGATAAAAAGATAGTAATTTGATGCTTGAAAGTAGACCTCGCTACTTACAGTTAAAAACTTCTTTTCTCAAAGTTCAAATATGTTTTTACAGTACCTGTAATGTATATAAAAAATTTTGTACCAGGTATATTCTAGCAAGACTGGTTCATTGGAAAACTCATCTGAAGACAAGAACCAGTCTGAGATGCCAGTAACCTCTTCAGTGACACAGATCAGAGTGACTGGACCTGAGGAATCTGAGTCATCCATCAGCTCACAAAATCTGCTCTCTCCACCATTAACTGTAGGTTTTTTTTTCTTCTTTTTTTATGCTTTATTATACAACTGCCTCACAGAAGTGGGGAATATATAAGAATCACATTTATCTCACATGACAAGTTATGATGTGGGGGTATTAATCGGCTTTAAATGATACTTCTAGTTTAGGTCATTCCTGTGTTTTAATCATATTGATCAAGGAAGACAGTATTTAATGGCATGAAATAACTAGAACTATCATAAATTGATTAATATTCCAACATTCGACCCTGTCTTCATGTAATGTGAGAGTAAAACAGGAAGGTCTGAATGTGATCCCTATAACAGACCCCACTTCTTTAAAGCATACAATAATTTTTGACATGTGACAAATTGCAATATTTCTTGTTTCTGTTCATATTGTAGATTAAATTAAAAAGAAACATTGACAGATCACATTAAGGGAGGGTTGCTTTAATTTGAACAAATTTTGATTGTCCATTGTCACATATAAAATAAAATGTTAATAAAAAGAGTTCTAATGTGTTGATAAATTTTCAGAGTGCAGACAGGGTTAAGCACAAACCCCCACCCCTGCCTTCACCAGCCCAACTCAGCGTCCCATCAAGCATGCCTTCTCCGGGGCTAAATAGTCCAAGGAAAACAATCTTCAAGAAAAATATTGACGATGGAATGGATAAGTAAGAATCTTTTTTCTCCAAGAAACACAGATGTCAGTATGATAATACTCTCACTTAACAGAAATGTGGGCTATATAGGAATACTGCTTGTTATGTTAGTCCTCTTCTAGTTTCTTTGTTTTTGTTTTTGTTTTTTTTGTTTTTTCAATCTTTTCTTTAATATTAATTTGGAAACAATTTTTACAACTTACTGGTTTACTCATCGGCCACATTGTTTCCTGGGTTGCTCAAGTAGAATATTTTTTGTTGTATCTATGTGAATAGGTGTTCAACAATTGATATCTGTGAATATTTGACAGGGTATTAGAGAGGGTGAACTTTGAGGAGAGGTTTGAGCAGCTACCTCAGTTCAATCCAGAAGTGTCGGATTCTGGTACACCACTGCCTCAGAGTCCAAGGGGAATTATCGTCAGTTACAAGAAGAAACGCAAGATGTCTACACTGGGTTAGTATTCAGTCTATGTAATGCTTCATTCAGTGCTTGTGTTGCTACAGTAAGGTTATGTTTATGCTGTAAATGTGTTGTAAGCAGAGGTGACACATTGGGATCACTTTACTGTTATCTGTCTGTCTGTCCATTACACTTTCTCTGTCATGTTTCAGCAGGTGACACATGTGTTCCAAAGAACACTCATGTGCTGATTTCTTAAATGGGTTATCAGTGAATATCAACCATTGATAAAATTCTCTCATTTATTTATTAAAAAAAAAATTTATGAATATATTTACTACCTTTACTTTAAATTTAACAAAATTATATGTCAATGAAAGTATGGTTTATATAGTGTTGTTTGAATTTTGTAGATTTGCGTGAAATTTTAAAGCTTTAATTTAGCTGAACAATAATCCAGATGAAGATGGTCACTGATTATGAAATGTGAAAAGATATAAAAATATGAATATTTTGTTTCATTCAATATTAGGAAAGGCAAAGGTACGTTGAAACTTTAATTCCAAATTAACAACATAAGATGTGTCAATCATTGGTTTAATTGACAGCTAAACCAGACAACCAGGATGGAAGCTCGGACCAAACACTCTCTGAGACCAATACTCCCCACACACCACATGCCTCCCTGCCACACACACCCCATACACCGAAGACCCCGCGGAGTAGCAGGTTCGATGATAACACATTTTTCGGGAAGAATTTCAGCTTGGAAACATTGGCTGATACAGCCATCAGTAGACCAGGTAAGGGCTTTTCATTATGAATAATATTTCCCATTAATAGTTAATTTTATGACTGATTTTCTCCACTAAATTTTAAAATAACTTCTGGGCCATCATGTTTTCATATCTCTTCTACTTTTGGAGAAAAATTTGGAGGTCAAAGGTCACTGGTTATCAGTGATACCATACAGATTGAAAATTTATTATTTTTGTCATGAGATGTCTTATCTGGAGGGTTTTAAATATATGTCCTTGTTTTAACTCTTTACCTCATTAATATTCATGCACAATTTTGGATTTGATGAATATTAATTTACTGAGCTTTGAAAAATGACATATGATTATTCTGTGTCATGCAGACTGGTTAGAATTGTATGAGCAGAAACCCTGATTAGACATCTCCTGGAAGGAGCTGTTTGATCTGGGTGTCCACTTTTTGCCAATGAGTCTGTATAGTTGACATATTAGGAGTATAGAAGAAATTTTCAATTTTAATATTTTGTTATGACCCTGAAGCAAAATGTCCCATTTCCTGGGTAAGCATTATTTTTCTAATGTTTCAAAAGGTCTGACAGGTGATGTTTTCTCTGACGGTGACCTTCACTCCCCTATGACACCGAAGACGCCCAGCTCTCCAGGGCAGTTCTCATCGCTGCGTAGAATCCTGGACCAGCGTCGACAGCTTGTGATGCAGCTCTTTGAGGAACAAAGTCTCTTTCCCACTCGTAAGTTGAAAATTACTCAGTTGCCCCCATTTGAAATAAAAAATGTTAATATTTGTTCAGTTAGCAATGATTTTGTTGGTACTCACGATGGTAAAAAAGTCAGTCTGAATTTGTTAAGAAATCAGGTAAATCTGCACATTACATCAACATCTTTAATCTTTTGGTTTTCCAAATCTCTCCAGTCTAAAAAAAATCATTTAAGTAGTTTAAACAAGAACAAGTGAAAAACATAGAGCACTAATCATAGGATAACATATGAAATATTAACACTGAACTTAGTACATTTGAGAGAATAATGTTAATGATTCAAAAAAGGACAACATACAGGGCTAAATTTCTAATACAGAGACAGCAACAGCCAGTTTCCAGGCCAAGCACTCGGACATCTTCCCAAACAAGAATTGCCTGCAGTTGAAGATCCGAGAGGTCCGACAGAAAATGATGCAGTCTGCTCAATCTGCCACGGAAGCTGCAGTGAGCGCCAACCCTTCTGGTGACAACAGTAATTCTGGGGATAGTTCACAGCAGACGCCAACAACTAGCGGAGAGTCAGGTTACCTTGGCAGCATGTCAAATAGTCTGTCCTCATTTGGAAATCCTCAGTCGAGTGAACACCAGCAGTAGTCCAGGGATGAGCATGCTGGCTAATTGTAGTATGATTGAGTGTCGCCAGTGATCTGTCAGTTTGGAGAATACTTGATATTTTCTAAAAAAAAATGGTTTCTGTTTTCAATTACAAAGTTGAAAAAGGATTGATCAGTGTTCACTCAGACAGCCAAGCAATGCTTATACGTATGGAAATTGTTTTTGATACAGTAGGACAATTCATAAAAGTGCTGATTTATTATTAATGGATATACGATGTCTGCCTAAGGCATAGTTAGTAAAGTTTTGGATGAAAAGTGCAGTTAACTCGGTGTAACTGAAGATATCATCATCATCATCATCATCAGAATATTAAATCCAGGAATGATCATACAGATTTGAAAATATATTTAGTGAAGAAGTACATTGTTATACTACATTGTCATCCACCTATCAAACTAAACATATTTTTTGTCATAGTTTGCCTTAATAATTTGTACTTGATAAGAAAAATATCAACATGCAAGATACCATATTTTCATTGTTGGGACATCATTTTCAAGCACTGTTTTTCTCATTTTGTCATGGAAAACTGGTATAACAGACAATATATTGTTACAATGAAATCACATTTTCTAGTTGTTTTTTTAAGAGGTTTGTTTTCTCTTCTGAAATAGCCTAAAGTTCATTTGATGAAAAAAGAATCAGTGTTGTATTATTTGTGTGATATGGCTAGAACTGATTTTAAGTAAGTTATATGTCTGCCTTATTTCTCTAGAATTAATTGTAGGATGTTCTTTAATAAAGTAAAGCTTAGAAAACATTATAGTAATTATTTTAGGTTTATATAAAAACCTGCTTTTTTATATGTCACGATATTTTCACCTTTTTGATTTTTATTTTGTGCAGAGATGAAAAGGAGTTATATACTGTCAAACTTTGCATTTTTCATCTTGCTCTCTTAGGTTTCAATCTAGCTATCACAAATTTGTAGATTTTTTTCAGGGTTGCTCATATACTTATGTGTAAATGATCTTGATCTTATTAAAACATACATATCTCAATTATAACTTCTACAAGCAGGTCGTTATTTCACACACTATGTGATTTTGTGGTAGTGCATATAGTCTGATGTGGAGGACCATGTTAACCCTTTCCCTCATACAGACTCATTTTGACGCACTCCGTAGGTACCACATGAAGCCTGATCTGCAAAAAACCAGAGTTAAACCTTACCAAATTTTTATTACAAAATCCTCATTTCCAGACCACTGAGGAGCAGCGAACAGCATAAAACCTGATCAGCCTGCGAGTTACTCGCAGGCTGATCTGGTTTTATGCTGTTTGCATAGGTCTTTTCATGGTGTCCTCTATGAGGGAAAGGGTTAAGCTTTATGATCGTTTGTTTCAAACTTGGACCATGGTATGATAATTATGGTTTTATATGAATGCAAAGTTTGTTTCACAGTATTGTGTCGCTATGGCGATAAGTGATGTTTGAAAAAAGATGCTTGTGTCATTCCTTTACATAGTTGAACATTATCCATTTACATGTACACTCATTTTGTTTTAATATTCATTAAATTGTAGAGAATTCTGTATGTGCTCTTTGTACTGTATGGTGTTCATAAGAACAACTTTCGATCTCAGATGTATCACAGAATCAGGACAAAATAAGTTCATTCATTTTTTACTGTCATACATATTGTTAAATGTTTACAATGGGGAAAGATTTGTTTTTGGTCTCAGTATCAGTTTTGGTTGGTATTATACCCACACTTTGTTAAGTGGGGGTTTCACTAGAATCATGTTGCGTCCTATCGCAGCTTTTACATGGCATTAACATTGCTTTCCGCGATTGCTATGCTGTTAGCAGGAGTAGTCATCTCTTACAGAGACCACTCTAGTTGGAGGTTGAATAATATCTGGTATTGATTTGTCCAAAACAGATTTCTCTGAAATGTAGCCAATTTTCTATGTTTTTACATGTCTGAAACATATCTCAAGTCTGTATTTAATGTGTATGTCATTAATGTGTTTTTATTATCCATTTTTTTCTGTGCTTGCATTAGAAGTGTTAATATCTCAAGTGTTTAAGAAAATTATTTATTCAATTTATAAATGATGAACTGGTTTTAACTTTTTTCAAAATGGAGTAAATACATTTGAATTAATTAAAAGGAAATTATTGTGGAAGGTTTGTAAATGTCTGTATTTCTTGTCAGAAAATGATTGAATATTAGTTATGACCTTCAAATATTTGTTTTTAGAATTTTTATAGATTTCAAAAATTAATTAATTTGATCTGCTTAAATTGCATATTTACTCACTTTTTTCCTATGATTGGATGTCAGTATATTTTTTTAACGTTAATTTCTTTATAGTCTCGGACCCAAATCTTTCAGTTGATTTCGGCACAAACTTGAAGGTGACATGTCAGACCCAGATAACTATATCAGACAACTGCATCACTGCCTTCACTACTTCCACTGCTTCAATTGTTTCTTCAAAGTACACCAAAAGTTTGAATTCAGTTTCATATTTTCAGTTTAGGGTGGGGAAGTTTTCAATGATTTCATGCACTACAGTGTTTGAATTCTAGTATTTTTTAAAAAAAAATTTAGTTTCAGATGTCAGCATTGTAAAAAAATGTGGTATATGAAGCTGACAAAACATAGTAATGACTGGATCAATGTCACAAGTCTGGCAGCTGAATTTCTTTGATGATATCTGGCTATAGTGACATGAATTATGTATGTATGCTCTGGATAGTTTGAGGTCAGGGGTACCAGTAAATGTAATGTTGCTTTTTTCATGTAAAGGCAGACTAAATGTCTATATTTCACATTGATATGGCACATAATTGCTATTTATTTTCGAACAAAATTAAATTTACATATGGAAAATAGAAATGATAGAATAATGAACACACAAAATATATTTATATATGTCCAATGTTTTGATCTCTGTTGGCTCCTTGCAAGGAAACACATGTTTTTAAAAGGAAAGGAAATGTTCCTACATCTATAAATTAACTTTTATTGGTAAATTTACATTTTGGATTTTTACATTTTGGATGTTTATCAATGAATTCCCGTACTGACTGACAATGTCACCAGGATAAAGTGTCACATCAGACATTTAACAAATTTTCTCAGTGTTACTGTAATACTAGTGTTACTTTCTCCAAACTTCTGACACATTTATTCGTAACTCAAATCAGTGATATATCATCTTAAGTTTGTATCAATGGAATACCTTGTTATTATATATATATATATAGATGTGTAAATTTCATCAGTTTCGACAATTCATCTGAAATACTTGTACAGAGTATATGGGAAAAAAATCTGATATTGTGATATGTTAAAATGTTGTACCACAAACCGAATTTCATTTTGCCTAATTCACATGTGATTTTTATTTCAAAGCTAACTTTCTGAGTAAAAAAGATAAAGATCTGCTTGCAATTTTATATATATTTCAAAGTAATGTACAGTCAAAAGATATAAAGGCAAACTCATCATGTTATACTTTTTCATTTTTGACCTTTGTTTTACTTTCATACAGGAAGCTTTTCCTAGATACCCTGGCATCATTTTTATCTAAATCATTATTCCATACTTATCCAAAAACAGAAAAAAATTTCTCACACTTGTTAAAAATAGCTCAATTATTCACCATTAAGTGCTACAAATCACTTATTCAGCTACCTGTGTTTCGGAAACCTGGTAATACTGAAGTGTTTTCATAAAGAGGTGTAATTAAATATCATCTCACTCTCTGGACATCTGTAAAAAAGGATCTTTCATCTCCATGTTAATGTATATATATAGAAATTGTAAACACCTCTATTTTCAAGTTTTGTTTAAAAAAAAAATTACAGGTAAAAAAAAAGAGAAGCTTTTCCTAATAGAAGTATGCCTCGTTCATATTACTAAGTGTAAAAGGAGCTGTGGGGAAAAAAGCTGCAATGAATGATAAGTGCTGTGATACTGTTATGATGCTAGACCCCGGCTTTCTGATATGACAGGAAACCTGTCTTGATACAAACCCATCAGTCTTCAAACAAAAACAGTCCTGGTCCTGTAGTGTAGATCTTAAAGTTGTGGGTTCAAACCCCACTGGGAGAAGAATCCTTTATAATCTTTCCATGCAAACTGTTGAGATAGGATATAGGCTGTTAGAACATATTCCCAAATTGAAGACTCTTTCTTACCCTGCTGCTGGGGTGGGGGTATTCACCACAGTCATTGATATCTCTAGTTTTGTACAAAGTTATGCCCCTTCCCGTCTCATGTATTATTTTATCAATCCCATTTCCCTCATACACACTATTACTAGTTTTTCCTGCGTCTTTGCCTAGTTCCTTCACATATCTATATACATTTATCATTTGTTTCATTTGATTTGATATGTGAACCTGAATTTCAACTTCTTACAGTCACTGTCTCTACATCTGTATTTATAATGATAGGACTAATCAGCAGACAGGTGCAGATAAGCATGTCAAGGATCTAGAGTTATTGCCCCTTTTTGTGTCAAGGCAGTATGCAGGGATATTAATCCCCTTCAGTGAATGTCCAAGTTCCATTTGCTCTGCCTGCATTACTTATTCCCCTCTTTCATTCAGCGGTGTACAGTTGTATTTTCTCATCGTGAGATGCGAGTCACCCGTGGATTCAGTCCTGGGTATTTTTTAGTAAACCAATGAGTTTCCTCTGTCTCGTGAAGTGATATTTGAATTTTGTAATGACCATTTTTTTGACATGTGACTTCTTTGGTTACTCATCCAAACATTTTTGGCTGATTTTTCCCCAACTTTTATCCATCATCAGAATTAAATTACCTTTTTTTTTTTTTGAGGGGGGATTTTCTTTGAATATTACTTTTTAAGAGAGATGATTACTTTTTCCCCTTATAATATATGTGTTGTTGTGTTGCATTTGTCAGATGAATAAATGCAAGACATAAGTGTACTAACCTACAGCGACAGAATTTACAAAATTAAGTTCTAGTTTGAATTACTTTTCTTGCGGGGGGGGGGGGGATTTTCATTTAAAAAATTCATCACTCAGAAAAAAAAACTTAACAGGGAGGCTGATTTAAAGAGTTTTAAGGTTCATATTAAATATATTCTAGGGTAATGTTAAATGTGAAATATAAAGTTCTTATGAAATACTTGTAATAGCATTTTTTCCAAAAGCAAAAGTATTTTTTAATTGAATAATGTTGCTCATGGTTTGTAATATTTAAATTCATATTGGTTAGATAATGCATGATATTATTTGCAATATAGTTGAAAGTTGAAAAATATGTATGTTCATTTTCTGTTTGCTTTTCTCACAAATTCCAATATATGAGGAAGTTATCGAAATTTTAAGATGAAATATAAAGGTAAAAAATATTTTAATAAAAAAAAAAATGGACTGAGAATTGAGATTTTAGTTCAATAGAAGTGAGTTTTCTTGGATGGAATTATTTCTTTATATAGTTATATATTTTTGGTGTAAGATACGTTCATGTTCATTTTAAATAAGTAGCATGGTTTGTCCTAGTTTCGTTACCCTAAAATTAAATTTTTTCTCATGCACATTCGGAGGATTTTAACGCTTTTTAACAAATCATGAAATGAAACCAAAAACAAACTCAAAATATGTGAACAATATTGAAAATTTCAAAGAAAATATCAATTAATTCTTTTTATAATGTAATGCTATTTTTGCATGTTCTGCAGTTTCTCCTCTAATCGTTACCCTTCAATTTTCGTGGGCTTTTCTACTAAGCATGCAAAACAAAATGGCCGCCATTGTTTACAATTTGGATTTAAACTGAAAGTGCAGATAATAGTTGATTTAAAACAAAAAATTAATGTCAAATCATTGAAAAATAAAACAAATGATCAACCATATGCTTAAAAAATTGAGTTTATTTTGACATTCATGCAGTTTTCCTTTTTAACCTGCATAATTATTAATATATTACAAATATTTGCATTTAAATTTATTTTCTGAACAGACGACACAATTATCTTGCATTTCTGTAATTTCCAAGAATGGCATGTGCTGAAATTTGAATCTTTTTTAGGGTCACGAAACTAGAGCAAGGGCCGAAACAGGAGAAAGGATGATATAGTTAAAAAGACTGCACACTGTGTTCATTGAGTGAAACAACATAATTTGGCCATATCTGTATATGTGTGTTCATTTTAAGTTACCATATGTGACAAATGATGTTTTACTCCTTATTACCGTGTTGTTGTATGTATGTTTTATCAGATAGGGGTATGTATTATCTTTCAGTGATGCTGATTTTGATGACTACCAAGGTTTTATCATTTGAAAAATAATAGTATATATCACTAAATTATTGTGATTTATTGTTTATATGTATTATAGAGATATATTATGAATTATAGTGACATGTCATTACAGACATACATACAAATAATTATAAACGACAGACTCCATTGTAAGGAGTTGTAATAAGTAAAGATGCATCTGTAAACTGAATAGGAATGATGAGACTGTAAACTGAATAGGAACGATGTGTCTGCAAACTGAATAGAAATGGTGTGCCTGTAAACTGAATAGAAATGGTGTGCCTGTAAACTGAATAGAAATGGTGTGCCTGTAAACTGAATAGGAACGATGTGTCTGCAAACTGAATAGGAACGATGTGTCTGCAAACTGAATAGAAATGGTGTGCCTGTAAACTGAATAAGAATGGTGTGCCTGTAAACTAAATAGGAACGATGTGACTGCAAACTGAATAGAAATGGTGTGCCTGTAAACTGAATAAGAATGGTGTGACTGTAAACTGAATAGGAAATAGGAATGATGTGAGTGTAAACTGTAAAGGAACAATGTAAACTGATTAGGAACATTGTGTTTGTAAATTGAAAAGGAATAATGTGAATGTTAACTGAATAGGAACAATATGTCTGTAAACTGAATAGAAATGGTTTGACTGTTTGGTTGGATGGGCTATAATTGTTATCCTGTTTCTTTTTGTCTATCTAGGATTTGTTGCCTTAGCCCAATGCTTCTCATCCTTTGAAAAATAGCATCAAAGCTTAACACACTAAATCATTGGTCAGTAACCAGGGAAAGACTCTCTCAAAAATTGTTTCTTTAAGAAAAATGGCCCTTTTTTACCTGGGTATTTTTACCTTTGTTTAATGGCATAAGAAGCACCACTTGTGCAAGGATTCAAAAACAGCATTCCCGAATATAAATTTGTATTTGCCTGGAGTTATTACCCATGACAATTTTCAAATTAAACATTTTAAAGGTCAAGGTGATTTAAGTTACCTCTCAAGGGTCAAGGCATGTTAGCTTTTGGTTTTAATTGGTTTTACAAATGATTGTTCTAAATTTGATCTGAAAACAACAAAAATATGAATATAACATCATGAACATTATTATATTTGATAAAAAATAATGCATATCTCAAATATGATTAAAATTACTGTTTGTTTGCCTGACTCAAAGTCTAGAAGTGCTGACTTTTTTTCAGAGTGATCTCTTTATATCTCAGTGACTGTGATTATATTTCTTAATATAGTAAGTGTACAATTACAGATTTTTGGAATGTGTCATAAATTGATTAAATAAAAAAGATGAAAACATATTTCAATCATTGAGTCTGAGACTAAAATATTGACACAGGAGATCAATAAATAGGACCCATATTAGATCAGTTGTCACTTGACAGTATGGTCATCATTTTTCTCTAACACTATGTGACTGACAGTCTTTGATAAAATAACAATTGTTCAATTAGACAACTGAAATTATTTTTATTTTATTTTCTACATGTAATACATGCCATGCCAGTCTTGTTATGTAAATTTGTCGTAACCACTGTTGGGTTTTCATCACATTATTGTTCTTAACTAGAGTAAATACAAACTTCTTTAGATAGCAAAGTATGCAGAATCTTGCTGTAAAGATGAAAAGTTGATTTTTTGGGGTAAGGTTTAAATGTTTTGTACTCAGAAAAGCATTGCAATATTCATTTATAACCTAACTGTATAGGACATGAGTACATGCATTAGTTTGGTCAGCTTGCAGTACACTTGTGTGGGTTTAGATGTTTTCTCAGTTTCTACTCTTGTGTCAGAAATTAAAGTGTTGCAGGAGTGTATATCAGTAATATGGTGACAGAAGCACATGTGAGGAAGTTTTGGGTCTTTGTGTTTTTAATTGTATGTTTTGAGCAGACCCTGTATTCTCATAATACTTTTGGCAGTTATGATCCCAATGAACACCTGACTATTTTAACTATCACTGTGTGACCAGTATAAAACCAAACTAATCTGAAAGTGACTTACAGGCTGATCTGGTTTCAAACTGAACGTTACTCATCAGTTTCTTTTGGAGATTATACTGTTAAAAATTGACAGAATGAAATTTAATTTCAGACTGATCTTTTGACAGTTGTCCAACATGACAAGAGGTTGGTGTATCCAAGTGATAAATGGCTACCTGCAATCCCAAGTTTTACAGGTTATACTCAAGGCTCTCTGAATGTAATGTAATGGCAGTGCTGGAAGTAATTAGATGAGAAAATGGGGTCTTGTGATGTTCTTTCTTTTTAGTCTCATCTCAGTCATTTTTGTCTTGTGATTGAAGGTTGTAAAATTGAACATGTTAAGTGATTTATCTCAGTTGTAAACACCTCATCCTGTAGTTATAATTAAATCGTGTATATAGATATGTCAATAGTGTACATACATGTGTGTAAATACGGATATACGATATACAGTAGTGCAATGTTATGATTTGTTATTGTTTATAGATATATTGATGGCTTGACATCGTTAAGATTGTCTTATTCAAGCATATAGTTTATAATAAATATGTCACTGAAATACAAACTGGTATCTTATTATTTAAACCTTCTCCTTCTTTGTTTACTGCCCACTTTCAAGGTGTTCAATACAAATATATTATTGGTAAGATATATGCATGGTTAAAACTAACTTGAAATATATATATTTTAAAGCTTCCTGTGGGTTGCGGTAGGTCAGTGGTTCTACGCGGATGACTCCGTGCATTCGGGGTCTTCCTCCACCTGTAATTAGCTGGACGTCGCCAAATGACTGAAACACTGTCAAAGTGACGGTAAACTCAAATAGTCAAGTCTTCCTGTCGGTGTCAATAGCTTTGAGTATTTATACCTACACCTCACAGAAGTGGGGGTTATATGGGAATCCTGCTCCTTCCATCCTGTATTGCCATGTCACACTCTGTCCTAGACTCATATTACTTTAAAGTGGGATGTGGGGGTAAAGTGAATATGTAAGAATAAAGGTGTTAAAGTTTAACCCTTTCCTTCATATAGACTTATTTTGACGCACTCAATAGGTACCACATAAAGCCTGATCTGCAGAAAACCACAGTTAAACCTTACCAAATTTAATTGTAAAATCCTCATTACCAGACCACTGAGGAACAGCGAACAGCATAAAACCTGATCAGCCTGCGAGTTACTCGCAGGCTGATCTGGTTTTATGCTGTTCGCATAGGTCTTTTCATGGTGTCCTCTATGAGGGAAAGGGTTAATGAGTAAAGTTTTTATTTTTACATTATTGCGATGCAATATGAATTTGAGTTGATAGCATCCTTTGTAGTCATTTGTCTGGAATTAAATGTATTCACTTTTTTTTTTTTTGAGAAAGTCAAAAAAATTTCTAATGAACTAATGAAATGTATTTCTTCTCTATCATTCCTTTTGATAATCCTGTCTGTAATGGTAGGTATTGATTTTGTTTTTCATCTTTTTTGCTCGAATGGTAAGCATTTCAGACAATATAGGATTTATGAACTTTACAAAAGATATGGCCCCAATAGTAATGTGGACAACTTTTTGTTTGTCTGTATCTTTTAACTGTTCCTTTGTTAAAATAAGAAGTTTTATCTGCATTGACAGTCATGTGTTCTTAGCTAAGAATCAATGTTTTAAGGTTTTCCATCCTAATAGCCTTCAATTCCAACCAAAACATACCAAGTATAATATAAAATTATAACATTCTAGATATGAAAATGTTGACAAGGGACACACGAAGTAAATAAATTATATAGATTGTGTTATTACCTCCCTTAGATAATCTTAGTGTTCACGTTATCTCCCCGAAAAACAATTATCTCCCCTGAAAATTAAAACTGATTATTTTTCCAAGGTAAAGTTAGGATTTCTTTATGAAATTTGAAACATATTGTATGGCTTTATTTACAACATTCTTTTTTTTTATATTTAAATAAATTGCATTTTTCCCATAGGTTTCAATGTTTAAAAAATGTTCATTTTTAATTGCATAACCTAGTGAAATTTACTGAATGTTTTTTCAAGATCTGCTTTACCAAATTCGAAATATTGCTATTAGATGGCCAAAGTTCGCCGGTAAACGACAGGTAGTTCTATCTAAAAAAGGGCAGCTACCTAGTAAAGCAAAAAAAAAAAAAAAAAACAAAAAAAAAACCCTTTTTTCAGTGTTTTTGCTGACAAAACAAACACCAACAACACACATACACAAATTACTTTTTAAATATTTTTTTTTGTCTAGTTGGCCGCTACCAAGTTCGTTAATATAAAATCATTGTCATGAGGTCAAAATTGGCCCCGCCCAAGGGTTCACTTGATTATACATAGACTTATATAGGAAAAACTAGAAGAAACCACAAAGCCTTTGGGTATAGATATAGTGTGTAACATGGTGTTTTGAACCCTAAATATCTGCCCAATAGGTCTGGAGTTATGTCCCTTGAATGATTAAATAAAGCCAGATTTTCATTTTGTGAACACTCGAGCATCTACTTCAAATATCAAGACAATATTCATAGCCATTATCTCTGGGTTAAGTTCGATTATGGCTGATATAGGCCACTTTAGTCAGGAGTTATGACCATATATAGACTTACACAAGAAAATACTTGAACAATGTTCTCGTCAGATTAGGCCTGGAGTTAAGATATTGTGTGTAACATGGCCTAGTTGACCCCTTCCAAGTTTGTTCATATTATGACCCTTGGGTAAATTGGTTCTCCCCAAGGAATCATTTTTATATAGACTTATTATATAAGATTTAAAAAAAAATAATCTTGAAAACGACAATGCCTAGAGCTTAGATATTTTATGTGTGTCATTGTCTAGTGGTCCTTTACCAAGTATGTTCACATCGTATGTCCTGGGGTCATAATTGGCCATGTCCAATTTTCACTTTTTACATTGGCTATAACCTACAATTTTAAAGCACAGGTACAATTTTGTTTGTGAAATAAAACTTTGACATGGATGACCTTGATTATAACCCAGTGACCTACTTTTGATATTTTAAGCTACGGCCTTCAAATTTGGACCACTGGTACAGTTTTTTTTGTGTGGCATTGAAGTTTGACCTTGACCATGACCCAGTGATCTACTTTTGTATTTTTAAGCTTCGTCCTTCCTTTTTGGCCCAAAGGTACTGTGTTTGATGTCTGGAATTGAAATGATCTTGTCGTATTACTGAATGAGTAATTATCTAGTATGACTATGCTACAATATAGTAACTTGTACCTACAATCAATGCAATGCAATGTTTCTCAGGTGAGCGACTTCAGGGCGATCATGGCCCTCTTGTTCAAATCATGGCCCTGAGGCAAAATAGGAAAAGAATTCAGAAACCACAAGGCCAGGAATTTACTGTTTTGCAGTGAATAATTACTTGTCAAAGCAATTTAACTGCAGCTTATAACTGCATTGGAAAATTCAAAACTTGGATGAAAATGACATATACATCATAATGCTTGATATCAAGAATCTTGGTAAATATTTCCAGGAAAAAAATGAGTTTTTGTTATATTCTGACATACCCTTTTATTCACTTAGCCAGTTCCGGCAGTTGTCAAACTCGATTGGAACATTAAAACCACGGTATCTTCATTATAAA
The DNA here is from genome assembly GCA_021229015.1 of Solen grandis. Lineage (NCBI taxonomy): Eukaryota > Metazoa > Mollusca > Bivalvia > Adapedonta > Solenidae > Solen > Solen grandis. Next base: position 43,674,220 of record CM037789.1, read on the forward strand.
AAAATCCCGTCACAATAACGTTATGTTTTTTTATTTCTTTTATTTTGAACGCAACTTGGTCCATATACAATGTCATAGTAGAGTACAAACGGGATTTCTCACGTTTGGTCTCAAAACAGTGTCTTCCTTTTTTTATTGAGCATCTGTGTTCAGGACCATCTTGGTCCTCCTGTTTTATATTAACTTCTCAATGGTCAAAGCATTTAAATGATTCCATCCCAAGAAACACTGTAACAAACTGTTTGTAAACATTTTCATTAATTAATTGTTCACTGTATGATGCCTCACAGGCCCCCGGAACTAGTCATATATTCTGGGCATACATAGTTTTGACACTTAGTACAACGGCTTGAACATTATTATTTATCAACTTTGCAGTTTAATAGCGAGTAAAATCGGCAAATAACAATAACCCCTTTTGGAAAGTATAGATAAATCCTTTACCTTGCAAAACAAATTCACCGAACATATATCGCTGTTTAGTAGGTTAATATATGGAAGAGTTTCAGTTTGGAGCACCTTTTTCTGCTGCATACGATGCGTCGGAACTGGTTAAACAACTGTTCTTCCTCTAATTCAACGAACTCTCCTCTTGGTATGACCTTTGTGGCTGAAATTGCCCGGATTCATAGTGGTGGGGGCTGACCCCTTGATTGGGTTACCTTTTGTGCTCAGCATAGTGAAAATTCCCATTGTGAGCCCCTTACTTAAATAAAGTTAGCCAAATGCCCAGTCACTCAGGCCGACCCCTGCTGATAGAGCATTCGCTGTCACATATCTCCGTTTTTTACCGAGTATGCAATTGAACGTCTGAATGTCAAACGAGGATCAACTCAAATCCAGCTATGAAATGCGTTACAAGCAACCAGAAAAATCTTAACATTTTTATGGACGGCTTTAAATCTCTCTCTCTCTCCCTAGATTTACATAAATAAATGTATGTAAATAAAAGGGAAATGCACAATACTATATATGTCAATGTAAATAAAATCTAATAAAATATAACCCAATAATACTATTTTTAATATAGCCCAAAAATATAAATGTAATACTTCATTACTGTATTGTGCCAAGGATTAAAAACCTTATCATCAATTACTTTCATTTTCAAATTTATTTTAAATAAGATTTGATAAAAACAAAAATATATATATCTACATGTTATTAAGATTTTATCCCCCACCCAGATTTCTGTAAATCTTCAAAAGTCTGCTCCACTATCAACATCCGTTTTTTTTTGTTGTTGTTGTTGTTGTTGTTGTTGTTTTTTTTGGGGGGGCGTATGCTGTTGTTGTTGTTGTAGATTTTGAATTGAGCGATCTGATTGAACGACGTTAAATTGATATCGATATATTGTGGGAAATTGCATACGTAGATGTTAAATCATCCAAAATCAAATTGTTGACATTAGGTGTCATTCCGTCGTTAAGATTGTCTTTTGAAAGTGATTCTTTATTCCATGTGTTATTTGAATATCAGACTGATCGAACCGTGCTTAGTAACTTACTGTGAGCAACAATTTTGTAAAAAGGAATCGCCGATTTAGAATTTATCTTTATTGATCTATATATTAATAAATTCATGGCATCTCAAATCATTATAATTTATGTATTTTTTGTACGTTTTTGTTCTATATTTTTAAATATTAAAAGTTTTGCTTTGGTCATTTCAAAATTCAATTCATATTTTATCTACAATAGGTAAATATTTGAAGAAAAAAAAAAATTATGGAAGTTAGGCCAAAGGCACTCTTGACTTACATGGACTTTTTAGAACATACTTATGGCATTTATGAACAAGCCAGCCTACAGCTCATGATATTTGGCAACATGGCATGTATCATTGTTAGACCCCATGTTTGTAAAGTTATCAAAAAAAAAATCTGAAATTGCGTTGCTTTATTTAATTCGTGCTTCAAAGCAAGCGCGGTGTCTTTGATGCTTTTCATAAAAATTAGTCTCGTTATTATTGGAATGGCCTTTCTTTTTATAGACCATTTCACTCCGAAATGAGACGTGATCCTACGTAAGTCAACGAGCACTTCCAGAACACATAATCTGTTCAATAGAAAATAAACACACGTTTGAGACTTTTCCCAGTCACTGATTGGTCAATTTAAATCAGCGAATTCTACCGGATATTGCCGATCCTCTGCTGAAATGCTCTATACCCTTAAAAGGATGTTTTTAGCTCACCTAAGCACAACGTGCTCATGGTGAGCTATTGTGATCGCCTTTAGTCCGGCGTCCGTGCGTGCGTGCGTGCGTCCGGCGTCAACAATTTCCTTTAAACAACATTTCCTCCTAAACCGCTAAATGGATTTTAACCAAACTTCACAGGAATCATCCTTATGATGACCTCTATCAAAGTTGTTCAAATTATTTTGATTGGTTGAAAAAGTAGGTCACAGAAGCTAAAAATAGATTTTAAAAAATGCAAACTTTTAAAATCTTCTTCTGCAAAGCTGCAAGGCCTAGAACTTAGAAATTTGGTGTGTAGCATTGTCTATTGAACCTCTACCAAGGTTGCTGAAACATGACCCTGGGGTCAAAATTGGCGTCGCCCGCCCAGGGGTCACTTGATTTTACATAGGCCTATATACGAAAAAAAACTAGAAAAATCTTCTTGTCAAAAACCACAAGGCTTGGAGTTTAGATATTTGGTGTGTAGCATTGTCTAGTAGATCTCTACCAAGTTTGTTCCATTCATGGCCCTGGGGTCAAAATTGGCCCCGCCCCATGGGTCACTTGACTTTACATAGGCTTCTATAGGGAAAAAAAAATGAAAAAATCTTCTTGTCAGAAACCACAAGGCCTGGAGTTTAGATGTTTGGTGTGTAGCATTGTCTAGTGGATCTCTTCAAAGTTTGTTTAAATCATGGCCCTGGGGTCAAAATTTGGCCCGCCCGCCCAGGGGTCATTTGATTTTACACAGGTCTTATAGGAAAAAAACTAGAAAAATCTTCTTGTCAAAAACCACAAGGCTTAGAGTTTAGATATTTGGTGTGTAACATGGCCTAATGAGTATCTACCAGATTTGTTCAAATTATGGCCCTGGGGTTAAAATTGGCCCCGCCCAAGGGGTCTCTTGATTTTACATAGGCTAAAATAGGAAAATCTAGACAAATCTTCCTCTCAGAAACCACAAGGCCTGGAGTTTAGATATTTGGTGTGTAACATTATCTTATGGACATCTACCAAGTTTGTTCAAATCATGGCCCTAGGGTCAAAACTGGCCCCGCCCCAGGGGTCACTTGATTTTACATAGGCTTATATAGGAAAAAAACTAGAAAAAATCTTCTTGTCAGAAAGGCCTGGAGGTTAGATATTTTATGTGTTAAATGGCCTTATAAATATTACCAAGTTTGTTCAAATCATGGCTCTTGGGTCAGAATTGGCCCTTGATTTTACATAGACTTATATAGGGGAGTCTTTAAAAGATCTTCTTGTCAGAAACCATGATCATGGGTTTAGATATTTGGTATGTAATATGACCTTGTAGACCAGGACCATGTTTTAACATCATGGCTCTTGGGTCAAAATTGGTCCTACCCTAGCTGTCACTTGATTTTATAGCTATAACCTTTAAAATTTGGACCACAGGTTCAGTTTTTGTGTGGAATTACGATTATTTTTCTGTACTTCTGAATGGATTTTGTATTCAGTATGACTGTGTTATAAAAGGCAATATGGGCAATATTTCTCAGGTGAGCGATTCAGGGCCATCATGGCCCTCTTTTAAGTTAACAATCTGTCTGTTCAGAAAAAAGTTATTCATAAGATGGTTATCAAAAAAGGAAATGGTACAATTATAAGAAAATATACAGGTAAGTGGAATATATTTAATTCTCTCAAAATAGACAATGAATCTGATTACACACATCGCTGAATACATACACGTTTTTAAAACATGAAATTATCTGTCTAGTCGCACAACACAAAGTGCTTTGGATTCCTCAAAAACACGGACCTAACAGAACTATATACATAGATTGATCCTCACGTGACTTTCATTTCGCTTGGCATACGTTTATAACAAACATTAACTGAGTCAAATGACACACAAAACGGATTAAATGGAAGTGAAAGTAAGTTGAGTTTTAAACAGTGATTTCGTATGTTTTTCTTGTCTCATACGGACCTGCATGCCGATGTGTTCGGAAATATTGCATGGACTATAAGCTCAACCTATTGCAGAAAGAGAGTTTAACTCTAGAGACCTTTGTTAAGGTTGAGTCACAAACCGGGCTATCATCATTGCATGGGAGAGAAAGTGGAGTGATAGTTGTAAACTCATAACAAAGACCAGTTAACAGCCTTTTTATTTCTTCTCCAGAAACCGTCGAGTTACACAGATCTTTATAATAAAAAACAGCAAATTATTTGTAACTTTAAACACGAAAGTACGTAGAGAACCAAATACCATTATAGAAAAAGAGCCACAAGCGGTCTCTCCCTCCCTCTATTTGCAGAAAACAAATGCATTGACTTATGATTAAGCTTGTCTGGTTAATCACACGGCTAACATAGAAATGTAAGGAGAAGAGGACACAGGGTAACAAAAACAACATGGACGAAATCATGAATCCTTTTTGATACACGGAACTCTGTGCGGTAAATGAGACAATCGTATTTTGCAGACAGTAAAAAAAATGAAAGTTTTACCACATTTTATCAAGTATCATTTAAACTATGTTTATAAAACGTAAACAATATTCTCCCGGGGCCCGTCTCATTAAATTTCGAACGATTGGACTTTCAAGAGTCGTATGAGGGTTTTTCAACATACCCCTAATTTAAGAAATAAAACTTGAAGAAAGATGGCCTATTTCATTGTAATACACAAATGTGAAGAAGAGATAGGAACTTCATGAAATGTGCACATATGTTTTTATTTTCATAGCAGTTTTGTGAAACAGGCCCCTAAATACTGCTAATGTTTACCGTTAATATCTTAAAAATGAGAAGGAAATAATGTAAAATATGTTGAGGCTGTGAATGGTATCGATCTAAATATGGTTTCTGATGGCAAACATGACATGATACATTGAAATGTCATTATATCACAGGCCGATATTTTTGCTTTGACCAATAAATCTATGGACCCTAATAATCTTTGTATATATTTAAGGACAAAAGACGTTTGATTAGGGTTGTTTGAATATACTGAACGTTATCTAAAGCATGCTGATACAGCCATAAAAAACAAGTGCGATTCATTTTTAAATTAGACATCCGGAAGGTTTTGCTAATCATAAATGCGGTTTTCAACAAAGTACTTATACCGAAAATACAACGCACTTATATTACATTTTGCTACCCTGCCCTCAGTATAGCATATCTCGACAAGAAAGGCTTCATAAAAGCAATGGCAAACATGAACAATCGCGTAAGCACCGTTTAACATGATCAATTATGTACAGCAGAAATTATAACCAAAGAAAGCACCAATCAGCGTTGTTATTAATAATGTCTTCTCGTGTATCTACACAGACAGCTTCAACAGACCTATCAATGTTGACACTCATTTACTAAACCATGTATGATAATTATTTTCAAAATACTCCTTTAATAAAAAACAAATTATTAGTTATGATTGATAGTTCAACAAATAGGACGTTTATTCTAAATTATATGCAGCATAATCAGGTATGCCGTGTATTTACTCGGTATGTTGGACTCGATCTCAAGCTCCACCATGATACGTTTACATAAATGTATCAAATCATGTATTCATTTGCTTTTCGGGAGAGAAACGAAACACGCGTTACTAACAGGAAATTGTTATATCTCTTTAAAACTTTATCTAACAAGTTTATTTTCTGTTGATGGGTAAGGAGTCTTAGTTCCATATTTTGAAGAGGAAAAATGTCATTTACTGAGGGATATACTCGTGGGTAAAACTGCTTATAAAGATAGGAAACAGTTTTGTCAAGTGTGTTCAATAACAAACAGTTTAAATCTAAATTGTGCAACAGAAAGCAGTAAAAGCTGGAGTAAACTATGTGTCATGGTATAATTATATCTAAAAGCTCAAAACCACACTTCCTTTAACACCTCAGATAGAGGAAATAATGAATGACGTTAAATCAACAATTCATTCATTTTTTTTTTGCATTGATTTGCATACAGAAGCACCAATGAAACATGGCATTATGATTTCGGGTTCCCGACCGATCATTAAAATATTTTAATACACACTTTAAAGCTTTACTAATGCCTAAACGTCTCTCGTCATCAGCTGAAATGACAACCATGGCTTACCAATCCTATTTTGAAGGCTGTTAACTTTTTGAAACCTGGCTCGAATTTCACCAACAAGTAACGCAAATTATTACTTAAATCTTAAATCTACAAAATATAAAAGTAAAACGTATGAAGCTGAACAGTTACCATGCATATTGACCAGCAGCATTTGTTAAGATTAAATTACATGTAACTACGGGAAAAAGAACGATGAAATTTCAGTATTACTTAGCGGTAATTTGGCTGTATAACTAAGCACAATTTTTCGGCATTACTTAGCGCTAACTTCAGTATTACTTAGCGCTAAGTTTTGTTGGTGGAATTCGAGTCCGCTTGAATGTTAATTATAATGTTTATCATGTACACGCTCGTAATCGTATCATGAATCTTATCCCCAATGGAAGTATCTTTTTTTCTTTTTTTTTTTCTTTTAAGTTTTCTTCCCTTTGCCCATACCAATACTGATATCTCATAATTAACGATGTTTTAGATGATGTTCGACATGTTCAGAATAGTACTGAAATTGCATAATAAACCACTTCAAGGATTATTTTAATTGCTAATATAATATACAGCCATAATTATATACATTTTGATCTACGTTAACAGTGAACGTGTCATTTCAATTCATATAAGAACAACAAAACTACAAAAATCATTAATGCATAAAATTCTACAAATTGCTAGTAGATCAATCAACAGTTCACTTTGATTATCCGAGGTTTCCGAGTGAAGATTTACTTCTCCTGGTCCCATTAGTAACATGATAAAATAATATACAAAACACATGGTATATAGATATGGATATAAGGTCCCACTTTAGAAAATGTTTATCACAGAGAACATGGACGGACAGAAATGCAGACTGGACCAAAGCGTGCGTTCTGGAAAAATAAAATAAGCCATCACTTTACTTTGGTACATATAGATACCTACAATCTAACAATATTTGTAAACAAATCTTTAAATAATTAATAAACAGAAAATAAAGTTAAAAACCTTTTTTTGTTGTAAAGATTTTTACCTTCCTTACATATATAATGCATTATGGAGGATATCAAATCTTAAAAAAAGATAGAGGAAAAAAAATTGTGAAACATTTATATCATTTTAAAAACTGTGAATAAATCACAAAGAAACAACAATACTAATTTTTACGAACAATATAATGATGATCAAATAGACCGGGATAAAACGAGTTCAAAGAGGATGGAGATACATGTGAGGTTACCGTACACACGTCATAATATGGTGCTGCACGTGCTTAGTTATCACTTGTGTCTTCAACGAAATGGAGGTATATTCACTATTTCATGCTAAGTATGACTTACAAATGCCTCAGACCTCGTCCCGGTTTGGGGTTGCATATATCACATCAGACAGGCCGATGCAATGTACGTGGTTATTCAAACTAATACAAATACAAAAACTATTATAAATGGAGCTTTAGCCAGTTTATACACCAAAGTCCAGAAATATCTCCTTTATAAATGAAAAACAAAATGAGGAGTTCATACCTTTAAATTGGTGACACCTTTTTGTCCTCTGACTTTATAATGAAGATTGCCAGCGCTATGAAGGCAAGCTGAAAACAATGTCCACAATAACTATGTATGCCATGTTAGTCTTGTATAGTCCCAGCCAGACCTGGGATTCCAAATGTGACCTAAATTTATCTTCATTTGTTGTGATTTGAAAAATATATATATATATTGTATATTGTGTGTTCCAGTCACAACGATCTATAAAAATCAATCATTACTTTAAACTTACACATATTCATTTAACGCCGCATGAGAAGATCTTACAATGTATACTAATATATCGAGATGTTTCCTGGGTTGGATCATTATTTTGGGTCTGAAATGGTGCCACAAAGAAGTTTAAACCCACAACTTTCGGATCCGCAGTCATGTAGGTTTCAACTCGACCATGGCTTTAGATTATTATAAACCTTACTTTCTTAACTGATGTCTCTCTGTATTCAACATTAACTTATAACTGCTTAATCAAAATAGGCTCATAATACAGCAAAATCGAAAAGATTGCAATATAATGATTGCACAAAGCCAAACAAAGAATACTTGTAGGACTTCTTTGATATTTATTTGAGTGTATCATTTTGTATTCATAAGTAAATAGAAGCAATAAATTTGTAACTACCATAATAAAGGTCCTTCCCATAACATTAATTCTGACAAACCTGGCAACTGGAAAATCCCATTCACATCCTTTTGAAATATTTTTCGAGATGTTGTGTAATTAAAGGGACTTAATTTATTTATTATATTAATTATATTTATTTTATTTAATGACCTCATTAGCTATGGAACTTATGAATGGAACCAGGGTCATTGAACATTATGAAACAAATCAAAGCACTGAGAGACTATCATTAAACCAGAACAAGTTCAGCTGACGGACTAAACGTGTGGAGTTTTTGGCGTAATTTGATCTTTGCCTTTATTGAGTTTAATCTGTTGATACGCTGGTTTTAGAATTATGACTTCTTTATGTAAATCCTGCCAACAGTCTCTTAGTGCTTTGAGCGCTTTGAGAGATGACCGGAGGTATCCGGGTGTTTCCGATCTCTATGACTTACCTGTATCAGGCCACAAACGACGAGCACGGGCACCGCTATGGCAGTGTTGCCGAACGACAGGTCCCAGATAGTGTTGTAGCAACCCTGTGTGGAGACGGACATGTGAGGTAGACAGGAGGATGGACAATATAAATAAATGTGGTTCAATATAATCTCAAGTAGCTGAATGTAACTGAGGTTTGTATCATGCCACAACGTAACAAACAGATGTACAACATTCATATATGTCTCATGAAGACAAAAAGTCTGCAAATTACAAAAATACTATCGGAAGGACTGACAGACAGGACAGATATCATGGCTTTGCCTGATCCAAGGTGCACGTGCTTTATGTGGTAACGAGATTAGATGGATATTCCTATTCAACACTGCAAACCCATGATCGATTTGTTCTTATGTATTTTCCTATCAAAGCTTCACATAGCGTTATGATACATATGTATTATATTTACATGCAATAATACAATAACTGCGTTTAACCATGTTCTACTTACAGATTCTGCATTACTGTTTTCTTTTTTAGGGGAATTATCCGTTGCACAATCAAAGTCAGTAGAAGAAGTAGAGTCGGGCAACTCTTTACAACAGGCCACAGGCGTTGTTAGGGAAACAGTGGTACCTCCAACCGTCAGTGACTTTTTCCAATTGGTTGCTAGGCTAAAGTCCTTGTAACTGTCCACTCCACAGCAGTTAAACTGTAAACAAATAGATACAATAAGACACATAACAACTGCATGTAGAAAGATCATCATACAAGAAGTACATAGAATGAGACATTCAAGTCACCAGTGTTTTAGTTAGAAATAAGCGACAGTAATAAAGCAATAGCCAAGAATATACATGTTACATCTGTTGCACTGAGTTTCCCGTCGCTGCGACAGTTTTTCATTTATATCATATTTCTGTGAACTGTGAAATAAGAAATTTCAGAAATTCCTGAAAATTTGATGACTATTTCACTTAGGGATTACGCGAAATGTTTGATTTATTAAGAAATTTCATGAAGTTACTGAAAACTTACTAATAATTCCATTAAAATCCTAAACCTGCTTTTCAATACGAATCGTCCATGGTTATGTGGTTTAAAAAAAGTGTTTAATATTCTTCTCCGATTAGGTACACTTTACTACAGTTAAACTCAAACAAACTCAAACTCAATTTATTTGGCATATCGGCAAATAACAATGCCATTCAGCCAAACTCATACATAATACAATGTTTGCGCAAAACACCATACAGACAATACATATATAAAGAATCAGTTGATAAGAATCATGAAGAATAATACGACAGTGTTAAAGTTAAATACGAATTCCACTGAAAAAGCAAGTAACACATAGTCAAAGCTGAATGTCATTTTTACTTAATGTTTTCTTTTGTTGTCTTTAGTCTTTTATATACTTTATTTAGAGCTACATTTCATATTCTGGACATATACTGACAGAATGGTACATATCTTCAATATCTAAACAGCTACAAATTGTTCAATACATAACACACCTTTTTTTTTTGTTCTGAACGTACCTGCCAGTTTCAATTATGCGTTTCTGGCAAGTAAGGCTCAATCTAATTAAAACATCTTAATAAACATGGTAATAACTAATACTGGAAAAATCAAAATATCGAGTTTATGCAGTCTGATCGCCATTATAAAACTTTGAGAACTGACTGATAGTGGTATTATATCTAACAACTCGTGCACATAAGTGGTTTTACTAATAAAATAACAAATGTCAGGAAAAATAAACATATTTAATTGCCGTGTTCGTCTTGTAATGAGAAAAAAATAAACAAGATTAATTTTAATATCTGTCAAAATGGGAAAATCATCATGAATATTATTTGATTTTATTGCCATTTCAGAATTATTTCTATATTCATGTTTAATTTCTTCTATCACTCGCTTTTCTCGGAAGTATTTATTGTGTCTGTATAATGATGGAAAATATAGGAAATTCTGTTTTACCTGTTTGTAAATTCAGAGAGAGAAAGAGAGAGAGTGAGAGAGTACACATTTTTCACTAGAATCAAATTCATAACTAAATACCATAAATAAGAATCTATAAAAGCTATCAAGATCACAATAATTATATCTATCTACATCGGTTGAACAACATGTATTTACATGTTTTATAAACACTGTAAAATCATATATATGTCAAAATATCAACATATCAGACCATCTCAACCAGCAACTAGGTGAAATAAATGAGTAAATAGATAAAGACTTCAACTATTCATTTATTACAGTCTTACTGTATACACGAGTGCTTAGATACACTCGGTAGAACACCCGACCTTTCGCAACCACACTAAACTGTTCAAGGTATATATTCAATTATCGTAATTCAAAAACAGCATGTTCACAAATACATACCTATATTTATACTAACATTCATACTAAAATTTGATACCTGTATCATAATGATATTCCAGGAGACATCAGCCACCCGGGATGACCCTAGACCCTCATAAGCCTTCAGGGAGGTCTTCACATTGTCTTTCACCTACAGGAAAACAATAATATGGCATTGTTTAAAAATATTACAGCACTTTGAATATTTTAAGGATAATACTGAACCAACCTTTTTTCCTGATGATGTCAGTGTTGGAATTAAGTCAATAGAGACAAACTGATTATGTCGAAACTATTTTACCGTATCATCTCCTATGACATTTGCTTATCTGCTCACTGCCATATTTGTGTAATGTTTTTCATATACTTGTATCTAATTTTGAATCTAAGGAAATTCAAGACAATCATGGTAGTAGATTATAAAGCTACACCAAAGCTTATATCATTATTCTAGCAGACATTGTTTCTTTTGATTTTTTTATGCACGCAGTTCTTTTTACAAGGAGAAGTGCTCATTTCAGGTGATATCGGACTTTGAAACAACACTGAATTTATTGAAGTTAAAAGGAATAATTCGACTAAGAGAGAGAGAGAGAGAGAGAGAGAGCAAGTTTAATGGAGATTTACCAAATCAGGTTTCCCATATAAAAGTCCAATTGCAACTGCTTCTCCGATTGCTATGACAACCAGTACAATGACATACTGAAAATATTCGATATTTTTTAACCATTTTAGTTATATCATTAGGAAGTAAACTTAAATCACTATAACAGTAAAGAGAGATAAACTATTACACCATGAAGGTTAAAATATGTATATTAAATTAAACGTATGAGTTTCATTGCTGATCTGTAAGATGTCTTGTTAGTCCTTTCGACTAGGATTGATTTCTGGATATGGATAAAATACTGTTTTTAAAAACATCATTATACTTTTTATTATTAACTCATCTTTGTTTTAATACATGCATAGCCATTTGGACGGTTTTACTACGGAGACAGAGTCATCTGATCTTAATATCGACATGAGACTGTACCTAGTACTTTTCACCTCTCCAAAATCTCCCATTGCAACTTGGTAGATTTTGGGCCAGATCGATGACATGTACACACGAGATATAGTGTGAGGAAATTGAAACTGATATGTTTGCGAAATACTGAAAATTAAAATGTACTGACTTTCTTTTAGAAATGAGTTTAGTTATATTAAATCAACAGTTAAGTGTTGTTTTATTGGTGTAACTTTATTAAACCATATGAAATAACCTAACAGATATGTCGAGTGTACCGAATACAATTATGAAACAGCGTCTACATGTAGTTGAAAATAATTCCAGAGAAATAAACCAATTAAAAGAATACATAAACCTTCAATGAAAAATATGTTAACGTACATGTTTTAGCAATTTTTTAAATGTTTTATTTTTTATTAAAACGATTAAGTATTTATATTGTTGATCAAATTTTCTATATAACTTTGCATACTTTTTCTTATATTTATCCGAATGCTTTACTTTCTATGTTTACAAAGGTCATCAGTCGTTGTACAGAAAGAAGTGACAGTATGAGAATGGGAACCAGTCACCGGAAGTAGATCGCGCCACCTACCAGCCACAGTAGTATTTCCGATTTACAACAGGCGCCGCAGCATCCGAAGAAAGAAATAACGACCAGAACCAGTCCACCGACTATTAAGCCAATGGCCAAGCTTTGTAGAGTTTCACCAATGTCGATGTCCTCAACTTTAAAGCCCGCGATAGAGGTTTTTTCGAGTACATCTTGTAGATTGTCGATACCAATCTTCAAAATGGGTTCGTATATGGTTCGACCAAAACGCAAGATTAAGCCTGCTATAGTCAGTCCCAATCCAATGAGCTGGAGAGAAAATTGAGTTTTAGAATTGCATTTACAATTACACATGTACTTGTTTAATTTGTGATAACACCTAGGATATTTGAGTCTTGATGATTAACTCGTGACTCGGATCTGTGGTTTACAATTGAACAACTTAATATGTGCAGGTTGACCATACCACGTGGTATGACGTCATTTTAAGCGTTTTTGCCTCGATTCGGAGGAGAAAAAAAAAACTACTGAGGAAAAAAAATACTGGAAAACTACTGTTAGTATTTTATTTCTTAATCAATTTTAATGGGAAATATGCGAAAAATAGGCCATAATTACCTAACACGCGGAAACATATTCACTCAAAGTTGAGTTCTTTTATCGCGATAAACGCAACACGGTTATTTTCTTTTCGCTTAGCATACATTATGTCTCATTTAAATATACTAAGATTTCGTGGGTTTTATCCACAAATATTGATCCCCATGGAAACTTGCTTCTTTTATAGACCTCACGTCAACTAGAACAGAGATCCTCGAATAAATGTACCCACGAAATTCCCCAAGAAATACCACATATATGATGACACCCTCAGAGCCATTTATATTCGGTATAATAAATGTTTGCTGTTGATTTGAGTAAATATTTGGTGTTGCTTTTGGAAATACATCACATATTAGTAATTAGGGTAAACCGCTAAACCAGAACTGCTGATTTGGAAATACGTGTTGTTTGAATGAAATGAAATATACTAAAGCATAGGTTGATCCCAGGAAAATCATTTCTTATCTTAAGTTCAATACAAATTTGTAAAAGGCCGTTTTTCATATTTGTTTAAACATGCCATTTCATGGATATACCCAGATAACGTATGTAAAGTGACATTACGTAAAGCTTCTCAGACAAACTGAACGGGCATTGAGATATGCGTGCACATACCACCTTGCACGTATATCCTGAAATAATAGATATTAAATTAATTTTCAACAAAATGATATGTAAGAGCAACTTAACAAGCAAATCAAAAATAAGAAACAACCATATAAAAAATTTGTATTACCTAAATATAATCAGACATCGGAACCGAAATATTACCAACCACAACAACAACATCAACTGACATAATTAAATCAGAAATAAAGACTTATCTTTTATATCAACAAGAAAAAACATGTAAATAGAATATCATCATGATACATTATCATACATTTTGACCGGTTTTAACAATATAACTAGACTGCACATATCAAAACTACTTCATTTACACGATGTATTTATGGTCCTAACACAGACATTGTGGGATCATTCGTTCGAGTGAAAAGAAATATAAGCAGCTTTATTCCAATTAAAACCGAACCGTTGGCCTTTTGTTTTCGAGATGTTTACGAAACAGACGATATGCGAATATAACATAGTGACATTCTTGTTTATTTTCTCAGTCCTAATTGTTTGCTTTCTTTCATTTTAATTCAAAAAAGCTGGAGATTATTGATTATTGTTTTGTATCTAACACTTAAGGAAATGGCTGTCGATAACGCTGATTACAATGTGTGTTGGAATAACAAGAAATCATTGAGATAAATGTATTTGCTTCGCTGGGAACCTTTTCCACAAAAGAATTACGAAATGATAAATCCCATTTAACACTCAAATATAGCTGATATGCGAATTTGATACGTATAAACTAATAATCTTAAAAAAAGTGACAAGTTCTTGAAATTGCGCGACTTCATGGCCGCTTTGTGCGAAATTTTGCCAGCGAGAAATAAAGTCTTGTTATAGTTTGGTTAGTTACGATAAAGATACATACCAGAAATATAATGTTGATTACAACTAACAGAAGGCGACCCATGCTGGATAGACACCCCATTTTGCCGGCTGTTGTTGTTGCAACTTGTTGCCTTTACTGCGTAGTACTTAGTCGAATACTTCTCGTGCTTTTTGCTTCAAAATGAAAATGGTGTTCTGATTGTAGTTTGAAAGTCCAGGCCTGAAATAGGTACATGTCGATGAAAAAAATGTTAGGAATATCATTCAACCTTTCCTTGTGTGTTTTAAAGGCACCAAAACATAATGATTTTATTCGACGTTGTTCCACAAATTCTAACACTATCAATAACATAATACAGTTTGAGGGTTTAGCCTATTTATTTATTTTAAAACTGAGGGAAAAAAGAATATCATTGGAAAAACTTAATGATCAAGAAAATTCAAGAATTTCCGGATATGAACAAAACATATTCGGGTTAGTCCCTCACGATCTTCGATCCAAATTGCATCATATTCTGTAAATCATGGTTTATTTATCTCATACAAATGATTGCCTTAGTTTTTGTGCTGGAAAATGAAAGACAAAGTTCATCTGTATACCGTTGTTATCCGCATAGTTCACGTGACTTTTGAGGTCAAGCGTACTGACAATATGGCGGACTCAAACCTTCGCTTCAGACCCACTTTTCAGTTATATTATATCATTCATACTTACGTATAAAACCTGCCGCAACCTACGTGAAATGGAATATTGTTTTTGATTGTAACTTATTTTTTATATTTATGCAAACAGTTTGCCTAAATATTAAAAAATTCGGCCGGCATTTTCAATTTTTAAAATTATTTTACGGGTAAATTGCACGCATTTTTTTTAATGTAAATGGTGATATAAGGGATCAGCCTAAATAATACAAAAAGGTCATTATATTACTTTATTTGAAAAGGTAAATTTTCTGCTCGTTGAATTTTAACTTCCTACCTTCTTTTATGGATTAAATATGGAAAATCAGTTTGGTAACGCCCACGGCACCCGTGTTTGTTATCCAGCTCATTTACATTTCTGTTACGGAAAAGAAAATGGCCAATCCAAATTCAACATAGATCTACAGAAAGATTACTTTTTTAAATAAAGAAATGGTATAACTTTTTTTTCTTGGCTTATTGAACCTTGTATTTGCATTTCGATAACAAAATACTAATTTTGCAGGTTACCTGCAAAATAATTGTCAAAATTGAGAGTGTTTGAGAAAACTGTTAGCAAAGAGATAAAATAAGGTATAACCGATAAGAATATTCCATTCCTTTTTTCTTTCATTTTGTATCAATGACCTTTTGCCCCTGAACTTTCGGTATTGCATGCATGATACTAATTACTAGCGAGCATTTCCGATAATGGCTGACGCATTCCATAACTCCTGTGCGATTATATAAAAAATCTAATGTTATAAACTTGTATGAGATGTGACAGTCAGTCATTGCATTCTGTTATTTAAAGTAGAATTTGGACACTCAACAGCACACGTGTAAATATGAGACAGAAATAGATCTAGATCAAGATCTAATTTAGTCTTAAATGTTGTTGTTGTTGTCCTTTCGGCAATATATCGCTGGCTATATAGTCACGGTGTGCAAGTACGTTTCTCCTCTGTGCTTTGATCCTCAATGTTCTCTAAATATTACACTATGTAATTATTGCTGGCAAGCATGAGGCCAGCTAAAATCTGTCTTTAATAGGCCCCTTGACTCAGAATTAAGTTTCTTTATGAAAAGGATTCCTGTTGGTTGCTGTCTTGTTTGTTCTTTGGATATGACGGTACAAACTTATGTCCTCAAAATCCCTTGATTTACGCAATCAAAATAGATCTATCAGATGAAGAAATCCTGAGCGGGAAAAGAAAACATGATATTTTCTTAATTAATAGTGTACTATTATGATAAATAGGCACACGTCGTAAATGAACAAAGAAACACGCGGATATTTATAGCGAAAAAATGCTTGGGGGCAAAAAGAGAGAAAGATCTATTCATAAATAATAATAAAAAAATAATACCTGAACCATGGTATCAGTGTTATCATTTTCATGAACTCGTTCAGGACTGTTTAGCCGGGTTTTTTTTTAATGTGTGACGTCAAATCAATGAAAATGACGTCATATTTATCGAATAGTATGTAGGCCAAAGTATGATAGTATGTAGGCCTATGTCGTTCGTTCCTCACTAAACCATCTCTGCAATGGGCTCAATGTCAAAATCTTGTCTTTGGAAAACATTTTTTTTTTTTGCGGATTGAAGTTATTTTATGGACCAAAAGTATTGAAACATTGAATAAATATTTTTTGAATCATCATAAAATGTGTGGAAAATATTAATTTTTATTGTTATTATGGGAACTATTTTCCTGCCTTATTTCGCAGATAGGAACAATCCGTAAACGCTCGTCTGCAGATGTAAATATTTACAGATTCAGCCGGATATCGTACATTCAGACCAGATTTCATAATTTGTAATTTTAATGACCATTCCGATCAGGGTTAGGTGTGCTATATATATATGTGTGTGTGTGAGTATATATATATATATATATATATATATATATATGACGTCATAAATTTGAAACTACTTTCTGAGCCAACAACAGAGGTGAATGTAACCCAATGTGTAAGAGAGTGAGTAGATCTAAAAAAAAAGAGAAAAAAAATCGGTGGCCTTCAGCTTAATGGCATGTAAAAGTCACTGGCACTAGAACCGTATACCCAGTCCTATTGAAACATGGTAAGAAACACAGGGACTCGAAGTTGCATTGGGCGAATCATTTCGTACTTAGTGGTAACATTTAAAATTAGGAAGGGAGGACACTGTTTTGAGACCAAATTTGGAAAAACGCGTTTATAACGAAATTCAACATTGAAAATGGACCAGGTTGTGTTTTAAATGAATAAATTCAGAAAATCCTAAACGTAAATGAGAGTTTTTCTCTTGTAACGATAATATCGTTAATTTATTGTTTCAGTCGAGCTTGACAACAGCCTGGGAAACCTATTTCCGGTTTCTTTAGAAGTGAATATAAAGGTAACTTTTTATTGATCAATCAAATTGTAAACGAAACTGACATTTCCCGGGAAAACTTCATTAAGTTACGGAGGTCCAGAATAGCATAAACAACGCGATCGAAAATGGGCGCAATGTAATAATTGTCGGAGAAGAAGGTGCAGGGAAGTCATACATGCTTACATAGTATTTGATTTAAATACATTGACCAATGAGCGCTTACATTTTAATTATTAGAAAAGAAACCGGGAGTAACCGGTCCCGGCTGTTGTCAAGCTCGATTGGGATATTAAAAAAAACCTGTTAGTCGTTTATAAGAGTAAAAACAACACGGGAAACGACACGATACTATATTTCTATTCTGAACCATTTTATTGATCGTTATTTGCCGAAAATACAATATTCATGAAATAGCCGAAAATAGTGTCCTACCTTCCTATTTTTAATGCTACCATTAAGTACAAAATGATTCGCCACATGCAACTTCGAGCCACTGTGGTAAGGAACGGAATCCGACAACGCTTGATTACAGAGGTTGTAACTTTGTACACGTTTATGCTACCATTGATTTACAAGTATGCACGGTTCGAACGATCTGATATTAAATTAGCATATTCTACCATGAATCATCATCAGAAAGCACCCTTTACACAGAAATAAATCGAAATGAAAATAGCTTGTACATCAAACACGCCTTAAAAACCCTTCAACTTCCGGTTCATTTCACTGATTTTGTAGCAAGCGATCTGATTGGACGCTGTTAATACTCCCACAATTTCCCGCAATCTGTCAAACGCTACTTACAGTCAATAACTAGAGCTATCACTGAAGGTGATTAATACCCCCGCAAAATGATTTGATACCGGAGAAGCCAGACTCCAGGCGGAGCATAGATAAGAACATGTAAACAGTTTATGGTTATGATAGTAAGTAAGTAAGTAATAAGTGTAATAAAGTCTTTTTTTAAAGTGGATAGAGAGTCAGTTATGGTTGTTTAGCACAGTAGTTTAAAAGTGTAGAGTTACAGTTCTTGAACACTGCACTTCTCCTAGTCGCCATCTGTTTACATTTTAAGTTTCAAGTCATGTATAATATTCGAGTTATTCTCCGGATAAGAAAAAAAGAAAAGAATAAAACAAATGGAGATCATTCAAAAATGGGACCAGGTAAGTTACAGTTTTTGGACACTTCTCCTAATCGCCATCTGTCAATATTTTAAGTTTCAAGTCAATACCTTGCATAATATTCAAGTAATTTTCACAAGAAAACAGAATTAACCAAGGGAGATAAGTGAAAAATGGGACCAGATAGTGTTCCAGTTTTTACACTTCTCCTAATCCCCAACTGTCCATATTTTAAGTTTCAAGTCAATTCCTTGTATCATATTCGAGTAATATTCCGAACAAGGACAGAATTAACAAAAGGGAAATAATTAAATAAAGAACTGCCAAAGAAGTAACAACATTTTTAAAGTCGAATCAAGGACATTAACTTTATAACCATTGAAAGAAGTGTAGTAGTTCACATCACAAGATATTTAGAGACAAATCAGGGGCAATAACTCTGCCATCCTTGAGACAACTCAAGTGTAATTTATGACACGCACCTCTCCACCTAATTATCAATGCACATAAAAATTTGAATGAATCGGTTAAGAAATGTAGAAGAAGTTCGGTCAATCAGGGACAATAACTCTAAATCCTTGAGATAACTCAAGTGAAATTTATGTCACAAACCTCTCTGCCTGACTATCAATACACAAAAAATGAACTGAATCGGTTAAGAAATGTAGAAATTCGTGTCACAAGATATAGAGAGTCGGATCAGGGGCAATAATTCTGTAATCCTTGCGATAACTCAATAAAAATTCAATGCACATACTGGAAGGGGCAGGATGGGCCAGCAACCCCGAATGCAGTTCTGAGAAGAACACCCACATTATCAGCTACAGACTCACACAAGGATCGATACACCCAGAGTCTTCCGAGAGGGGGGGGGGATGAAAGACTCAACCGGATAAATTGACGCCGACACAGCTTGTCCAAACGACATTGACTGGGGATGTTTCAGTGACGAAGTGTAGGTGTGGAAAAGTCTGCAAGAACTTGCGAGGATTGCGAATCCATCAGTCTAGAGTTGGGTGTGGCAGAGCAGATCAGCAGTCGCAGCGCACAGGTGTTACACCTTGTGAGACGTTCGAGGAGCCTAGTCAGGAACAACCCCACAGCACTAGGGACCTAGACGCGACTGAGAATCTTGTCTTCCATAACAATGCTAGACAGGAAGAGACAGAGGAGGAACATGACCCTCTTCTAGATTTGCTCTCACAGGATGAAGAGTTATTTCCACAACCAAGCACAGTACAACTTATAATTGACGCAGGAAATGAAGACAACGGAAAGAGACAACAAATAGTATGGCCTAAGACTGCGGATAAAAAGGCATGGAAAGATCTTGACAGTGACATCTGCTCTCTCCTAAACACCGCACTCCAAAGACCAGTTGATAGAAAACTTACCACCATGACCAGTTTTATTTACATTGTCAGCAAAGAGAGGTTTGATGCAGTGCAGAAGAAAACTAGCACTCAAACTCCCACTGTGAGCAGAAAACAACGGCAAATCATGGATGTCAGGAAAGAACTCCGAAGCATGAAGACGCAATACAAGAAGGCATTCGAAGAAGTGAAAGAAAGTCTCCAACAGCTAAGGAACACACTGAGAGAAAGGCTTATTACTCCGAGGAAGGCAGAACAGACCAGGAAGAAGAAGAAGAAAGCAAAAGAGAAAGAACGTAAAAGATTCATCACAAACCCGTACCAGTTCTCCAAAATTTGCTCGATAAAGAGAGATCAGGAACAGTAGAAAGTAGTCTGGAAGAAGTACAGCAGCACCTATACAAAGTACATAGTGACTCAGAAAAGGAAGTCCCATTGGGTGACTGCCCATTGCTAGACCCAGAAGATCCTCCGGAAACCAGGATGGATATGAAGGAACCAACTTTCTCCGAGGTATAGGTGGTGGTGAAGAAGGCAAGAGCAAGCTCAGCCCCAGGTCCCAATGGGATCCCATATTAGGTTTATAAGATGTGTCCCAACCTGTTGCGGATACTCTGGAACTTGCTGAGGGTGATATGGCGGAAAGAAAAAATTCCTGACTGTTGGAGACAAGCTGAGGGAATATTCGCTCCATAAGAAAAGGACTCCAAGGACATCAGCCAGTTTAGGACCATATCTCTCCTAAATGTGGAAGGAAAAATCTTCTTTGCAGTCCTTTCAAAGAGACTTACCACCTACTTAACTGACAATAACTATGTGATACATCAGTTCAGAAAGGTGGTGTGCCAGGTGCTCAGCCAGGTCATCCGAGAAGCGAAAGTCAGCCAGGATGACCTTACAGTTGTGTGGCTAGACCTAGATAATGCCTATTGGTCTATCCCACACAAGCTGATTGATGCAGCCCTGAAGCAGTACCATGTACCAGACAGTGCAGCAAACCTGGTAAAGGTAAAATACTACTACAGGGAAGTGGAAGTGCGTTTTGCTGTAGGAGAGAAGATGACAAGGTGGCAGAAAGTTGAGAAGGGTATTGTGACTGGATGTACCATCTCAGTAGTCCTGTTCATCATGGGCATGAACCTTATTATCAATGCGGCAAAGCGTGAATCGAGAGGACCTAAAACCACCTCTTGAGTCTATTTGCCTTCAACCGGAGGCTTCATGGATGATCTGACCATTACAACAAGAACCCATGTACAGGCAAGATGGCTGTTGGCTGCTTTAGAAAGAACAGCAACTTGGGCCTGAATGAAGTTTAAACCTAAGAAGTCCCGAGCCTTATAATCAAGAAAGGTGAGCCTACGAGAAAGTTCAACCTCAAAGTTCAAGGCGAAGACATACCAACAATAATGGATAGTCCAATCCAGTGCCTTGGTAAATGGTATGACGCAACCCTCAATGATGGGGAGAACAGCAAATGCATCAAGAGCCAACTGAATCATGGTTTGAAGGCTATCGACCGGACTGGATTACCTGGGAAGTTCAAGGCCTGGTTGTTCCAGAATGGGTAACTTCCACGCTTGATGTGGTCACTGATGCTCTATGAGGTCACCACTTCAGTGGTAGAACAGTTTGAGAAAACCGTCAGCAGACATCTTAGAAAGTGGCTAGGAGTGCCACCCAGCTTCAGCAACATTGGACTGTACGGACGAACGAGTCAGCTCCAACTCCCAATAAGTTCGCTTGTTGAGGAGTACAAGGTAGCTAAGGCGAGATTGGTGATGACCCTGAAGGACTCACGTGATGACATGGTTCGTAGAGCTGGTATTGAAACCAGGACTGGAAGAAAATGGTCTGCCAGTCAAGCTGTCTCTCAAGCTGAAAGCCGCTTGCGCCATAAAGACATTGTGGGCACAACAGCTGTAGGAACCAAGGGCCTGGGTGCAGTGAAGCCCAAAAGATGGAATTCAGCTGACAGCAAGACAAGAAGAGAGTTGGTCCAGTCAGAGATAAGGATGGCAGAGGAAGAGGAAAGATGCACTAGGGTAGTAGCCATGGGATCCCAAGGGGCATGGACTAAATGGAAGACAACAGGAAAGAAATTAACCTGGGCAGACATGTGGAACAGTGAACCACTTCGCATCAGTTTTCTGCTAAGGTCCGTTTATGACCTGTTACCGTCGCCACCAAACCTACATAGGTGGGGAAAAGTCGAGGACCCGACCTGCCCACTTTGCGACAAGACAGGTACAATGGAACACATCCTGTCATCATGCCAGGTGGCCCTAACGCAAGGACGTTACCGATTGAGGCATGACTGCGTTCTCCGAGAGTTGGCAGACATCATAGAGTGCGAGCGGAAAAAGGAAAGAACAGGAAAGAAAAGATTGGAAATACAGTTTGTAAAGGCAGGGGAGAAGGCCAAACATCTATCACCCATAGCGACGTCTTTCCTAGATGAGGCAGAATCCTGGGAAATGATGGCAGACCTTGGGAAGAAACTTGTATTTCCAAATATCGTGCAGACTACACAGAGACCAGATGTAGTTCTGTGGTCTCTGAAGAGGAAATGCCTTGCGTTAATAGAACTGACCGTCCCTTGGGAAACACGCTGCGAAGAGGCTTTTGAGAGAAGGACTGCCAAGTATGAAGACTTTACTAAGCAGTGTAGGGAAAAGGGATGGCGTACTTCGCTATTCCCTGTGGAAGTAGGTGCCAGGGGATTTGCTGCGAAGTCCCTATGGAGATTCTTCACTGCCGTTGGGTTAAAGGGAAATCGGAGGAAATCAGCAGTGAACAGGCTAGGCAAGGCAGCAGATAGAGCGTCATGCTGGCTATGGCTGAGGAAAGATGAGAGGAGCTGGAAACCAACTACTGACACGTAGGGATTGATCAACCCTGCAGGCCCACCACCAGGAGAAGTGTTTTGAGATTAAAGGGCCGAAACACTTCTATGACGGGTGGCTCTCAACTGAGGATGTCAGTGGTTCCAGCAGTTATCAAACTGTTTCTCTTTCACTTCAATGCACATACAAAATTTGAACCGAACCGGTTAAGAAATGTAGAAGAAGTATGCGTCACAAGTTTTTCGGATAGACGGACAGACCGACAAACAAACAGACCGACAAACCGACAGACTGACTCCTATATAACCCCTCTCAAACTTCGTTTGCGGGGGTATAATTAACAGACTCTCTCTTTCTCTCGCTCTCTGGTGTAAATTATTAACAAATTTTAGATAGTCTTAACCACTACGATGGTGTATAAAATGTTTCTTATATGTTAAATAAGTCAAAATACCACAGTACTTTTCCTGTCGGACACGTCATATTTGACACTTTTTTTTGCTCATGAACCATTCATTATTTATGTTGTTTATGTTCGAATTCGCGCCGATGTCAGTTTCTCGTCAGTTTCATCGACGTCCAATCAGATCGCTCGATACACAATCGGTGATATGTACCGGAAGTTAAAGTGTTTTTTTTAATTATTGAAAATACAAACTGTTGACATTTCGATTTAACGTATGGAATTATATTTTGACAAATGAGATTGCAGTATTTTTCAAAATTTTCGATTGGTTTAACTCGTTAAGCGATATGGTTTAATGGGTAACCTAGTATACACGATAAATTTTTGTGCGCATGCGTGTAGAGGTGGACTTGGATAGTAACGTCAAAACATAATTCCATGCTTTAGTATAGGTTAATGTTTGTTATCGAGGGTTTAACAAGTTAAACCCTCGATAACGAACATTAATGTATGGAATTATATTTTGACCAATGGGATTGCAGTATTTTCAAAATTTTCGATCGGTTTAACTTGTTAAACCGCTAGGTTTAATGGATAACCTAGCATACGTTTTGAATTAACTGCACATGTAATCAGCCTTTGTGCGCATACGTTTAAGGTGGGATTAGAGGCGTTGCTATAAAATCAATAATCCGACTTTGATTAAATGCAGTAAAATGAAGCAACGAGAACAGATACGAATATAGAAAAGATTATTTATTGGGTATAGTATTTCAGTCATTTGGAGAAGATGTCTACTTGAGACAGATATAGTACTGCCACACTGCAGTATCACACCGTATACATGTGGCATAACACCCAACACCCAGTATAAAAGTATAATAAAAATTAATTTAACAAATTAATTTTTGTATAAATCACATTTTAATTTACAATGTAATAAAACAGTTATAGCCTTTCTTGTGGGTTACTGTGTGGTACCAGCTTATTAGGGAAACTTTGGGGATGTGGCTCGATCGTTTACATTCGCATCCCCCACATTCATCCATGCACTGATACCACACAGTAACCCACTCAAAAGTGTACTACAACTATTACATAATTCATTGTGGCAACACCCGTGTACGGGAGCTCGAAGGACTAGGGGTCAATCATGGCTGCCACTAAAATAAATAAATGATTTAACGCTTTCAAACTTATAATTTTACTTTTATCTAACAGAATTAGCCATACTATATATATATATATATATATATATATATATATATATATACATACACACAATGTATATACACGACATTTTATGTCGAAATTAAATAAAACAACAAATAGTAAAAAATATACGACGTTTTGGATTAAAGTAAAGGGGAACGTATACCGGCTCTATGATGTTCGAATAATTATCTGTAAAGCGTTACACAACAAAACACACACACACACACACACACACACATACACACAACAACAACAACAACAACAACAACAACACATCTGAGTGAAATGAAACAATAAAATATTTATCAAAGAAAATATCGTTTAGTCAGGATCCTTCCTTAAAATTTCGTAAATGCGAAGCATGTTATCCAGCTAGTTGTAGTCCTAACGAAAGGAGATGCGTATCTTTCTTTCCTTAAGTAAAGGAATATCTACCAATAAAAACCATTCAAATATTCATTCAGCATTGTCTTACGTCATCATCCCTTTAAAGGTCAAACGTGAGGTTAGACAGCTACGACGGAAAAAAATCCAGATTGGAGATAAGGTCGGAGCCCAAAATATTACATAGCTATAGCTATTGACAGTTTGTTGATACAATGAGACAACCTTACGTCAAAAACATTTACAGACGCATTATGAAATAGGTGACAGTAACTAGGACCCCACGTAATTTCAGTGATATTGTTCCTGGCAGTCCCTGCATATAAGAGAGACTTAAACAGTGGCTATTGCCTTAACTCGTAAGGGTTCTTTCGGGAGAACCTCAAGGATCTACGACCAATTTCATTTCCAGTCATGGATTGATGACTGAGGATTGTATTAATCTTTTATATCTAGTCAACAAATAACCAACTCTAGTGTTCAGTTACTGGTTTCAGAAACGAGAAAACTATGTCCTACATAAATAGAAAAAAGTCAGCAAAGATGACCTATTATTTGAAGTAAAAATAGTATGTAAAATATGCACATTTTACCATAGATATATCTGGTAAATGTACGTTTTAAGGAAGCCTTTTTGAACAAGGCATAAAGCAAATAGATCAGAATTGTATAGAGGATTACGTTACTTTATCACGAATGTTGCCACCGCAAAATTGCTGCATGATTTGTAAATACGCAATTATTTGAAATTTTCAACGATTATAAATCTAATATCAAACATTATGAGACAAAGCATTAATAGCACTGGAGTCTAATTACTGAGCAGATGTATCACTATAATACGTCTGTTATCGGTCTTTACATAGATATAAAATAAAATAAACATATATTTTTATTTTGTCGAGAAAATTATAATATACATGTATGATTATTTATGGTATATGATTAAAATCCAATTTTGACCTTAAACACATGAAATTTATTTGGAAAAATAAATGACAAACAAGCATGATTACATAAATCTCAAGAAATTATGTTCTATTCCATCAATCTAGATTTCATTGACCATGACTCATAAAAAGTCGATTGGGATATTGCGCGGGACACAAATCATGCTGAGGGTTCTTTAGGTTGACAGATAATCGAACAAGCTGCTGTACATGGTCACCCGTGAGCGAAGGTGTTGCTGTTATCATTCATTGTTTGCGGTAGCAGCTATCGAGCTGTCAACACGGACAACCGCTATAGTTAAGAAAATGTATGCTTGTTTGTTTGTTTGATAAGTTTAAAGTCCCACTGACAGTATTTCAGTCATTTGGAGACAATGTCTACTTGAGACAGATATAGTGCTGCCACACTGCAGTATCACGTCGTAGACATGTGGCATGATACCACACCCGGTCACATTATTCTGACACCGGGTCAACCAGTCCTGGAAGTACCCTTATATGCTGAGCGCCAAGCAAGAGAGCTATAACAGTACCATTTTTTAAGACTTAGGTATGTCGCGGCCGGGGATCGAACCCATGACCTCCCGCCCCGAGGCGGACGCTCTTACCACTCGGCCACCGGGGACGGTCAAGAAAATATATACTCGTACAATATCTAAGATGGTTTTTAATCGAAAATGGAGCACATAATCTGATTTTTTCAGTAGTATGAATAAAAAAACATTAAAAAGAATTTTTGTTGATATTGATGTACGGTTGCAGTATATTTCATAATCTTGCACTGAATGATGTGTATATATATGAAATACATTCTATTTACTCTATGCTTGTTTTATCTTTTAACCATCACCCGACATTACCAAAACTAGGTTATGGAAACTTTTGGCACTATTAAATGAAAACATATGGAAAGCATGTAGTATAATAGATTATTTATTTCAAACCAGTAGGCTTTGTATCAAAACAAACATTTTTAAATGTTGCGACGTTGAATGTAAGAATAGTTAAAAATTGTGTTTACCCTAAATTAAAAAAGAAAAGCTTCAATGTCTTTCACAATTAAAAGAAACACAAGAAACCATATAAGTTTCCCATGGTACCGGTGTACTTAACGAATGCATCTATTATGAAATGATAGTTTTCATTTTTTTTTAAATAACTAATCAGACACTTCTCCATTTCGGCAAAGTTTTATCTTAAAATTAAGTAGCAGAAGCTTCTAGAACATGTAGAAATAAGCAATTGGCAGAGTTCGACTATACTGTACGTTTAATATCCGCGACCTTTTAACGCCAAATCGTACAATAAGCTCGTGCTAGGCATCCCTTTAATATCATGAAGCAACTGTAAGTTTATACAAAATTAATGTTTCTTGTAATAAAACATTTTTTTTTAAATTTTCATACTCTGGGACTAAGATAGCTAGTAACTGATAAAATTCCCGTCTTTAATTACTCCGATAAATTCGCGTGCATGCAATGTGTTATTTCGTGAGTATCGCAAAAACTGATGACAGAAAGAATTTTAGCGACCACGAGAAAGGCAAGCCCCTTAGGTCAAATCCATTCGGCAATTCATCACCAAGTTGGCTCTGTAATACAGTATTGCACTTCTCTCATTCTCTCTCCCTATGTTTTTTTTCCACTTCGTTCAGATGCTCATACAGTTAGAATATCAAGTATGCTTTGACATATGCAAGGAACATGAATTATTTTCATTTAATAGTGAAAATGTTAGCAGCTCAGAATTTTAATAAAACATTTTAACTAATCGTACTGTTATTATCGGAATTATTCAATTATCTCACAAATCATACGTGTACTGCATCATACAATGTTCACTTTCTCAACATGTCTTTGCAGATTGATGTCCAACTAGAATTAGCACTAGCACTTATAAAGTAAAACAAAAAAGGAAAACATGTATAGGAACTGACCACCAATATTTTCAAGGTCAAGATCACATTTAGTGATACATTCAGCCTGTGCTGTCGATAGGGTTTCTCTGCAAACATCGCTTCTGTTTTTTTTGTTGTTGTTTTTTGTTTTTTTTGTTGTTGTTTTTTTTCCCCCAGTCTGAACGAAACGGATAATATATCATTAGTATTAAAATGTTCCCCGGAAAACTGATTGAATATATAGATATCGAGAGAAAAGAGCAATATCAATGCTGGTGAATTTCGGTAATTTCCGTTTGATAAAAAATCGCGTTACGATATTGTCGGACAAAATCCGATCTGTAATAACCTTAATTTGAGAATAAATCTAATATGGATCAATCGGCGTCCTCAGATATCCGGATAAGTATTCAATAAACAGAGCGCTACTTACTTGATATCGTGAGTTTTCAATCTCAAGATGGAGTGGCTCTTAAATTCGATACCTTAAGCCAAGGCGATTTAAGGCCTCAAAACGTAAGGGGAAGACTATTCACGTACACTGCTTGTAACAACAAAACCAGGAATATTGAGATATCGTGCATTTAATGTTTATCTTTACGCTGATAATTTGCTTTCAATTGTTTGATATGTTATCAATTTGTGTAAATAGGGCACCAACATGTCGCTGTGGATAGTATCTAAGCTACCTTACACTTGAAAATTTGACGAAAAATAAGCGAAAGAAAAAATGCTCGCAGCTCGGGTTTTCAATCATTTCAGGACTTTCGTCATACTTTGAGGTCACTGCAACTCGATATTTATAAGATTTGTTCAACCAGTTATATGCTGTGCGCCATGTAGATGTACTTATGCCATTTTAACATTTTTGCATGGTATGCCGCGAACAGGGAATGAACTAACATTTTCTCAATTAAGAGACGGACGTTCTAACCTCTAGCCCAACAGCACCGGTGAAGCTTGGTCCAACAGCTCAAATGACTTGGTTCAACTTTTTATGAAAAAAATACAAAACTACATCAAATCACATCTTACATTTGGCACATTTTTTACAATAGAAATTATACTGGTTAGGTCTGTTCTAGGACTGGTTTGCCCGGTGTAATGCCACTTGTTTACAACAGGATAAACTATATCTGTATTATATAGCCAAATGATTGAAATATTGTCGATGGGACGATAAACCTTAGCAAACAAACAGACAAATAAAAAAATAGCCTCTAATCATTACTACAGTCACGTTTTTTGTGGTACTTACCCGAGTCCTTTGTGCAAGTTTAAATAATATATGATTTGTATGTTTATGACCCATTATATTTCATGATGATTCGATTTTCATGAAAAGAAAATATAAGATAACATAAGATGGCATATTGTAGGTACATAGGCAAATGGTACATTGTGTACAAATATCTGCTGTAATATAACAGTTAAGCGTATTGAAAACGTTGATCAAATTAAGAAAATTAGTAGTATACTTTTGCTTTCGCGAGTATTCCCGAAGATAGGCTTCCATCGGAAATACTTTGAATTTAAAAACACAATTTGTTGATCTCCAACGTCATCAATTTATGCACTCGCGATTCGTTAACAGACGAATTTGCAAATTAGTTATTTTTGTATACATTTGAATGATCTTAAGAAAAGGTTTTTCCTTCTTTATTCAATGTGGTTACGTTGTCGTCTGCGAGCATGTACAGATTGCAACTCGTAGGATATCTCGTAGCACGCACTTTGCTTTCTGTCCGAAGAATATACATTGCTTTGAAGGATAATGGACCTTTAAGTGGATCAAACTTTTGGATGAATATTCCTATATTTACATACCGAGGGCTGACCAATATTTATTAAAAACTAGAAGGAGACGGCGTAGTTTCACAACAGCCTTCGATATAATTAATGCCTTAAACACCCCATTGGACTCCAATCATATCTGAACTCAAATTCCATGGAAAGCATCACATATATCTGTCAATTATACCACAAAAATCCGTATGTTGTTGATGTTATTATTATTATTTTTATTTGCTTATAATCACAATGAAATGAAACCTGACCAGCTATAAAGGTAAATTTGACATTATGTTGATAAAGTGATTAAGAGTGGGGAAAGTGTCGTAGTTATCAGACAATGTAAATGAGCGACAATCTGTATACAATGCATGTACATATATACAGTAGGGTTGTCTGGGGAATAGGCAGACGTACCTTTGTCATCTGCAGATGGCTATTAATTATAGAATCGATTCTATAGATTATTACCTTTGTCTAGTGTTCCAGAGGCGAGTAACTTAGCCACAATAACCTATACCTCGAATACAGACATACAAACATACAGAATTTTGTATTTATACAGACCGACGGGTGGGCTAGATGGGCGGACAGACAGACAGAACATTAGGGATGAACGTTTTGAATTGTGATGTGATTTTATCCTTCGTTTACCTGGACCATCTGATGTGCTTCAAGAATAGAGAGAGAGAGAGAGAGGACACAGAGAGGGGACACATTGTATATGTCTGTACAGCGAGAGATTACCTCTGATTACAGTAACCATCAGCTGAAAATGAATTTATCATATGAACAGCAAAAACAATCATTATGATGATGATAATAATGAATATCCCCCCCCCCCCCCACACACACACACGAACAACACTTCAGCGGGATTTATGTATCGTAAATAAAACGAAATTACATAACATGATGTAAATCAAATATAAATACACAATTTAAAAGCAAAAGCACGTACCATCAAAACATATCGTGTTTTCGCTTAACTTGTCACTCAACTACCTCAACAAAGATTTTTGTTACAGTTTACCGAGTTAACCGATTTTGAAAACATT
>CM037789.1:43705228-43755228 GCA_021229015.1 Solen grandis
TGAGGTTTTAAATTCAAGATATTGTAAGAGAAAAACATTAATGGAGCAATACATAGCTATCATAACTATGTACTTATACATTCATAAAACGTATTGCATCAATAAAAAATTGAAACACCTGTTGGACACGAAACATAAACATCATATAATGAACCAGTAATAATGTAAAGAGATTAATACTTTATCTCAAATGAATGTGATTTAATGCCTTTCTACGAGCCAATCTGACAATATAAAAAGTTGTGAACTTCGTATGAAATTTGATACATATGGAGAAGTGCAGTGCATAATAACCATAACTTCACATCATATTTTTGGAGTTATTGCCCTTTAATAAATGTCCTACTTATTTCTTTTCTTAAGGATTAAGCTCCCTGACAATAAAACCGAGGAACTTTGTAAGTGAATAGACCTAATGGAGGAAAAGTGAAGTCCACAGACTATTACTCTGTACTTCATAAAGTCTGGAGTTATTGCCCTTTTTTAAAGTCCATACTTAATTTTTGTCTGGTATTTTTTAGTTATTCCCCTTTTCCCCCATCTTTTACGTAATCTAATGTTTCATTTCCCAAAAATATAGACACTGACAACCAATGTTTTTGTACCAAACAAAAGTTTTGGTTAGCATCATCTGTCTCTGATGATTCTTGTTTTCAAACTTTAAAGTTTTTTAGCTCTAATGATGTCAAATGACATCCAATTGACATTAAACCCAGCCTTTCAAAGGTTTACTATTAAAAATGCTTTATACAAAATTTACAGGAAAAAAGATTGATTATAAGAATAAGAAAGACATTAATTTCAGAATGTCATAAAATTGCATATTTTGTCTACTTTTCTCGACCGTCATAAAATATGCAGCTTCCATGCTATATAAGGTACTTCCAGGTCTGGTGGAAGCTGTGTCAGGGTAGTGTGACAGTGTGTGATATTTGTCTATGGCTTGATTTTTCTGTGAGGCAATATTGTGTCACTCATGTAGACAAATGATTGAAACACTGTTGGTGGGATGTTAAATCCAGACAAACCTTTACAAATACTGATTGTTGAAGTACTGAACTGAAGACTTGTTCTAGGTAGACTTGTTCAGTTTTCTGATCAAATCTGATTAAATGTTTGCTCCAGAAAATGACTGTTCCATAACAGTATCTAGTTATATGCTAATTTGGTAGTTATTTGTCAAACTAATGCAGTAGTTACTTCCCTTACCTACAGTTACATACTCTCTTACCTGTCAGGGGAGATCACTGTGCAGAGATTGGTACTTTCCCTTTACACTTTATAATTTTTATCTAAAACCTTCCAAACCTCATTGGTCAAAAGTATTTTGATACAATTTTGAATCCAATTCAGTTTTATTCTGACAATGAGATCACAGAAGCACAACACATAGAGCCCAGAGAAAATCCATGTATCTTGAAAGGCGACCACTGTACCGTCTCACATATGTGACCAGAAATCAAACCTAGGACGCATTGGTGAGAAACTAGGCATGTTACCACGATGCTATCCAGGCACCCACAAGCATCTTTACTTACTCACTAATAATGACTTACCATCGTTGTTAAACAGAATCATATACTGAACAGGTCTTCCCTTTATGTCTATAATCACTTCTATCAATATTTTGCTTACTGTACCATATTGTTCCAGGTGGATTTCTGTCCAACAGCCTTGCCCTGTTCACAGATGTGCTACACCTGGGCAGTGACCTCATCAGCTTCCTCATCAGCCTTCTGGCCATCTACCTTGCCAAGAAACCAGCCACCAAAAACATGTCATTCGGCTACCATAGAGCAGGTCAGTAACCAGGACAGGTGAAATATTTATAAAAAGAAATACATGTAAAATGGACACTTTAATTTTTCTAGATAAAAATCTAAGCCATGCCATCATCAGTTGATTAAGGGATTACATGTTTTACAGTATCACAAACCTAACCAGTTTGGGTGGCTGAGTGGTTTGTGTTGAAATTTTGTAAAAGAAAAGGATCCTCCTCGTTCAGTTTTTCATACCTATCAATAAAATGTAAAACATCCTCATCCACACTGAAAATGAATCATTTGGATTATTTACACCTTTGAAATACTGTTCAAAATTATCCAAATGAAATATTAAGACTGTCTCATACCTGCATCTTTTTTTTAGCATATTCCAATATATTTTGCATTTTTGTGTTTTGCTTGTCTTAATCTTAGTGTTTGTTGCCTGTCATAATCCGTTTTACACTTACAAAGTTTATACACATCTTATAATCTATTCTTGCATAAACTGTTTTTGTTTTGTTAACATCAGTTTTATCTTTTCTATATGTTTTTAGTAAATTATAGTAATACAGTCGAACCTGGTCCAACGGCCACCTGCTAGCAGCGACCAACTGCTAACAACGGCCACTTCAAATTCCCCCCGACCAATTTTGTTCTATATTACACCTGCTATCAGCGACCAACTGCTTACTACGACCAACGACCACCATATTTGACCCCATTTGGTACCCCACACTGGTACGAACGGCCACGCGCCACTGACGCGCCCCATCAGGAAGTTGCGTAACGGCTAACACCGTTAGGTGAGAGCCGAACAATAGATTTGAGACAATACCGTAATCATCGAGGGTGGCGAGGATGGTTTCCATAGTGACCATTACTGTTCGTACAGGTGGTGTTTGTCAGGTGTGGATGACCTTAATTGGCATTGATTAGCAAGATGTCTTCCTCATTTTTAATCCGGGAAAATGATAACAATGATTGAGTGTAAAGTGCGGTGCTTCAAGCGTGTTTAAGATGCGGTCTTGTCATTAATTATAAATAATTTTTGGTTTGTTTTGTTTTGTGTTTTTGACAGTTTGTTTTACAAAATTGAGATTACCAATTAATGATTTTGACCGGGAATGATCATTTCAGTGCTACTCTTACATGTGTTCACATCGTGTATTACATGTCATAATGACTTCAAAACGGAAATTTCTGACTTTAGAGGACTGACTTTAATTGGAACTTAGAGAGAGAGAGAGAGAGAGAGAGAGAGAGAGAGAGATGACCACATACATATATGTACAGTCACGAACATCAGACAAAACATGACACCTGCTAACAAAGGCCACCTGCTAACAAAGGCCAAAATTGTAATTTCCCTTGGGTGGCCTTTGTAAGCAGGTTCGACTGTATACATCTTTTATCAAGAAATTTTGGTGTAAACCATCCATTATTATGTTGATTTATTACAGGAAAAAATAATCTTTTATCCATACTGCTGATAAAAAATGAAAAATAAAACTTTGTTTGCCTAGCAGAAGAGAGATAAAGAAAACATTTTGGCTCTCTGAATGTAAAATGGTCCTAACTCCTGCTTTCAATTGACAAAGTGACATTTAACTTAAAGAAGGAAGGGAAAGCTGGGGCTGATTCACTGATATATTTCATCCGTGATTGTGTCAGGTAATGTTCAGCTGTCAGAGGTATGCTGATGAACTGATGTGAATATTATACATGTATATACATATCACTCTCTTGTCACTACTGTCACAAACAACCAGTTGCCTGACCTTGACCTTATGTGACATTAGACCTACCTTTCACAACTAACCACATGACCTATCAACCACCTGACCTATGACCTATCACACATTTGACCTACCAATAACTGAGTCATTTAACAGGGTTTAACCCTTTCACGCATAGAGGACACCATGAAAAGACCTATGCGAACAACATAAAACCAGATCAGGTTTTATGCTGTTTGCTGCTCCTCTGTGGTCAGGAAATGAGGATTTTGTAATTAATTTGGGTAAGGTTCTGCAGATCAGGCTTTATGTGGTACCTACTGAGTGCGTCAAATGAGGGAAAGTGTTAAACTAACTCCTAATTTGGAGTCCGGACAACACAGTAATTGGGAGTTTTCCTGAGCAGCCCCAACTTTTTGGCAGATCTTGTTCATGGCCTCCTGTTTTCCAAATCACAGCGAGAACCTTGTATAACACAGTATCAGACATGAGAACCATCCGTTCTCTGAACTCTCTGACCTACAAACCATGTGACCAATCTCCCCTTCTATCACTACAGAGGTGATCGGAGCGCTGGTCAGTGTATTCATCATCTGGTCAGTGACGGGTGTCCTGGTTTACATGGCCATAGAGCGGATCATACATGAACACTACAAGGATGTCCGGCCGGATGAGATGGTCATCACAGCCTCGCTCGGTGTCTTCTTCAACATTGTGTGAGTGGTTCATCTCTCAGTATTCTTTAAATAACACTTCATGAATGTACTTCATGGTATCAAACGAAATGAAAAAGAAGTTAACATCCTGATCAGGTTTTCATCACTTGCTTCTCAGATCGAAAGCGACCTGAGGAAAACTGAATGAGATTGACAAATGTCCGTCAGACTAAATATCAGATTTTTGTCTCTTACAGGTGGTACATATTTGAACTTTTTTTTTTCTTATTTTTCAGAATGGGCATTGTTTTACATTCTGAAATATGCTGTGGTGGTTCTGCCTCGTTTCCAAGTTTTGGACATGGTCACTCACATGGTCACGGTCACTCACATGGACATTCTGACAGTTCTCATCACCATGACAACAATCACCATAGCAACCATCAACAGCTCAAGTAAACATTTTTATATACTTGTAAATCACTTGCATGTTATTTCTGATGTGAGATTTATCATCTCATGAGATCAAGCTGGTATAATGAAACAAGGCCAGAACTTTTACATGGTTCGCACAGGTCTTGAAAAACCCTTGATTTTGATGTCTGTTTTGAAAAATCCTTGAATTTGATGTCTGTCTTGAAAAATCCTTGAATTTGATGTCTGTCTTGAAAAATCCTTGAATTTGATGTCTGTCTTGAAAAACTCTTGAAAATGACATTTTGCCAGATAAACCCTTGAAAAACCCTAAAAATTAACTGAGAAGTCTTGAAAAACCCTTGAATCTAAAATTCAAATATTGACATAAAGAGTGTTTAGCAAGTTGTTAAAAATGGAGGTTCATACCTTTCA
This sequence comes from Solen grandis, assembly GCA_021229015.1. Lineage (NCBI taxonomy): Eukaryota > Metazoa > Mollusca > Bivalvia > Adapedonta > Solenidae > Solen > Solen grandis. Next base: position 43,710,236 of record CM037789.1, read on the forward strand.
TGCCTTAAACTTTAAAGCATAAGTTGTGGTTTATGTAAGTCCTTAACTTTGAATTTTAAGGCCTTAAAAAACCCTTAAATTTTGCTTCAAAAAATTTGTATGAACCATGTTTTAGAATTGATTTCATAATTATGTACACAGGAAAAAAAGTTCTTTTCAAACTTACATTATATATATAATATATATTGTACATTATTATTGTATTTTTCATACTTAAGCACATCCTTGTGGGGCAGGAAGTCCTCACTTGTTACACCCATGTTAAAAATACATGGACATGAATGCTAACTCATGCATTTTCTAAAAATGATTAGCCCATAATGCTTTTTCTGTTTATTCCCCCCCCCCCCGATTCATCTCTGAATGTTTATATTCCCACAGTCCAAGAAATCCATCGGAGGATGTATATCAACCTCTTTTAAGTGATACAGACACAGAGAACATGCAGGTGGAAGAGTTATCTCCCCGTGAAGACATTGCAATACAAATAGATGAGAAACAGAAGAAGCATCCGAAAAATATAAATGTGAGAGCAGCGTTTATACATGTGATAGGGGACATTATACAAAGTCTCGGTGTACTTCTAGCAGCATTAATAATCAAATTCAAGGTGAGATTCTGATACTAAATATTGTCTTTATTTTACAAATAAAATAAATTACAGGACAAGCCTGGGTATTCTCTTTAGCTCACCTGAGCACAAAGTGCTAAGGATGAGCTATGCTATTGTGGGTGGTAGGTATGCAAGTCTGTTCATTGTTATAAATTGGTTGATTTAGATCTAGCCTTCCATTACTTCAGCAATCACAATAAAACTTGTGGGCAATGTTTAGGGTCATACTACCTTAGCAAAGTTCATTTTGGCCCATATGGGACAACTGTATAATAAGTTACGGCCCTTGGACTTTCTTCACTTTATTTTACGCTCTGAAATTTGTATTTGATAAGCAGTCCTTATATCAAACAAGAGGTGTCTGTATGACAGCATATTCGACTATTCTGGTGTTTATTAGTGAAAGTATCAAATCAATAATCATAGCTGCTGAAAAATACCTCCATTACCAATGTTGGAATGCTGGGAAGACATGTATGAAGTTTCATTTCAATACATGCATTGGTTACTGAGATATTGCTTTGATAGTACTTACATGAAAAACTTTAACCAGCATGGAAAAGTAACCATTTTTTCTAAGTCAAGAAAGGCCCATAATTTACACTAAATTAAACTATGAGTTATCTTACTTGGTGATATCAAATTGGAGGGTTGGGAAGACATGTTTAAAGTTTAAAGTTTCAATCTTATACACACAATAATTTCTGAGATACAGCTTTGCAAAACATACATGGAAACTTTCACCTAAATTTTCTAAGTCTAATAACAAAAAGGGCTACACCTCTGAAATTACTGCTGACAGAGTTATGTGACTTTTCAAAATTATTTACCTTGTTTTATAAAATAAACATGTGAAGTTTGAAGCATATATCTATGATACAATATTATTGACCTTTCAAAAAAAACTTTAACCAATGACAGTGCTGATGCCATGGTGAGTAGTTAACTTTTACTATTGCTCGAATAGTCAAGCTGAAAATGCAAGATTTTACTGTAGAATCTGCATTTGTTTAGCCATTTTATCAAACTTTAACCATTTTACCTTAAGTCAGATTTTGGTTTTGTATCAGATATTACTGTAGGTTTAGTTTTATAGTCTTTGAATTGAAAAAAAAAATAAATAATTTTTTTTATAAATATTGCTCACATTTCAGCATCTTGGTTTCAGAGCAACTTCCTCAGTCTGACTGACCAGGCCATTAACTTGAATATAACTCTCATTGCCATGTGTTATTTGCTAAATAGTTACAAAAAACACTACCTAGGTTTGGAGGCCAGTAACAATGTTCACTTAAAGCTATGTCATACACAGTGATCTCCCCTGAAAAGTAAGATAATGTAGCATTCAGCCATTTTCCATTTTTTTTTTCCATTGGTTTTATTGAAATTTGATTGTAAATGCATTGATGTTGAAAGCAGCAAAATACTCATATAATACAATTTTGAAAAGTTTTGATGAAATGCAAAGATCTGTTGTCAATGAAGCATACTTGTACATAATTTACCTCATGAATTTTCATGTACAAATTAATGACTTGGTAAATGTTATCAGCTACAATATTATATTTGATAAAAGCAGAGACCTTGACTATACCTCCTCCAAGTAGCTGTCAGGGTCTGCTCAACACGTTTACCAAGGCAGCTGTATTTGATCAGCCTTAACATGCGTTTCATGTCAGTCACGTAAACAATTATTGTTATTGGCTATTTGACTTGAATATAGCCAATCAGTGAATCTTTTAAACATGAGGAGTTTGTGCATGCAACTCTCTCCACAGTTTTGAGGAATTCATATGAAACCTAGATGTTTATTTTACACACAAATTCTCAGTCACAAAATAATGGCTGACATTTTGTATTGCCCTACTTTAGGGTGCTCTTTTTTCATTATCTTAACATGCCATATTTTGCCCTACTTCAGCCAGAGGAAAAATACCGCCTGGCGGACCCTATCTGTACATTCCTCTTCAGTATTCTGGTGCTCATCACTACCATCAACGTGCTGAGAGACACTCTACGTATCATTATGGAAGGTATGTAATAGTCTGGCATACTTCTTGAAACTTATTGAAAGTCATCCCATCTAAAGCTCTTTTCCCCACTTACTTCCATCACTGTACAGTCTGATAAAGTTGGACATGGTCCAAACAGATTTTTGTCATTTATGACAAATGGACTGACAACTTTTGAGTAGACTGGCCCAGGTTTATCTAAGCGACCATTTTAACCCTTTCCCTCATATTGGAAACCATGAAAAGACCTATGCAAACAGCATAAAACCAGATCAGCCTGTGAGTAACTCGCAGGCTGATCAGGTTTTATGCTGTTCGCTGCTCCTCAGTGGTCTGGAAATGAGGATTTTGTAATTAAATTTGGTAAGGTTTAACTGTGGTTTTCTGCAGATCAAGCTTTATGTGGTACCTATCGAGTGCGTCCTCATTTCCAGACCACTGAGGAGCAGCGAACAGCATAAAACCTGATCAGCCTGCGAGTTACTCGCAGGCTGATCTGGTTTTATGCTGTTCACATGTTTATGGTTTCTCTATGGGAAAGGTTAATATCATAGGTTATCATCTTGAAATGAGAAAGGGTTAACTAATGAGGTATCACTTGAACTCAAAGTTTGGGTAAGGTCACTGACAAAGACCCATAACTGTAGCATGGGTTTTTACTGAATTACACCCCTTTGTTTACTGATAAAACTGCTGGTTAAGGTTTTTTTGTGCAACATACTTTCATGCTTATATCACAGCAATCAGTAATGAGGATTGATTTGAAACTCCATTGAGGTAGTCAGGGGCATAGAACCATTAACCCTTTCCTTCATAGAGGACACCATGAAAAGACCTATGCGAACAACATAAAACCAGATCAGCCTGCGAGTAACTCGCAGGCTGATCAGGTTTTATGCTGTTCGCTGCTCCTCAGTGGTCTGGAAATAAGGATTTTATAATTAAATTTGGTAAGGTTTAACTGTGGTTTTCTGCAGATCAGGCTTTATGTGGTACCTCTTGAGTGCGTCAAAATGAGTCTATATGAGGGAAGGGGTTAAGTGAGTCTATATGAGGGAAAGGGTTAAATGAGTCTATATGAGGGAAAGGGTTAAGTGAATCTATATGAGGGAAAGGGTTAAGTGAGTCTATATGAGGGAAAGGGTTAAGTGAGTCTGTATGAGGGAAAGGGTTAAGTGAGTCTATATGAGGGAAAGGGTTAAGTGAGTCTATATGAGGGAAAGGGTTAAGTGAGTCTGTATGAGGGAAAGGGTTAAGTGAGTCTATATGAGGGAAAGGGTTAAGTGAGTCTATATGAGGGAAAGGGTTAAGTGAGTCTATATGAGGGAAAGGGTTAAGATGAGTCTATATGAGGGAAAGGGTTAAGTGAGTCTATATGAGGGAAAGGGTTAAGTGAGTCTATATGAGGGAAAGGGTTAAGTGAGTCTATATGAGGGAAAGGGTTAAGTGAGTCTATATGAGGGAAAGGGTTAAGTGAGTCTTAAGTGAGTCTATATGAGGGAAAGGGTTAAGTGAGTCTATATGAGGGAAAGGGTTAAGATGAGTCTATATGAGGGAAAGGGTTAAGTGAGTCTATATGAGGGAAAGGGTTAAAATGAGTCTATATGAGGGAAAGGGTTAAAATGAGTCTATATGAGGGAAAGGGTTAAGTGAGTCTATATGAGGGAAAGGGTTAAAATGAGTCTATATGAGGGAAAGGGTTAAATGAGTCTATATGAGGGAAAGGGTTAAGTGAGTCTATATGAGGGAAAGGGTTAAGTGAGTCTATATGAGGGAAAGGGTTAAGTGAGTCTATATGAGGGAAAGGGTTAAGTGAGTCTATATGAGGGAAAGGGTTAAAATGAGTCTATATGAGGGAAAGGGTCAAAATGAGTCTATATGAGGGAAAGGGTTAAAATGAGTCTATATGAGGGAAAGGATTAAGTGAGTCTATATGAGGGAAAGGGTTAAGATGAGTCTATATGAGGGAAAGAGTTAAAATGAGTCTATATGAGGGAAAGGGTTAAGATGAGTCTATATGAGGGAAAGAGTTAAAATGAGTCTATATGAGGGAAAGGGTTAAGTGAGTCTATATGAGGGAAAGGGTTAAGTGCTGATTTAATACTTCACTAAGGTCTTTATGGGTATTAAACAAACAAGTTAGATAACTTTTGACCAAATTTAATGTAAATAATGGCCCTTTTTGGATTTAGAAATTTTGGTTTTCATTTTGCATGCAAGGTACTATCATGCTTCTTTCTCATACAGTTTTGGGATTGACTTTATACTACAAGAAGGTGTTCAGGCACCCTTTAAAAAAGTAGACAAGGCCCCTATTGACAAAAATGAAAATTGCAAATCATAACCAACAATCAACAATAGTAACACATTCAGTCACATCGTACAACTTTGAAAGGACAAACCTTTATAGTTGTGCTCTTAATTTAACAGTTTTATTAAATAGTTGTGATATTTATTTGCAGGTGTTCCAAAAGATGCCAACTATTATGCTATTAAAACCAGTCTGCACAAGATCCCGGGTGTGAAGGCAGTACATGGCCTTGTGATTTGGTGCCTAACACTGGAGAAGAATGCCCTCGCTGTTCATCTGGCAGTTGGTATGTTACCTTATATTGCTAAAATGGAAGAACTGTCTCATATCCAACTGTCCAACTGTTTAACCCTTTCCCTCATATAGACTCATTTTGACACAATCAATAGGTACCACATAAAGCCTGATCTGCAGAAAACCACAGTTAAACCTTACTAAATTTAATTACAAAATCCTCATTTCCAGACCACTGAGGAGCAGCGAACAGCATAAAACCTGATCAGCCTGCGAGTTACTCGCAGGCTGATCTGGTATTATGCTGTTCGCATAGGTCTTTTCATGGTTTCCTCTATGAGTGAAAGGGTTAATATCGTATCCACTAAGCCCTTCATTGCTGACATTTTATGGTCTTTCAGACTGATCTTTTGAGGAAGCTTTCCATAGGATTTCTTTTTCTACTATTCATTAGGAGACAAAACCATATTGAAAAAAAAAAGTCATTCTAGTGAAAGAGTGAAATTTATAAAGAAAAAAATGTAAAAATAAATTTATTCTAATTCTCTGATTCTCAATCACACTTTAAATGAACATTGTAGAAAATGTGTTTGATAAAAAACAAACTTGTACTTTCTGCTGTTTAACACACTACTTCTTACTTATGTGGCAGAAATAAGTCAACCACAGCAATTCTTTTGAAAGAAAAATAGAGTTAAAGTGCAGAAAAAGTCTTGCTGACACAACTGAGGATATAAGTTTTGACATTTTGAATTTGTGTCTTGACAGATCCAGCGGTGAGCCACAGGAGAGTGTTATTGGAGGCGTCTACCTTGTTACAGAAAGAACACAACTTTCTCCACACCACCATCCAGGTAGAGGACCACAGGCCTGAGATCATGGCCAAGTGTACAGACTGTCAGGAAATACACAAGTAGTTCCAGGAAACTACACAAGTAGTTCTAGATTCTACACAAGTGTCGGATACTCTACTTAGAGACGACATACATACATGTACATGGTCAAGTGTATAATTTTTTAGGGCTATAATAAAAATACTACATATGGTATTTTACAGGCATTGTTAAGTATGTGGGGGAACTTTAAAAGTAGTTCTAAATGCTATTCACTGATTTTCTTCAGACATGATCAGATGAACCCCTGATTCTGAAGATCCCAATTCTTTGGTTTCATACAGTGGTTCTAAATAGATTGTTCCAAATTCTACAAGGAGAGAAAATTGTTGAGGTGCTACACAATCTATTCTGTTCTCTACTTCAAGATTATATAAGGACCTTACAACATCTGCAGTGTGATGATAACTACTCAAGTAGTCCAACACTCTACATAGAGACTACACACAGTCAGATGTGTAGACTCAACCTCTACACAGACAGTCATAATCTGCTGAAAAATGTTCATACTTTGCACGCTTGACTGTGTTAACTGTCAACATCTGAAACCAGGTATACTTTAGTAAGTTTATGTAGTTCTCTCCCTTGTGGAAAAGTTGTTTGTACAAAAAACATGCCATGCAAACATTTAAAGTTTGAAGCCGATTAATACTGGATTTCATTAGAAACTGGATTCCTAAGGGGGGCCTGGGTGGCCGAGAGGGTAAAGTCGCTGACTTTAACACTCACTCAGCCCCTCATTGGTAGCGTCATTCGGATTTTCATGTGAGGAAGCCTTCCAGCTGACTTGCGGTAGGTCGGTGGTTCTACCCGGATGCCTCCGTGCATTTGGGGTTTTCCTCCACCTGTAATTAGCTGGACGTCGCTTTATGACTGAAATAGTGTCGAAAAGACAGTATACTCAAATAGTCAAGTCAAGTCTGGATTCCTAAGGGAGAGAACTACATCAGACCTTAATAAAGCATAGCTGGTAACAGCACAACACGTATGTGTACATGCGCACTGAAGGATAGAGACCATCTGGTCATTTCCTTCTTTATCATTGTCAAAACCCATATTTGCTTAATATGATTTGCTTCTTAATCAACCGTGGATTATTTGATTAGTAAAACTTCATAATCATGCATTATTAATAAGTCATTTCATTTGACCAATGAAACTGCATTGAATTTTGATATTCAGCTTCTATCATGTAGAGGTGACGTCATGCTCCTTGTCTAAATGTAGTGGTTAATCTTGCAAGCACAGTGTGTCAGCTCTTGCTTTTGTAACTTCAATGTAGAGTTTTCAAAATACTTTGTGTAGTTTCATTGGTCAGCAAGTAGTTGATTGATATTCATGAAAACCAAAATCCCACGGTATATACAGTAGTGATAATGGAATAAATACTGTAGGTTCTGACAGTGTCTATATATGACATACATGTAATATAGCCATTTCCCTCATATAGACTCATTTTCATGCACTCATTAGGTACCACACAAAGCCTGATCTGCAGAAAACCACAGTTAAACCTTACCAAATTTAATTATAAAGTCCTCATTTCCAGACCACTGAGGAGCAGCGAACAGCATAAAACCTGATCAGCCTGCGAGTTACTCGCAGGCTGATCTGGTTTAATGTTGTTCGCATAGGTCTTTTCATGGTTTCCTCTATGAGGGAAAGGGATAGACTGATAAATTATTTATTTCATATGTTCATGATACATAAAGATCCAACCTCATTATGTTTATGATGCATCACATCTCTCTCTGAGTTACATAATCAGCTTAAATATAAAACTTGAAATAAAAATGATTTGTCATGCCAAATTTAAGAATTACACGTGCCTTTAACATTTCATGCATGTGTCAAAAAATGACTGTCTTAAGTCTGGAAATTTTGGAATAAGCATATGTGTATATCTCCTCAGTGTATATGGATTTTTCAATATATTTTTACCATATGTGTCCTGAAGTGTGTGTTACTGTATCAGAGACTGAGGTCCAAACATAACATGAATTTTAATAATGTGATGTTTGTCTTGTTGAACTGAATTCCAATATTTACATTTTAATGTATACAGTTTTCAAATGCATTTGTCAAATTTACCTTTGTTAATGAATGCTGGCATGTAATGTTGATATTGTTGTTGCTCAGTTTTTGTGATTATTAGTCAGTGCAGGCAACACATCAAGGTTCTCTACAGGTGGGTCACTGGTTTTAGACCAGCAGTGTTAGGTTTCCTAATTTTTCTTCTAGTTCAAGTGTGATACATGTCATTTGCTTGCAGATGTCTCATTTTAAGAAATGGTAAATCCCAGAGCAGAATATCTGACCAGTGTTAACCCTTTACCTCCTAGGTATTCATGTACAAATTTATGACTATGAATATTAAGTTACTGAACATTACATTGGATATTACTGCTATGCAGATTGTGTAGATTTTGGAGCAAACAGAGGAGACACTGATCAGACAACTCCTTAACCCTTTCCCTCATATATACTCATTTTGATGCACTCAAAAGGTACCACATAAAGCCTGATCTGCAGAAAGCCACAGTTAAACCTTACCAAATTTAATTATAAAATCCTTATTTCCAGACCACTGAGGAGCAGCGAACAGCATAAAACCTGATCAGCCTGCGAGTTACTCGCAGGCTGATCTGGTTTTATGCTGTTCGCATAGGTCTTTTCATGGTTTCCTCTATGAGGGAAAGGGTTATATAAGAAGCTGTCTGCCCTGGGTCTGAGGTGTTTTTCAGATTGTCAAAACATGTCTATATGAGGGAAAGGCTTAATATTCACATAGGAAGAGAATGTGTCAGACATCATAGATCATAGATTTTTCTATTGTTCAGACTCGCAGGATTATTCTTACATTTGTGTATAGAGGGCTGACTTTGGAACTGTTAACAGCCCTTCACATGTAAAATGCTATAAAGTAAATGAATTTTTAAAAATAGCTATATCATTTATTTGTATATTTTATAATTATGTTAACTTGTATTTGGCAAAATGTTGTTGTTTTTTCATTCAGCAAACCAGGCTTTTAGACCTAATTACAAAAACACATATCTAAACATCAGTTTAACCCTTTCCCTCATATACTCTCATTTTGGCGAGTTACGTATACTCGCAGGCTGATCTGGTTTTATGTTGTTCGCATAGGTCTTTTCCTATATGAGGGAAAGGGTTAATGTTTATGAGAAAAGATGATGTATGATTTCAAGAGTTTGTAATGGGACATAACCGTATCTGTATTCTGCTTGTTTTGTTTATTGGGTTGTCTCCCTTATTTTCAAATTCTTCTTGACAACTTGCATACCATTGCCAAAAGAAATATCTGTGACTTCAAAGTCTCTACACTTAGAATATGCTTTTTAATCATGTTAAACATTTTCAAAATTAGCATTTGGTGGTTGTCTGTTGTCTTTTTGCTGGTTTTATTTCATTTTTTAAATTTTATCTATACTTCTTTGTTATGATCATGTGGGTTCTCTTGAGGTTTTCAGACACAAAATTGTTAATTGTTTAATCAAATAATGATATGGTCATCTTTTGTGTGTATGGATATATTCAGCTTGTATGTATTATCTATAACCATCTACATCCCAACCTATTTTTAGCTCACCTGAGCACAAAGTCCTCAAGGTGAGCTTTTGTGATCACCCTGGGTCATCATCCGTTGTCGTCCGTTGTGTGTCGTCCATCGTCAACAATTTACTTTAAACGACATCTCCTCTGAAACCGCTGGACAGATTTTGATTAAACTTGGCAGGGATGTTCCTTGGGTGAACCACCACAAAAGTTGCTAAAATAAACTTGATCCATGTGGAACTCTGGTTGCCATGGCAATAGAAAGAAAAAAAATATGAAAACTTTAAAAATCATCTCCTTCAAAACTGTTGGCCAGATTTCAAAATATATTGGTACAGATGGTCCTTGGGTAACTCTCTACCAAGAATGCTAAAATTATTCCGATTGGTAGAAAACATGGCTGCTAGGAGTGGGGCTAATTTGCCTTATATGTATATAGTGAAATCTTTAAATGACATCTTCTCTGAAACTGCAGGCCAAATTTTAGAATATTTTGGCACAGAATTTGATTAAATTTGCTAAAATTCTTCTGATCCAAAATTAAACTTGGATGTTATCCATAATGTTAAGTAATACTTAAATACTTAGGAACCATTCATAGTGTTAAGTATTGATGAATACTTATGAACCATCCATGGTGTTAAGTAAAACTTAAATACATAGGATCCATCCGTAGTGTTCAGTTATACTTAAATACTTAGGAACCATCCATGGTGTAAGGTGATACTTAAATACTTCTGTTCCATCTTTAATATTTAGTAATACTTAAATACGTAGAAAGTAGCCATAGCTTTAAGGAAATCTTAGTTAATTATGTAAGAACTAACCACAGCATTAAATAATACTTTAATATGTTGGGGAATGTGTTTCAACATTCTTGTTTCCCTGAATTAAAATACTTAGATATTTAGATTTCTTTACTGCTTGTTAGTTTGGTTATCGTTCATGTCCACTGAGGTCTTAACCCTTAAACTTAAGTACTTTGTAAAACATGGTTGATAGCATGTCATCTTTTCTAATTTCAGATTTTAAGCATCACTCAGCACTCATTATTGTTGTGCCTGATCTTGCAAAATATTTTGGGGCATCCAGTTTTCAGTCATATTGTTTGATAATTATTATAATTATTGTTTTGTTAGCCCATTTTTAAGGAATTTGTTGCTGTTTCTGTTATGTATCTGTAAATCCACACATACTCAACAGTATTGTTTTTTTATGTATCAATAATAACCCCTTACTTCATGAATATTCATGAAGATATTCATGACTTTATGAATATTAATGAACTGAACTTAAAATGATATGATATGATGTTTTTTGTTTTGTTTTGTTTTTTTGACACACAGACTGTGTAGAAACTGAGCTACAATTTGATATGAGCAACCAGAGAGGGTCTGCTCTGTTTGCCAATGCGTGAAAATGAGCCTATATGAAGTAAAGTATTGATTTTAATATTTATTTTGAATTTTGATTTTGGGTAAAACTTATTTCATTCCATATTTGGCCAGCATTATGAAATATATCAAATTATATAATATAAAAATAACAATACTTGATGAACTTGTGATAACTTTTGCAGGCACCGTGATCATGTCAAACTGTACATTGTCTTTAGAACCAAGGATTATGGGCCTAAACTGTATCATCTGTAATAGCCTTCCCAGGTGAAAAGTACTGGTCCAACGCAGTAACCATCAAGATGGATAAGTATAAGTTGTAAGAAAAGTGTCCAAAAAGTCAATTCAAATATCTAAACTTTGAGGATTGTTGTGTTTGAAGTCGAACTTTAAACTTTACGGCTGCTCAAAAAAACAAAAGAACCCTGCAAATATGTACATTATACAGAGTATATTGTTTGAAGCAAGAGGAAGACAGTAATTAGAGGCAACTTACTCTTGACTCTAAACCTTTAATTATTAAAAAAATACCTTCATTCTTTTGATCTGACTTTTTCCAACAAAGTTGTTAGGGGGTATACTTGATTCAGCTTGTCTGTCTGGTTTTGTTTGTCTGGACCGTAACTCAAAAAGTATAAAAGATATCAAGATGAAAATTTATATGTGGATAGATCTCATTGAGGGGGAGTGCAGTGACCAAGAACCATAACTCTATGTCACATAATTTTGAGTTATGGCCCTTTGTAAATTTTCAAATTTAATTTTTGTCGGACTTAACTCAAAAAGTATAAAAGATATCAAGATGAAACTTCATAGGTGGATAAATCTCATTTAGGGGGAGTGCAGTGACCAAGAACAATAACTCTCTTTTGCCTAATTTTGGAGTTATTGCCCTTTGTAAATTTTCAAATTTATTTTTTGTCTGGACTTTAACTCCGTTAGTAAAAAAAAAAGGTATCATAATGAAACTCCATATGTGAATATATCTCATTGCGGGTAAGTGCAGTGACCAAGAACCATAATTCTCTGTTGCAAAATTTTGGAGTTGTTGCCCTTTGTAAGTTTTCATATTTAATTTTTGTCCAGACTTCTTTTGATCTGACTCTTTCCAACAAAGTTGTGAAGGATGGGGGTATACTTGGTTCAGTTTGTCTGTCTGTCCTGTTTTATTTATTCAGACCATAACTCAAAAAGTATAAAAGATATCAAGATAAAACTTCATATGTGGATGGATCTCATTGAGAGGGAGTGCAGTGACCAAGAACCATAACTTAAGTATAAAAGGTATCAAAATGAAACTTAATATGTGGATAGATTTCATTTAGGGGAAGTGCAGTGACCAAGTACCATTACTCTATGTTGCGCACTTTTGGAGTTATTGCCCTTTGTAAATTTTCATACTTAATTTTTGTCCAGATTGTAACTCAATAAGTAAAAAAAAAAAAGGTATCAAGATGAATCTTCATATGTGGATAGATTTAATTGAGGGGAATTGCAGTGACCATGTCTTTGACCTATATTTTACTTGTATTAAAATCCCAGAGACAAAGCGGCATGCATGGGAGTATTTGCGCCATGACAATGGCAGTTCTAGTTTTATCATTCATAAATACACTTTATCTTGATAATAAGTTGACTATATGAACATGTATTGACCTATTTGGACATTCACTTGCCTGTTTTTTCTACTGTATTATGTATTTAATATCTAGACTGGGATAACGTAGAATAGAGGAGGGTGTCTTGACATATAAAGAAAAGGCTCTTAGTATAAGCAGATTTCCATAATGGATTGTTAAACAGTATTTTGTTTATTAACATATACAAATATTTGTGTGTGTGTGTGTGTGTGTGTGTGAAACTTTTATCTAAAGTAATGTACATGTATATGTAAGTCTCCTACATTTTGTGTTCTTAACAAGAAGTCTTCTTTGTGTTACCCTGAAATGACTGTGTTCACATTGATGCATATATCACTTGTTACAACAAGGTTTTAAATATATATATTAAATTTTATTTTGAGATAAAAAAAAGATGTTTTTTTTTTTTTTACCCTTTCCCTCATAGAGGACACCATGAAAAGACCTATGCAAACAGCATAAAACCAGATCAGCCTGCGAGTAACTCGCAGGCTGATCAGGTTTTATGCTGTTTGCTGCTCCTCAGTGGTCTGGAAATGAGGATTTTGTAATCAAATATGGTAAGGTTTACCTGTGGTTTTCTGCAGATCAGGCTTTATGTGGTACCTACTGAGTGCGTCAAAATGAGTCTATATGAGGGAAAGGGTTAAATAATTCCCAATACTTTAAACTATTCTGATATATATGTCATCTACCTCATTTGTACTTGATACATTGGTGTCAGGACACCATTAGGATGTGGAAAATATGACAAAGTTCTGCTGCAGTTTCTATGTCAAATAATTTGTTTGCACGTCTGGTATATTTTATTTAGTAAAGTAACATTTATATATATATATATTGAATGAATGAAATATAATGTTATGAAGTCACTTATATATATTGTTCAACTGTAGAATCAAGATCTAGTATTAATTAGACAGGATCAGCTGGAAAGAGTCAGTTATACTTTAGTTTGATATTGTGATATATGTAGCTGCCGGCGACGTGCCTTAACAATTAAAATCTTAATATATTTGAATTAATCGCCAGAACGACGAATATGTTTCGACTGATTTTATTGGTGGCTGCGCACTGATATGCTAGCGGGTCAGCTTGAAGGGAGGCAACTCTGCATTCAAATACGATACTGTTTAAGAGATAGTAAACTCTTAGTTTAAAGTCTTAATGTGCTGTAAATATAAAATTAATTCATCATATAACAAATCGTCATTATGAGGCGCCGAACTAATCACATACTCATAAATGTATGTTTACGAGCCACAAAGTAGTCCCGGAATTTCAATTCACTACTTAGCATAACTTGATATTCATAAATATCAAAGTGACTTATTGTTTTAAACATGCTCAGCGCTTGCTTAACGGAGGCATTAAGAGACACAAAACATAGTGTTGAATGTGAATAAATGAAATGCATATCATTACATGATATATGTGTATACATTAAACACTTTGAAAATCCTCATCTCCAAAACGTTTGGACTGGTTTCGAAATTTTGTGCATATATTTAGGATTGTCTTATGGTCCGCTACCAAGATTGTTTAAAGCATACCAATTCGGTTTATAATTGTTATGCATTACTAAAAACAAATAATATTCAGAGGCACCATCTTTAAATAAATAAATGAATAAAATCTACTATGGATATGTTGTCATTGTGCATCATAATACTAGAATCATTATCTAATAAAGCCAGTAAATGTGTCTTCTACCAGAATGAAATAACATTTGTTACAGCAAGTCTAGTTAGTGCTTCAGTTTGCTCGTTTTTGCTTCTTCACCTTACATTGTTCTATAAATATCCCCCTGAAGAAAAAGAATGATTTCCTGGTTTCTGTGTGAGAGAACATTCTTTCATAAATCCTGAGACTTCTGAGAAAAAAAAAGCATTTGGAGATAAATAAAAATATATTGTTTGGAAGATAAGCATCGCAATCTAAAAATAGACACACTCAAGTCAGCGCTTCTATCTGCCTGCATGGACGGGTACACAATGAAAGAAAAGCAGGTAACGCCGATTATTAAGAAGGCGTGGTGAAGTATACCAGTCTATAAGAATGCAAGTAACACTACCGAGGTATTTGCAAAAAAGGGCATTATGAGAAACATAATTATTAACACCAGAGTCTAAAGTATTTTACGTACTTTTGTCATCGATATTTCCGTTTGCACACAATTTGTAATTTTCGATTGTTCGAAATAGGAAAATGTCAATTATGACATTTTTGTCTAAAAGTGAGTTTGTCCTTGATTCTATATTGTGTACCAGTAACATAATGTAAATTGGGAAAAAAACTTTTGATTAATTAAATTCAATTGCTAATTTTAATTATATAAAAATAAGGATAACTGAAACAAGAAGATAATAATCATGCATTTTTTTTGGTGGAAATGGAGAAATTCGTGAAATTCATATTACGTGTTTAAGGCTGAATCATGTTAGTTGGAGACAATAAACCAAGTAAAGGACCCCTTTATAGAAGAAGAAGATTTTATTCGAGAACACTTGGTCGTGGGTTCGATTCCCGACCGCGATATACCAAAGTCGTTAAAATGATACTGGTATAGCTCGCTTGCTTGAGGGTAGTTACAGGACTGGTTGGCCCGGTGTCAGGATAATGTGACCGGATGTGGTATAATGCCACATGTCTACGGCGTGGTACTACTGTCTCAAGTAGACCTCGTCTCCAAATGACTGAAATACTGTCTATGGGACATTAAACCCAATAAACAAAAGTATGACAATATAATGAAGCTGACCAAAATGACCAATGAATTTGCGGACATTGTTAATCACAATGCATTGTTCTTAAAACATAATAGTAATAAAACTATGACTAATTAATAACGTACAAAATACATCACACTATTACAATGTTATGTTTATCTATAATAGTTTATATATGAGATAATATTTAAGAAGACACTAAATATACAATGTACTGTTTTGCTTTTTATGTTGGAAAATAATAAATCATTCAACGGACTAAATAAAAAAATATTATACCTATATGTTAATGTTCAAGTTTGATTTTTGCAATTCTATGAAAAAAGTATGCAATATTTCTTTCTGTTTTCAAAGGCTTTATGGATAAAAACAGCTATCTTTCGTATAATTTTAACACTTTTACATTTAAAAATCACAATAATTTTAAACTGTTTATGTTAATGTATCTGTTTTCAATTTTGAAATACCAAATATGAAATACACACGTATCATGTTCATTTCTCTTCTTCTTGGACTGCATGATAGCCTCAAATTAAACACTTCTTTCGTTTTAACATATACAAAAAAGCATCAACCAACCGTAGCTTGTTCCAAATTTTCAGCGTAACGAAGCACACAGCGGCTGTTTTTTTTATTATCTAAGTCCACAATTTCTATAGCCAAGCGCCGGAAAGATAGATCGAGTATATATTTCCCCAACTTCTTTTGTTGTATGTGCTACTTAGGAAAAAAAAGGGGGGGGGGGAAGAAAACAAAAAACAACAACATTATTTTGAAAAGTTATTTTGTTTTCATAATTCTGGTTACAATCATCATTTGCTACGACTATTACAAATGCCTTGACATCTTATTTAAATCTCATAAATTCAAGTTGATTTGTACAATGTTCCTAAACAAGTGCAGCTGCTAGATTTTGCACTTACACATTTCTCACAGAAAAGCACCAACAATGTTTTTGGTTTCACGCGTGGCTGATAAACTGCCCGGATTCTGCCGAATGCCAATAACTTCAGCAACATGGGGGTATAATGCGTACCACGTGACCGGCTGTGTTTGTAAGCAGGTAAATACGGGATGCTTTATCCCCAGTACACCGGTAGTTCGTTTGATAGGAGTCTTGGAATATCATCTCTTCATTCACCCACTTTTTCTTCTGTTTTTATTCGGACTTTTTCTCTCTCTACAATGGTGAGCAAATTTTTCCTTTTTTTCTTCTTTTTTCTTTTCTTTCCCCTTTTTAGAAAGCATGTTCAAACTGACATGGCACTACTGCGTATTTATTGTTTTCGACTAACAGAAACTTGCTTGGTGTTGTCAAAAATACACACTTTGGCTTTCATAGTTAATGAATAGTACTTGATCTGCTATTGTATTGTTTATCAGAAAAAGTCGGATTCTTTGCAAACAGCGGTTTGCATGAATAATTCAGTCATATTAAGATATTCGAAAATTCACTCGATCTTCTCTCTCAGCATTCTTGCAGAACTGCACATCCTTGTATATAATTGTAAAGACAACCTTAACAAAAACATTGTTTTACTGACGAACTATATTACACCGATATACGCTTTGGTCAAGTAAATGAGACCTTGAGTAATAGAAATAATAATATTATGCTAACGGTAAAATACCAATCTCTCGAACACGCCTCAAAAATGAAGATCCAGAAGAAAACTTGAATCTTGCTTGTGTTAGATACGATAACCGCTACCTTCACGCGTATCCAAAATAGTTATTTACCGTTCGCGGCATGTGTGGTATTCAAAAATAATACACCTAATTTAAACAGGAATCTGTCAGTTCCTTGTAAACAGGGTTAATCTCTAGTGCTAAATGAACAGAAAAATGTTGGGAAAATGGGGCTCATCAACATAAATAAGTTCGCTGGGCAGTTAATTTTCAACATGTTTATTTAGCTTTCGTGGGTTAGCCTACGAGTTACTTTTGTCATGATTATATTTGTTATGTGCAAATATTTACTTGTTACGTTATTATTACTGGAATGAAATGGGCAATTTATTTCGCCATTGATTTTGATTCAACCATTTTAATTGGTAAAGATTTTGATTTAAACATGTTTATCAGTAGACTGACGTTGGCAGCGAAGGATTAATGTTTGAACGACCTTGATACAGTTCTAGACGCCAAGTTTGATAAGGATGTAAGAGAAAATGTTGCTCGGTTGGGTTTTGCCTCCAGTCAAATTTTAAATTAACATGTGGCATGTTCCTTAAATCTTCTGCACAACAGCGAATCTTATCAGATTAAAGTGTTCCAGTTCCACCTTAGTTTGTCAGGTAAAACAGTATTTCCTACGGTGTGCATTCCTCGCCATTGATAGATCTATCTATCCTTTGCCTGTTTAGTTGTACAGCCCATCGGCGGTATACCAGTTATTTGGAGACCATGTTTCCCTGAGACAGATATAGTACACATCAGGTCATAGACAAAGGGCTTTAATTAAGACCCTGACCATGGGTCAAGTCCTATATGTAGTTAAAGAAGTCATACAGATTTTCAGTGCGATATGCCAGGACCAGAATTATTCAGTTATTCAATACAGCTCAAAACGTTTGCAATGTACTGTAATTTTCATGGGACTCTAATTTTCGTCGATTATGTGGAAGGTTTTATCCACGAATATAAATCCCCACACAAACTTGTCTCTTATATAGACCCCACGTTTTCTAGAACATAGATCCACGAATAAATATACCCACAAAATTCACTTAGGTACATAATCAACGAAATTTAATGTCAACGAAAGATAATGATTTAACAGTATTTCTGATTACTCGAGAATTGCGAAAACTGACCACGAATATATATGAATCAGTTAAGAACATCACGAACGAATAACGTAAACGATTCATCTTAAATGTATAAATTTATGGCGAGTCATAACAGTAGCATTTCACAAATTGGATAATTGTTTATGGCAGGAATGTGTGGTAGTGTTGAATATTATTTATGGGAAATCCTTGGTTTTTATGTTTGGATATGCTTCCATAAGAAGAAAAACCTAATGCCAGTAGCAACGGATGTACAAATAACTCTTTATCGTTATGGTGTACACTGTAAGTATGTACTAGGTATATGAACTACAGTCAAACCTGTCTTAACCCTTTCCCTCATATAGACTCATCTTAACCCTTTCCCTCATAAGACTCATCTTAACCCTTTCCCTCATATAGACTCATCTTAACCCTTTCCCTCATATAGTCACTTAACCTCCTATACTCATCTTAACCCTTTCCTCATATGACTCACTTTTTAGACTTTTACTTAACCCTTTCCCTCATATAGACTCACTTAACCATATCCCTCATACAGACTCACTTAACCCTTTCCCTCATATAGACTCACTTAAGCCGTCAATCAAGGGAAAATAGGAAATGACCGCTTAACAGAAGTGACCGCTAAACAAAGTTTAATTGTACAGTCAAACCTGTCTAAAACGACCAGTCAAGGGAACAAGAGGAATGGCCTCTTAACAGAGATGACCGTTAAATGAAGTTTAAATGTATAACAAAATGCTACAGTTTGATAAGAATAAAATTAACGGCTTAATGCAGGTTGACCGCTTAGTAGAGGTGGCCGCTAATATAGGTTTAACTGTATAATAACTTCTATTTTAAACGTTTAAATTAAGGACAGGATTGCCTATTGTCCCTAACGGCACACCATAATTTGAAACACGGAAGGCGATGTGATAACATCAAAACCAAGTGAAATAAAAACAACAACAGAAGTGTCTGTTTAACTTCGGCTGTATTTCTTGATTTCTCGCCAATTTTGCATATAAAATTCAGATTTCTACCAAAGGAGATCATGATTTACATGTAAGAAACCCAGTAAATTTTAATATTGCAATAGGGGGAACCAAATAAAAACGCCATAACCTTAAGAAATGATTCTTGTATTTGTAGACTGTGGAGCTGTTTTTAACAAATAACCACAGGCTTTTAGGAGATTATAGAAGCTGTGTTTTATTCCAAAACATAAAAAAAACGCCAAAAATAAGAGAATAAACTTAAGACGACAATAAAAGGTACAATAAAAACACTCATAACAGTTGTTAACTATTAACAATTGATTGATACGTAACACTTATCTTGTTGAAAGGGTGTCTTGTTTATGCCGATCACTACACTTTACAGTTCTGTTCTATTTCATTCACATTTGAGATGAAGAACATGAAGTTATAATGTTCTTTGTGTATTTCAGTTTATCTGGGATTAAGAGAAACACACACCTACTGTCTGATATTTTTATCGATCCATAGTGCATCAAAGATTCATTAAGATTTGTTTCCAAAATATGATAAGGCTGAATCAATAAACGCAATCGACAATGATATATTCGTTCTTCCTGACGGATGACAAGGCATGGAAGCTGCTAACAGTCATATTTATTTCAAGTGCAATCCAGTTGAACTTCGATAGCTCAAAGAATGAAAGCATCGATAGCTCAAAGAAAAAGTATCGTCTATAATTCTAGTATATCTCCAGTCTCACTGCAGATAAGTAGTAAACTCAAGAGGGAAAATGCTTCCGAGCCTTGTGATATATTCCCATCAGTCTACAGATTAACTCGGTCTTAATGTATTTCGTAAAAACAACAACAACAACAAAAAAAAACACTCGAAAAATGAATAATATTCCGCAAATCATGAGGATTACTGTCAAAGTATTATCAGGTATCTGGTATCATCAGTATATCAAACACAGTAATCATGTAGCAAATGTCGGGAGAGAATCATACTAAGAGACATCCGGTAATAAAACAAATTGGAGAGATTCTTATCAATCTACCCAGTGTATCATCTGAGCGCCCTCCAACGATTTTTCATTTACTCCATACCCTTTGGCCATTACTGTGTGCACATGACGTTAATACCTGTGCAAAGAGGGGTTCTCTTCCTAAATATATTAGAAATGAGTCACGCAACACATGCTGTCTTTTAATGATCATGTATTAATGCTGCATTATGACGGCTCCCGTGGGTTATGATGAAATTTCGCAGCCAGACTTTGTATCTTCTTGTAGTTTGCCATGATTCTGTTGCACAGGAGAGCATTGTTTTGTTTAATAAAGTCAAGTACTTTATTACTGTGTGTGAGAGAGATATCAATAAGCACCAAGTATAACTACAGGCATACGGACTGATGTGTATAGTATATATTCATTTATTTTCATATTTTAAATCTGTTTTATCATTCTATATGAACAGCCATTTATCTACCCATTTCTATATCTATATGTATAAAATATTTTTAAAATCGTGTTTCGTAATTATGCGTCCAGCTAAAATAATCATATCTTTAGCTAGACGTTAGTATAATTTGTATATATTTCGCAAAACACATGCATACGGTTTTGTCAATTTATTACGAAAGCAGCTATCTCTCAACGTTTTCAATGATTTGAACAAGAGAATCACTGGCATTAGATGATTTAATCGTGTGGGTCAAATTTCATTATAATGGGTCTAGTTATTAAACGTCTGAGAAATTGTCGTTTAAGATTTTGCGACTGTTTTTCTAAATACATGTATTGAACAGGAATGCGCATGTGCAAAAAAGTAAAACGACACGATTCCTTATACATGTGTAATCTCTTTGTGGCTTATGCTAATGACAATCGGCTCTACGTGGCCAAATATTGTGGTTCTAGTGCCAATTAGCTAAACCCACCATCCAATGTACAGTATTATCACCCAGCAAGCGTAATGCCGAAACGTTTCCCAACATCACTCTTACTTGCGATGTACCAAGTGTCTTAAGTTTTTATGCATTGCCTTAATTAATACCATTCCTCACGTTTTTTTTCCTCTTATAGTATTATGTTTCTACCTAGCAACAGTGTGTTTTAACTATATACAGTCGGACCTCGGCTATCCGATGTCGTCGTGACCGACGTTTCACTGCGAATACAGCATCTGTTTGAATAAACCATAATGGTCAAATGTTTCACTTTATTGTTTGTATTTAGTGGTGTGTTGTAAAGATATGTGTTTTAATTCGTGTTTTAATTATAAATAATATCGATTAGAACTACAAATGATAACTCAGGTTCGTAAATTATGAAATAGGTTTTTAACAAATATGCTTTTATTATATATTAAGTACCTTTCGTGTCGGCCATTTTGTTTCCTGTTTCTCTACATCGATCGCTATGATTTCATTGAAACACAAATATATACATATGTACATCATATCCAACATGTTTTTATTACTTTTGCTACTATTTTATTTTTATTAATCTATTCATTTTTTAAAAATCTTCAACTGCTTTGTATTTGCACAATAAGGATATTTTACCGTCCTTATTTACGTATAGTTCACCGGTCCTGAAAGCCGGGTGGTTAGAGCGTCCGTTTGTGAGTTGTTAAATGATACTGGTATAGCTCCCTTGCTTGGCACTCAGCTTATACGGGTAGTTCTAGGACTGGTTGGCCTGGTGTCAGGATAATATGACTGGGTGTGGTATCATACCACATGTGTATTGCGTGATACTTCAGTGTGGCAGCACTATATACGTCTCAAGAAGACATCGTCTCCAAATGATTCAAATGCTGTCGGGTGGACGTTAAACCCAACAAAAACAAACTAACATACGTCGATTATGTAAACTGTTGAAGACAAACAGGAAATAAGGCAATAAGCCGAGGTTCCGAGCAGTCGACAGTTTGATGGATATATCGCAGTGTTACACCGGGTAAACATAACATCCTTACCTACCATCACGTTCTCCAGATGTTGCTATCTCTGTAATAACCTTTGGTGTGGTTATTTTGACTAGCACTGTTCTGTACTCCAGCTGACCAGTCACGTGGTTTTACCAGAAATGTTAATTGGACCTATCCTGGCGAAAATCGGGTACCAGCAGGCTGGAGAAGGCACAAAGATGGCATGTATATAGAGATGGAATATGGGGACATACGAGGATAATTGGATATACGAGTGAGATGACGTTACTTCACTTTGTTGATTGATGTGTGAACGTGTAAATTAACGTTAATTGAAACATTTACGTTCACATTTCAACCTTCTACCAAGGCCGTTCGAGCAAAATAGGTAATATATTCCGTGTGGTGCGATGAAAGACAGACAGACGGACAAACCGAGAGAGAGAAGGTGGGATGGGATGAATGCTGGTTAGAGTAAGATATAAAGACGAAGATGTGTAGCGTTTATTATACATTGTTGTATATTCTAGTAGGCATTTCGCTTGATAATCGGCTATTTAAGGGGCTTGTGTACCATACGTGTGGTAGAAGCAAAGTCAGCTATATCTACCACTCTTCCAATGAATAAAATGTATCGTGTGACAATCGAATTAATATCATAGTACACACCGAAACAACCTCACTATATATCCATCAAAAACAAATATGTTAACAGTTCTTGAGATTATATACAGTTATATATATATAACGGTAACAACTAGTAGAGTTTGGCATTTCCCCAGACCACTGAAAATGTTACCGTTATGAAAGGAACTATTTTCTACTCAAAGAGCAAACATTAACACGAAATTTACTTATTCTCTCTAACTATATCAATGGCTTTGAGTATGTATTTCTTTAAATAGACCGTCCATGACGCAACACGTTCTGGCTTCAATTTTGGACAGATGTTCGTGATACCTCGGATCTTATCATTAAACCAGGAAATGGTGTTCCTGCCAGTGTGAAATGCTGCTTTGCGAATATTTCTTTCATTAATCACTTATAAACAAAAATCCTTTGTTTAGATATAAACACGCACTTTCATTAGTTATAATTGACAACACAGGTTAGCATATAAGTTACATTTTCCTCAAAACCACCTGTTATAACTGCATACTCGACAGCCAGGGCGGATTTTATTTATATACTTCAGTGTCTAGTTATATTTAGCAACACATTTGCTTCTTAATTTTCTCTTGAATTTTACATTCTGGGTAATATTATCCTTCCAACCAGTATATCTGAAGATCGTGACTTTAGATTATTTCATGCTAAGTCTCAAACAATATTCATAGACGGTCTCCTGCTTCAATGTCCAAACTTTGATGGCACGGTCTAAGTCAAGCTGTTATGCATTCCGAGATTGCGATTCTTTACAATATTATATGGTCATCTCGCTGATTGGAGCTGCATCAGATATCTGTTGCTTCATTACCCAACAGATTATGTCCGCGAGGAACAGAATATGACAGAAACACATTACCGTGTCTCAAAATATAACAATGCTCTCAGTTTCCAACTCCTTGGAAGGGTGAAGATTGTATTCCCATCTCTTATTGAAAATTATCTATGCTACCAAATCTCCCAATATGAAAATGGAAAACGCCTTCATGGCAAATTAACACACGCGGTCTAGATAAGCTCTAAGATTGTCATCTTATCTGCACCAGCCATTTCAATGCGATGCCTAAGTCCGCATATCAGAATTCTATGGAGTGTAGATTAAATTTGAACAACTCAAGAATCTAGGGAAACTTCTGAAGTAAAAAGCTGTGCTGCATAGGTGTTATACCCAGAGTGACAGCATACTTATATTCAGTGCCAACATTGATTCATAAACATCTTGCTGCGAACTGTTTTTGATGAGTTTATTTCAATAGCTCTCCAAGCCACAAAGTACTGATCCAACCCAAAAAGGGATTAGTTCGAGAACTGATATTTAAAAAAAAAATAGTAACTTATTTCCCAATTGAGCTACATATTTTTCACAAAGTTAAATAGTAAATGGAATAGCAACCACTAGTTATGCAATGGCATCGCAGTCTAACTGTTACTCTGCGATTAAGAAAGGGCCGGGTGGATGTAGCTCAAAATGAAATCCGAATAACCTCTGGCTTGACCTTAATTTGACGTAGAGTATTACATACTAATCTTTTATTTCCATCCATAGCTGGAAGATAATTTTCTACAAATCCAAGACCACGCGTACGAAATAAATAGTTCATTTCCTTTCTACTTATTTTATACAATCAAAGAGCGAAACCTACTCACACAGACATGTGAGGCATCGAATCAGATTATTGGCCTTCATTCAAAGACAAAGAGGCTAAAGGATGGAGCCCGCGTGTGTAACCTCTTGTCTGACTGGAAACCCTTGACACACGGAACAGGTGTTGCTGGTATTTAGACTCTAGAACATGAACATTCCTTCAAACAGTTGTTCTCCAGCTCAATGGCCCGCGATCGTCACGGAGGCGCTATCTTGGGGTTCTATATACAAAAATGTTCAGCTGTAATGGGGCAGTAAAATATCTCATAGCAATATGTGTTTAAGACATGTCTTATGTTTGTGAAGATACCATTTACCGCGGAGTTGAAAATACAGCGATATATCTACATGTTTAACTAAGGTTTGGGTGGTTTAAAATCACCACAGTACGTAAATAAATCAGGACTAGATAATCCCTTATTCATTCATATGAACTATTTTTATTTTTTCATACCTCTTACTGGACCACGGACTATACAGATGTCTTCCACATATTTTTCTCTTTTTATCATCATATCATCATAGATTTTGTATGCTTTAATGTCGAATCTCCTACTCTCTAAAAAAAAAGGTAAACAATAAAAGAATAATTTTACGCAAAATAAAATCATTATTAATTTTGCTTTGAACAGAAAGAAAAGCTGCAAACAGAGGGAGTGTGGGCGTGTTCCAAAAAATTTAAGTGCTTGTAGAAGTAGTAATAAATTTGAGAATAAATAATGCAGCAGTAAAACCTTCGCGCAATTTAAGCAAATGAGCTGCACTTTGAAACGCTCGAAAACATTGGAAATTTACACCAGTTAAACACAGCATCCGCGGTAAAAACAAGCAGCGCGTCTAAGTTCCAGCATTTGATAACGCAACCATCATTTCCAGCTAAAGTAGAGCACTAGATTGAAACAGAGGCAGGTTATCACACTCGAGAGTGAAGTTTTACATTTTTCAGTTAAAACCGTTATGCTTCGGAAGTAAAATCAAGATAATTATAGAAATAGATTCAACATAATTTATCAGAGCCCATTTAAAATATTAAAATCATACAGAGTGGAGAATTGGTCCACGAACAAAATAAGGTGTGTGTTTACACTATAGTGAACTACATTTATGAATAATATTTAACTCTAAATAATACTGGCTTTAAATACAACACATTCCACCATTCCTGTTTACAAAATATTCCAGTACTTCCGTAAGTCGGCATGATTTATTATTTTAATAAGTAACATATTTGTTAAGAAATGCATGGGTAGTTTGGTTAGAGAAACAAGAGTGATAAAATTTGCACATTCCAACATTTCTGTTTACGAAATATTAAAATACTTGAAATTATAATAATAATAATAATAATGTTATCTTTATTTTTAGAGGATAACATATTTGCCATTTTTCCATTTTGTCCTTAACAGATATATAAAACAATTTGAAGGTATTAAAAATGAAAAAAGAAATACTAACATAATTATGATAAATGATGATGAAATTATTAAAAAAATCTTCAACATATGAGTCTATTTTATCAAGTTTACATAATTCATTACCTCATAAGTTACATTATTTTGTAAGAAATAGACTTTTTTGGTATTTTATTACATGGGCGTAGTTGGGCCTAAATTGGTGTATAGGGCCAGGCTAAGTGGGTGATGGGACATGCTCCCCCGGGATATTTTCTTTCTAGGATGCGCGTAGGCGCGTCTTCCGGCATATCTGAGGCCAACATTTCCGCAATATCGCACGTTTTCAATGCTTTTTTGGATCTTTTGTAAACATTATTTCTCGAAATGATGTACAGGCTAAAGTGCCTTAAGTAAGCTACACAAATGAATTAAAATAAGATAAGAATGATGATTTCACATTTATGTAAAATTCGAGTCAGTCAGTCTGTTAAATCGAGGAAATTATGTGTATATGGCATGAAGGTTCTGTTGGCAACAGTAATAGTAATAGATTGAATTAAGGTGTGCAAACACTTTGTTATCTCTGACTTTAAGTGTTATATTAGAGACGAATACTATAGGGATGTTAATTCAATTCAATAGTTTATTTCCAAGATTTACATAGTAAGTAACATTGGACAAAGCATATAGTAACAAAATATATTGGTTGTGGCGGTTTGTTTTCAATTAAATATGGTATTGAATATAATAATATATATCATCAAGCAAAAAAGTACATGTGGGAGAAAAGGTTTAAGAAAAGTAAAAAAAAAAAAAAAAAAAACAACAACAAACAAACAGATAGAGAAAAAAAATGCTGCTTTATCCTCGTATCCATTAATGAAACATAGAGGTCACCCCATTTAATTAATTTGCATCTTTGACCTTGACCTGTAACATATACAGGGGTTATTTTGTAGTTATTATTTTTAATAGAAATTGATATACAACCTTACACTATGCCTCAATATAGTGTAAATGCATTCGGTATCCTTTTCTAAATTATTCCATTATCTTCTTTTGAAAAATACATTTCTAGTAATATTTCAGTAGTACTTCATTAATGATGATATCGTCCATAAGCCCATTATATTTATCATTTTGTGCTTGTTTTATATCAATATATACTTTGTATAGTTTGTATGTTGTTTTCTCAATGATTGTGTTACAATAATGTATTTATTGATATATAATACATAGCAGAATTTGCTTTAACCATGTGTCCCTGGCCATTTTAAATGGGTTAAATCAACCCCAACAGTATTTGGTCATTTTCCCCCCCATACAGTACGACCTCTATATAAGTCCCTACGAGTTGTTTATTCAAACATTCATTTTTATTCAGATGTTAATATGTAACGTCCCCCAAAGTCAGTTACGATAATTACTCAAATTAGCAACAGCCATACTACATGACTCGTTCTTTCAAAAGTTCTACATAAAAACTTCTACCATACATCTACATGAAAATATATTGTTCAAGCGTATGCTTATATATTGACAGGTGAAAGAGACAAGAAATGCAATTACATTTTGATTATAATCATCAACAACAACAACTCATTTGAGTTTTGGTGTTCAATTTTAATTTTAGATTTTTGGAGTAAATCGAAAGTTTATCTAGATTTCTGTATATCTTATAATATCAATCTGTACGGGTTGCTTTACTCAGAGACTTAGAATAACATGATCTGCCGACCAGCCAAGACGTTCAAATTAATATTCACCCGCTTCTACCTAAGTTGTGCTGGAACATTTGGAGAATGTTGAAAACAAGCGCAGCTGTAGACATACACTGTACTTTAATCTACTCGGCGCAGATTGAGAACTCATTACCCTGGTAGAGTCTGGTACCAAAATCTAGGTTTTATGTGCAGCAAAAAAAAGGAACAACATCTTACATACTGAGATAGACGGGGATGTGACACGTATATATCTATAATTAGCTCACCTGCTGTAAACATTTACTTTGTTTACAATCTAGTACTTAACTTTGTTTACCGTTGAATCAGGCCAAAAACCGAATGCTATGATTATTTACAGCTGCTGTCACAATGTTATACATGCAGCGAACGTGTACTTTATAAGCACGTAAAATATTTCCCTTTATCTACTTTGTCGACAAAAACCAACAAAAACAAACGATAAAAACACGAGATAAATGGTAGAGTATACTGACTAGAGTCCTGAAAGCTGCTCAAAAGATTCTCTCATGACTTTCCCAGACATTGGTGGTCAAACCAATGAATAATATTAGTTTTGTAAGAGCTGAAACTGGTGTTTGAAAAATGTGGCCAAAATATAGTCAGTAAAATAAATCGTATGGAAAATGTTGCAAACCTCAGTCAAGAAAAATAAGTAAATCTTTCTCAAAATCAAGGGTATCCCAAAAGTGATTAAGTTGTAACTCATTTGTTTTTACGTCAAAGGGAAACACGTTCTTGCAAATAACTCAAATCTCTCTCGACCGTATATTTGATCTTGACCAGTACTTTGCGCCAGAGAAGGTCATGAGTGATTACGGTAAT
Organism: Solen grandis; assembly: GCA_021229015.1. Classification (NCBI taxonomy): domain Eukaryota; kingdom Metazoa; phylum Mollusca; class Bivalvia; order Adapedonta; family Solenidae; genus Solen; species Solen grandis. Next base: position 43,738,607 of record CM037789.1, read on the forward strand.
TTCCAGATGTTCATTTAATATTTAAACTTTATTTATTTTACATCGATAACGAAACAAGTTATAACAACCTATATATTAATCACTCTCTGATTCTGTAGACTGGTTTAACAATGTTCTATAAACCTTCCAAAGATGCAAACCAAATGGACATATTTACAAACATACATGTTTATCCAATATTATATTGTTTTTTTGTGTGTTTTTTATAGATTTTATCTGCGGATATATCAAGCATGTATTTGATTTATGCTTAGCTAGTGACCCATGTTAAACTTAAATACCGAACTGTTTACGATGAAAACGAACGACTATACCACAGTTGGGCTAATAGGTATATCTACAGTAAATCTCAGGACCTCGTGCAATCGCAGACGGTAAATGTGTTGTGGAATACCTCTGATATTTTCATTAGCACCCTTACCGTGTAAAAATATTATTTCCGGTTTCCAGAATATCTTCCTGAAGACATGACCTTGGCCGATTTATGTTAAGTGCATTAGAAACTCATTCTCTCTCTCTCGTGCGCGCTCTCTCTTTAAATAGTGAAAAAAAGTGTTGCAATATTAGATCTATTTAGTCAAGCGTTCAAATCCCGTTGGGTGGGGGTGGGGGAGAATATCCGTTCTCAAAATACTGGTCCAACCGTCGTGAAGGGTTAGAAAAAATAGTGATATCTTGTTTTCCAATCGATGTAAAAAAAGAGAAGAATTAAAACATTGAAATGAGTCTAAATTAATTCTTATATGTCTAAGAGGAGGATAATTACGGATATTTAAACCTTTTCCCTCATAGAGGAAACCATGAAAAGACCTATGCGAACAGCAAAAAACCAGATCAGCCTGCGAGTAACTCGCAGGCTGATCAGGTTTTATGCTGTTCGCTGCTCCTCAGTGGTCTGGAAATGAGGATTTTATAATTAAATTTGGTAAGGTTTAACTGTGTTTTTTTTGCAGATCAGGTTTTATATGGTACCTATTGAGTGCGTCAAAATGAGTCTATATGAGGGAAAGGGTTAAATATTACAACAGTACTCAGTGCACTGCTAATATCCATAATTTTAAATACGTTAGTGTGACTAAAATACTATGTAGGCTAAAATGACAGAAACAAAACGAACGCTCAGAACAAAGCTTCAAGAAAGTAGCGTAAAGACCAAGCAGTATCTCTTATTGTGCTACACAAGAGAATTATTACTGGACCATTAAAGTATCAACATGCTATGAAGGTTCCTTTCTAGATCATTTGCTCAAGATGTTGATCATTTACGGGCTCTGATTGCCTATTTCAGTCGGAATAGTCGTAAACCACCGTATGTGTGTGAAACAGGGCGAAATAATGGCTTCCTTAATTTTCTGTAGGGAACATTGACGTGGCGCTAGGTTTTGATGTTACATTGAATAACAATTAGAAGTTACTGCTTTCAAAAAATCTAAAACCGAGAGACGCGCTTCTTAGATAAGCATATGAAGGATATCTCGTTTACTCTCGCCACGACTGCGGAAAGTGGCGTCATTTTTGATAACCGCAACCGTGACGTCATTTTTGATAACCGAGACCACGAAACGTTACGTCGTTTTTAATTTAAAAGAAAAGGCCATTAGGTTCCATTATGATATGTATTTTTGTACGTACATTTTTTAACATTTAAACAGCATTTAAAATCAGCTATTTACGTTGTTGTATTCTTTCAGAAGGTGTATAATCTTTACATTATGCATGAAGCGTGATTGCATTTACTTTGAAAAAAAAACCACTATAGAAACAAGACATAGAGGATTTTTTTTTTATAAAACGTTCTTATTTGTAGTCCAATTTTGTTGCAATAAGCTCTCATAAACTCAGGAATGATTTTAGTATACATAAAAAGTAAAATAGCACACACACCAAAGCTCATTTAAAGGTCCAGTATGTTTAAGGGTTGAATAATTACTCTAGTTCTAACTTGCACCTCCGAGATTTCGCGCTAAGAATTTACGATATCTCACCGTGTATCGCATCTCTTGGTTTTTTGCTGCTATTGTTAAGATGCCTCATTGTGTTTACTGGCGTAGGTGACATCTTATCTTTAAGAACAGTGTGAAATCGTTCGAAAATATAATATGTATAGTTATGTTAGACATTGCCTACTTGTCTCTTGTTTAGATTGATGTAGCCTATGCAAAGGGGTCAACATTCTGTTTACTACTACTAACAATGATTATAAAACCATGATTGCATTATCATTGCGTATACATTGTAGTTTGCATGTAAGTGTATGGCATAAGGTTTGCAATAACTGTATGTTAAATGATAATAATGTTGCTGAAAATTAGCATTAAATAGGCTTTCCAATAAGTCATATTTTACGAAAGAAATTTTAAACAAAATTTTTAATTTTGATACTTTCATATGTTATAGAAGGCTGCATGTATCTTTCTTTAGATTGTGTGTGAAAACCAGATGCGATCGATGGTCCCGATTTATATATCTTGAAAAAAAAAACGGCTTTCTGTCATTTGGCATTTCTTGGACGGCCAGATTTATAACGGCAATGTTAGAGGGGAACACATGGTAGATCGAGATCCGGTGTGTCTTTCTTTCTCTTTAGACATGAAATAAGGTCTACTGAGTATCTTCCATATCAGATTAAGGTATCTAGGTAACAGTTAGGGTGAGCCATTCTCGATTATTTGGAAGTAGAAGTATGTTAAAATGAACGGCTTTTTTAAAATGCAAACCACACATCACTGATTAATACAAAGAACAAGACGCAATAAAACTAAATGATGATTCAATTACTCATGGTCATAAACATTCATTTTATAACTCCAAGGTGCTTTCTTTCGAAACAAATAAAATAATGATGTTAATTAACTAGATAGTATATTCTAGAGAGGGAGAGAAAGGGAGAGAAAGAGAGTTAAAGAAATATTTGTGATGTTTAAAAAATATAAAATATTCTCTAAATTGAACTAAATCGAAATGTTTGATGTTTGGTTGAAATCATAAACTCTAATCAATTTTATGACCCCCCCCCCCTCCTCGAAGGTAGATACGAAATACAATAAATGAGGCATATATATATATATATACAGACATAACTTTAAGAAAAGGAATGCCAAAACTGCAAAACAAAGTTCATCAAATTACAATGGATATGTATCTTCCGTGCTCTGTTGGAAATCTTTGGAAATGCAATTACTTAGGGAAGTCAGGGATGTCAAAGCGGATAGAGAAGCATATTAACTATTTCAAAACCAACGAATTGATTAAATATTTTTGGGAAAGGAATAAGAAAAAAAAAAAAAAGACAGGCCAAGTTACTTAAAGAACTTTTCAACTGAATGCGTTTGCGTGAAATATTGTTTGCCAAACTAATGACCTATATATCTATATATATTTTCATGTATATAGTATAAATATGATAAATATGAGTTTATGACACAGCATCTAAAATACAGACTAATACTGACTATGCTACAGCTGGGTTTTATGGCTTCATAATTAATTTGTTGTCAGTTTAGTATGTAGCAAATACTTCTAAACATATACCGAGATAGAGATGCTATAAACTGAGATGGTACTGTTATTGAGGAACGTATTTACATCTATTTGAACCAGAGTTTTCCCTGAAGAACTCTACTTGTTTGTGTTATCAATGATACCTATATTTTACGGCATGTAAATAAACGAATCCACGACTTTCCCGCTGTCCAGGAAAACACTATAACCGCAGTGACTTGGACCAGACTATTAAAATACTGTATGATTTACAAGCATCAGATGCTAAGTGCATGCACATTGTTCTTCTTTGCTGCAGATCTCCGTAATTCAGTGGTCCTATCTACTTAAAGGCAGTCTTTCCTTCATGCATACATACAAGTCATCATTGTGGCAAAGAGATCATCACGCTCCCTGGATTTAACTTGCTGTATTTTTAAACTGTATCTTGCCACTGATTTCTATTTTTCCATCAAAAGACTACGTATATTGCAGACATGTGCGCAGTAGTCAATCCAAGTATATTTTTTCAAACCCTTTGTCAATTTAGGCGTAGATATAGAAAGTCTGGAGCCTACTGTGTTTATCAATTTAAACGAGCTTCGTATTAAAGAGCTTGAATTATCGACAGGTAGCATCAATTTTTATCTCAGCTAGATCCTGTGTAAGGCTTGAGTAACATCACTAGTAATGTTCGAGTTGTTTCAAAATATTGCACAAATTGGCTTGGTACCTGACATTAAGTCTTTGAATGAACAGTTGCAGTGACTTGAAGCGAAGCGAAGACAAGTCTCAATCATAGTCAGATAAGGACAAATATCTTTTATTAGATATATGTTTGTAAACTTCACATTGAGATTTGTGATAATTAGTATTCATGAAATGATCTGCTCAAATATAGTATGCTATCTCAAAGAAAACCCACATACTGCATTGTTTGCATGTATGCATGTATGATATATCTTTCAATTTTCTTTATATAATTAATACATTCTGTTCTTATGTTTGATTTGGCCCATATATATTATTGCATAGAAAATATATTGCACCGAATTCCAGTCTCGTAATTATATTGCCTCCAGGTTCTCACCAAAACAGATAAAGGAACGGGAATGACTCACAAAATAAATGCCTAAACCTGCCTCAGTCTAACGGTTTTTGCCATCAATTGATGTAAACTACTTCACATTTGCCTCCGTTCCCAGGGACTAAGGGTATCTCATATGTAATAAAATTTCAGAAAAAATTCTGGATGATAGCAGTTTTCACAGGTAAACGGCTTTGATAAGCTTCCAGATTAGCCCGGTACCCTTGCTAAGGTCAGGCGAGCGTACAGCAAACACCTGCTGTTGCGATTGGTTTCCGCAATTCCATTATCGTTCATGTCTATTAAGCGCAATACTAGAAGCACATTGCTATGAAACAGAAACAAATAAAATTTTAAATACAGTTAGGAAAGCATATCTCGTCAAGTTTGTGAATGTGAAGGACATGCATTAGAAAAAAAAATCTGAATGCGGCAAAATTCCAGATGATCAGTCAAATTCTAGTCATTTCATTTCTTCAAAGAGAAGAAAATATAAAAAATGTATTTATCGTTTATTGCCAAAATTATTTTTATTGGCATATTTTTAAGGTTTTATAATCGCCCTAACACATTTTATTAAATTTCAGGAAGACAAAATGAAACAAAGAAAACAACAACTGGATAAAAGCGAAAGGCCGGGAGCCATTGATGTGTGACACAAGCGATGACGTAACTGTCGATGTTGTACCTCCCACCAATCCTGCTCAATTGTCACCCCCATTCACGCCTGACACCATAACTCCACATTCTCGTTTACATGTAGAAATTCCAGACTCAGAAAATAAAATATCTGAATGCGAAGAGTTTCCTTACATTTGCAAAGAAAATATAGACCAAAATTCTCACAAGAATACCGAACATAAGGTATCTGATAATATCAGTGAATATTTTGATACTGCCAAGGAAGTAGTTGAATATTCAAGCAGGACACAAATACAGGATATCTGTTCACTTGAACCAGTCAGTAATGTGAATATGGGAAATCAAAACTCACGCAAAATTCATCAACCAAGTGACGACGACACACCGGATGAATCGAGAACCAAATGTTGCGAAATACCGAAAAAGAAGATAAAAGATCGTAACGGTAGAACAAGCCGATCAAGTAGAGGCGACGAGAATGACTTCGAGGCAGATGAGGTATATCCCTTTGAAAGCAGGACAAGAAGCGACCAAGACCTAAACGAGCCAGTTGAACTCGAGCCATTTGAAATCATTGATACTGATGACATAAAGTTTGTAGCAGGTGCGGGCACTTCAGATGTCATCAGAAATGTAAGTGAATCTAAATTCAAAACGATTCCAGAAGAGGAATGTTTCGAAGACGATACTCATGATGATCATGAGGATTTAGATCAAACAGAGGTTAAACAACCAGTTAGTATTGACACTAATGATAGATTTCTTGAATCTGGAACAACGACTGCTCATTCAACATTCGAATTTCAGCATGTCAAGGCCAGGGAAAAGTTCAAGAAAATTGCGAAAGAACCCGAAGAACAGCATATTTATGAAAATATTGACAAATCAAAAGATGATGAAGACCGTATTACCGAGGAAAGAAGTGTTATCTCTGAAGAATCTGTCAAAACGGGTGGTGCTAGTCCTATAGGGAGCTCAGATGGAAGCAATAAAAGTTCTGAAAACGTCAGTCGCAAGAATTCAAAAGAAGCAATAGCTAAACCAGTAAGGCAGTCAAAAGTCAGGAAAAGATCAGAAGATGATAAGATAAGAGTAGTTCTTGGCACAACACTTGATGAAACAAGTGAGAGTCTAACCATCCCTGTGAGATCAAATGAGACTTCTAGTGAAGTGTCTGGAGATAAGGAGGAAAAAATAATCATTCTTACTCAGACAATGTTTTCAAAGCCCAAAAAGGATGACACAGTACCTGATAGAATGACCTCATCTCAAACAGAAAACACAGTTGGATATGAAAATGTAAATCTATGTGCAGAATATGATCCTAGCATAGGGATATCAATAAAGAAAAGTGATAAGGATCGCGATAAGAATGTGACTGTCGGAGAATGTCCATCAACATACGAAAACGTAAACGTTTGCGCAAAATTTGAACCAGCTGTAGGTATTTCAATTGGCCATAATGAAGATACTAAATCGTTAGACTCTTCTTCAACGAAGAAAAATATTTTCCGAAAAATTGAGGGAGTGTTACCTGAGGAACAGCTTACATTAGCTGAACGTTCTCAGATAATGAAAGAAAAATTTCTCCGTGACGAAAGAGAAATAGCAGAAACTAAATTGACTGACATCCCAGTGTTTAGACAAAGGCCGAAAAGCGGTTGTTCATCTGATGAAAATAGTTCGGGTGAAAATAAACATGTAAAATGTAATAGACTGGATAAAATCCAGTTGACAAAAAACGCTGAGGTGGGTGATGAAAAACTTTCGCTTCCTGTTAAGTCTTCCTCGGAATCCGTACCTCCTCCATCACCCACCGCCATGGACATTCTTCAAGAAGAAGAAGAAGAGGAGGAGGATGACGACGACGAGGATGAAGTCGGAGATGATGTGTTAGACGAGGATGAGCGTCGAAGAAGTGCTGAGATAGTGGAATTTACTGAACACGTTTGTAAGAGACTGTCCCAGTTGTTAGAAATTATGCCAATCGAGGAAGAAGACCAGGAACAGAAAATTGTTGAATCTAAAGATGTTGACCATACTTATGAAAATCTTAACGATGTATCAAAGCGAAAGTGTGCATCTGAACATAAAAACGCGACCCCGAAAGGGTACGAGTCGGCCGAAACAGTTTTAGCAGGGTATGACGAAAACTCCGCTAATTCCAGCATTAGGAAAACAGAACAACGTATTGATAAATGTGAAAAACAAGGTGATGAAAAAATTGAATTTGCACCGGTCTCAGACAATATGAAAAGAAGCGAATTGCAAGACAACAATGCGTCATCTGAGGACGATCTTCCAGAGTATTTTGATCCCAGGACCACGCTGCCGAAAAGGGATTCTGAAATACTTTGTGACGTATTGGATGCATATAGCGAAGATGTGAGTGAAGTTCCAGTTGAGGAAATTCAGTATATAATTGAGTCTAATCCACTTAAGTTTGAATCAAAGGGTTATGACAATATTCAGTGTATGAAAATAGACAAACCTGAGTCACTTGAGCTTAAAAGATATAATGTTGATATGTTAGACAGTACGCCAGTGCACTTTAGAACCGATGATATTCAGGAAAAGACGCCAACTGCTGAGGCAAATGTAGAATTCACTGCTCTTCCACAGCATTTTGGGACTGAAGGCGAGGTTCCAATACACTTTGACACATATGGACGCCACTCTGTGGCATGCACTGAGTCGGACCTAGATATCTCAGAACACAGAGATGACCTCAGTACTGACAGCATGCTTGCTGACGACGAAGATGAAGAGACGATGGAGATATTGTTTACGAAAACTTATACCGAGCCCGTTGCGGGTGGAGAAGTTTTCTTAAGCTGTACAGTCGTCAACAGTGCCTACAAGGAAGAAAAAAAAGAGAGCGAAACGTGGCTTTCTGACGAAGCCTTAGAGTACTTAGAGGCAAACGCTGCCGATGTCATGTCTACTGCTTTCATGAAAGCTAAAAAGGAGATGAAGGACATTCAGCTCTGTCTGCAGAGCCTTCGCGAGCAAATGGAACATTTTCACGGAGACTGTGACGACATTAGTCTCCCGGATATACCGGTGAACAGTCTGTCACCGGATTATTTCGGACTACCTCGTAAAGCAGTGACGGATTGACATTCTGAAAAGTACAGTCAGGTTTGTACAGTCATACCTTTCAACTTAGCAATACCAAGAACATCAGGTACCGGTATAGTAAAAATGCATATATAAATGTTGAATTCATTTATTTAAGATATTTAAAATTTACACTCTGATTGAATTGATCACTACTTTTGAGTTACACTGAGGTAATATTGAATAAATTATTCAATCATTGTAAGAGAAGTATACTTGTAATTATTTTACACTAGTATTTGCTCTCGCGTCAAAAAGAACAATTAAAATCAAGATTATCTAAATCCACTGCGGATTATAGATCAAAATGCGAGCATGTATACTTTAAGTTAGTATACTCTAAAAGAATGACGAATTTCATGTTTCATCATACAGTACCACTGATGTATTGTTCGCCATGTGTATTCAACAATATTACATATACGAGTTTATATGCTTTCTCAGTCAAAAAGTAAGTATGAATGTCTCACTATCGCTTAACAATGTAACTAGTCGACCAATGTTTGTAAATTTTTCAGCATATAATATGTATACTTAAAAAATTCAATTTGTATGAACCTAAAATTAACCTTTAACTTGAAACAACATATGCGTATATGAATGTTTAATTCAACCTATGTACACTTGAGGATATATCCAGCATTGGAGTTACCGCCATGTATCGTCTCATGAGTGGCAGATCATATATAGATCTACATTATAGGAACAGAGGATAAATATTTTGTTGTTTGATTTTTTTATATAACTATCACACTGGTCAATGTACTATGTAAAAATGTTCGATGACGTGTTTAACTTGTCATTTTGGTGATGTATATTTCTTAAATTGATTCTTTAAGTTATAGAATGATTTAGGAGGATCTCATTTAACTCTGCTTAACCGAGATAAATCACCAGTAATTTCATGCTTTATAGATGTCAGTTAATATAAGTTTCGAATGCGTTTCTGAAATATAAGTTTCGAGTTGTTGTCGCTGTTTATTTGTAAGTTTCGAATTATCATCAAAACATCAATTTGTCAAGGTGATAGTCTTGTATCACAATCATATATTTTTTTTTAAAACCACTGAAAAAAATAGCAAAAATTGAAATTCTTTCAAATAATAATAAAATATATCCTTGTGTTCGAAAATGAACACATGTTTTCAGGATATTTTCATGAAACCCATTATCTGTCTATCTATCTATCTATCTATCTATCTATCTGTCTGTCTGTCTGTCTGTCTGTCTGTCTGTAAAATCATAAACATATGTGACTATTGACCATTCAAGTCATGTTTTTTGTATATAGACGTTTTACTCTACTGTGTTACTCTACTAAATGTCTCCAACTTATTCATAATATGAATGAAGTAGAAATGTGATTCAGAAAATAAATTTTTATCTACGTTTATTTATTGTGTTTGTCTTTGGTCCTTACCGGGCATAAGCATGGATGGATTTAATTCATTTTACAAAACAATCAAAGAGAAAAACATTCTTGTGTAATTCGCTTTGAAAGAGTGTTTATTCTTTCAAAATGCAAATCAAAAACAAACATACTCCAAAAGTAATTTGATTATTTTACTGGCACACTTTCTTGCTAATTAAAAGTGGCTTACAAGAGATAACTTCTTAAGTTGTCCATATCCATAATTCCAGGCAAACCTCTTTTAAATCTTGCATTCCGGTGTCCTTTAAGGATAACAACACAATCATATTGATTATTCACCATTTTTCAATAATGCCCATTAGGGTGGCACTACCTTGAAACTGAAAGGTGAAATCTGGTAACATCTCAAATTGGATTTTCTTCTCAACTGAAATGTTACAGCTCTAGAACTCCCTATTTTAATGCATTAAAAAATATATACAATAACATGCTCTTACAGAAAATGATGCTTTGTTTCATGAAAATTTATATTTGTGGTTATAAAAAGTTGATACCGTCTCGTAGTAGGCGAAACAAACGCAATGACATTTATGTATAGATTATTATAGATAATATAGCTTTCTGGACATAGTAGGCGAGACAATCGGAATGACATTTATGTATAGATTATTTGGGTTGTATAGCTTTCTGGACATAGTAGGCGAGACAAACGTTATGACATTTATGTATAGATTATTATAGATTATATAGCTTTCTGGACATAGTAGGCGAGACAATCGTATAGGTTATTGGTTATATAGCTTTCTGGACATAGTAGGCGAGACAAACGTTATGACATTTATGTAAAAAATGTTATAGATTTTATAGCTTTCTGGACATAGTAGGCGAGACAATCGTATTGGTTATAGGTTATATAGCTTTCTGGACATAGTAGGCGAGACAATCGTATAAAGTATTATAGGTTATATAGCTTTCTGGACATAGTAGGCGAGACAATCGTATTGGTTATAGGTTATATAGCTTTCTGGACATAGTAGGCGAGACAATCGTATTGGTATAGGTTATATAGCTTTCTGGACATAGTAGGCGAGACAATCGTATTGGTTATAGGTTATATAGCTTTCTGGACATAGTAGGCGAGACAATCGTATTGGTTATAGGTTATATAGCTTTCTGGACATAGTAGGCGAGACAATCGTATTGGTTATAGGTTATATAGCTTTCTGGACATAGTAGGCGAGACAATCGTATTGGTTATAGGTTATAAAGCTTTCTGGACATAGAAGGCGAGACAATCGTATAGGTTACAGGTTATATAGCTTTCTGGACATAGTAGGCGAGACAATCGTATTGGTTATAGGTTATATAGCTTTCTGGACATAGACGGCGAGACAATCGTATTGGTTATAGGTTATATAGCTATCTGGACATAGAAGGCGAGACAATCGTATTGGTTATAGGTTATATAGCTTTCTGGACATAGAAGGCGAGACAATCGTATTGGTTATAGGTTATATAGCTTTCTGGACATAGTAGGCGAGACAATCGTATTGGTTATAGGTTATATAGCTTTCTGGACATAGTAGGCGAGACAATCGTATTGGTTATAGGTTATATAGCTTTCTGGACATAGAAGGCGAGACAATCGTAATGGTTATAAGTTATAAAGCTTTCTGGACATAGTAGGCGAGACAATCGTAATGACATTTCTGTATAGATTATTATTGGTTATATAGCTTTCTGGACATAGAAGGCGAGACAATCGTATTGAATATAAGTTATAAAGCTTTCTGGACATAGTAGGCGAGACAATCGTAATGACATTTATGTATAGATTATTATTGGTTATATAGCTTTCTGGACATAGTAGGCGAGACAATCGTAATGACATTTATGTATAGATTATTATTGGTTATATAGCTTTCTGGACATAGAAGGCGAGACAATCGTAATGACATTTATGTATAGATTATTATTGGTTATATAGCTTTCTGGACATAGAAGGCGAGACAATCGTATTGGTTATAAGTTATAAAGCTTTCTGGACATAGAAGGCGAGACAATCGTAATGACATTTATGTATAGATTATTATGGGTTATATAGCTTTCTGGACATAGTAGGCGAGACAATCGTAATGACATTTATGTATAGATTATTATTGGTTATATAGCTTTCTGGACATAGTAGGCGAGACAATCGTAATGACATTTATGTATAGATTATTATTGGTTATATAGCTTTCTGGACATAGAAGGCGAGACAATCGTAATGACATTTATGTATAGATTATTATGGGTTATATAGCTTTCTGGACATAGTAGGCGAGACAATCGTAATGACATTTATGTATAGATTATTATAGATTATATATAGCTTTCTGGACATAGTAGGCGAGACAATCGAATAGGTTATTATTGGTTCTATAGCTTTCTATGTGTCAGTGACATTACGCTTCAAGCTCTATATGCTAAATTTACAACGTATCAATCTAAAATTAAAATTTATCTATCTTTACGTTTTATTTTCATAATTTGTATGGGTATTTTTTTTTTAAGTTTAATAATTATTATGGTACCTGGTATACTGAAGGTCTAAAAAAATCAAAACCACTCGGTAAAAGTCTTTTAAATTTGGCATGGTCAACATGTATACTTCTTTGAAAATTTAGTCAAACTATATATAGCGATATTTTGAATTAGGCTCCCTACGCAGAAAAATGGTAAAACCAGTCTTTAAAACGGGTTGAGCAGGGTAACAATATATTATATTTTCAAATATTTTGAGTCCAAACAATCATAAATATTTATGATGTTTGCCGAATGTTATTATTTGTTGTTTTTTTAACGATAATCAATAGCAAAACATTTATAGATATGATTTGAAATTTTGATTAGAGTTTCATAATTCAGAAAAAAGAGACATTTTAGTGTCCGAGCTTTAGTTATTAAAAATTGTCCATAAGTCAAATTCTAGACGGTTAATTTAGTTCAAGCATTGCATACATGTGCCCTTAAGACAAACAGCACAATCAAATTGTTTATGTATTATTTCTCCATAGTGCCCATTAGGGTGGCACTACCTTGAAACGAAGACTGATTGTCAGGGTGAACTTTCAGGTACATTGTATAAAACCAATCGAGAGAGGACGAGGTGTGCAGCCCATTGTCTGTAAGCAACCATTGTAATAATTTGGTTACCTGTCCCAATTGTTCTTCCAATTTCGATACAAAGGGCTATAACGATCATATCTCTTAGAGGGTAGCACAGGTGCAAAAATCAATCCGTCTCTCCGGCTTTGTTTAAGTGTCATTTAAGTATTCAAACTTTTGTTTTAATTTCGCTAGTAAATTTTGAGGATTTGAGGGCTTAGCTGAATCCAGTAATAATGAATGGTGTTTAATTTGAGCACGAGCAAGTGCTTCTCGTGTAACACGGTGTTGTACATTGGTGGAGGAGTTATCAAATTATTAAAGGACACTTTGGGATTATATAGCAACCAGCATTCGTTCTTACTGGATATCGTAATTGATATATCAACAATCAACATGTAAAGAATGACAAAATAATATCATTAAAAGGTCAAATATTAATAAAATTTAAATAAACATTCTGTGTGTAAAATATGATTTAATTATGTTATCAAAATGATATAAAGAATCTTGACATTTTATATTAACTATGTATACGGTATATGTATATATAAATATCGAAACACAAAATAAAAGTTTCATTTGAAAATGGCATGGTAATGGGAAAATTAAACAACCAGACAAACTGTAACCACAATATAGCAGTTTACACATAAGAAAGAGGAGGAGGCAATCAGAGGAATGGCATCCACAAAGGATGACGATGAGGAGGAAGTCAGTGGAGATGTCCGCTCGATCACGGTGAACGGAACAAACGACATGATCTGTGCCCTTTGTTTCCAAGGCGGAGCGGGCCGTAACTGGGCGCTGGGCATCTGTAAGGACTGTAAGTTCTACCTTTGTGGGAACTGTATATCGGCCCACTTCAAGGACGAGCGGCTGCGGGCCCACCGGGTGGCGTACTTCTACTGTGCCCAGAAACTGAGGGTCAACAAGTAAGACCAGGTTTCTATCTGTCTCAATGTCGCCATTCTTTACCATTGTTTCTCTTTTCTGTCCCTTTCTCTTTTTTAAACCGGTCTCGGTGACCGAGTGGTTAGAGCATCCTCCCCGGAATCGGGAGGTCGTGGATTCGGTCTCCGGCCGCGACATACCAAAGTCATAGAAAATGATACTGGTATAGATCCTTTGCTTGGCGCTCAGCATATAAGGGTAGTTCAAAGACTGGTTGGTCCGGTGTCAGGATAATGTGACTGGGTGTGGTATCATGCCACATGTCTACGGCGTGATACTGCAGTGTGGCAGCACTTTATCTGTCTCATGTCCCCAAATAACATAAATACTATAGGATGAACACTAAATTCAAAGTGGTGTCAATTACGATTCTACATAATAATAACTACCATCATCATCATCATCATCATCATCATTATTTTTATTATTATTATTATTATATTATTATTATTATTACAATGCAGAGGTTACTGATTTAATTACTTACCAAATGGACAGGTATGTGCGGGCCACGTCGTTCTGCCTTGACTGTGGCCAGTACCTGTGTCACAAGTGCGTGATGGATCACGCCGGGTACCGGACGTATAGACATCACACGTTCATCGGGGACAAAGACCGGCCCCCACCCGGCCTGGATAGTCAGATTACGGATAGACGGGCGCTTCTGACTAGAAACAGCTTACGGTATGAGAGAGAGAGAGAGAGAGAGAGAAGAGAAAAGGGATGGGATTAAAAATATGAATGAAAAGTACACGAATGCCAATAAAAACATCAGGATATTTTCGTTAGACACTTCCTGAAGAGATGTTTCATTTATTGTCTTATATTTATTCGCAGTGGTCACATTTTCTCGTTAAATGAATGTCTACACAGTTGATCAAGAATGTTTGTCTACACCATATCCTAGGTTTAAATATTTACTTTAAACTTTTTTCTATTTTATGTCGATTGGGAAACAAATTCGTACAACCCTTTTGAAAATTCCTAGGTGGAACCAGTACCTTGCGCACTGAAAGGTCATGAAAATTCCTTGCCTCCACTGGAGCTCGAACTCACAAACTTCGGATCTGGAGTCGAGAACGTTCCGATATTTCTCTTTCACCGTTTAGAAACTTGAAGTAGCCTTCTCGATGTTTCCTGAGGTATTCAGTACTTTACATATATAAAGATTTTCTTTGTCCTTAATATCATTGCCATCGTACTGTAAGTACAGTGTATTTCTTATTTCATAGTCGACCAAGGTCAAGATGGACCCAAAGTACTGACGGGAGTAATCGGTCAGCCGATATAAGGAAGGAGAATCCGAAAACAGAGAGTAAACGCCATTCTGTTAACATTGAGGAAACTGTGAGACCTAGAAAACTTTTGCAGAGTACTACCGGCAGGCGACCACAAATTGACAACCCGCGGGTGATAAGGCCCCGACCCCAGCTTCAAGAAAATAAGCCCCGGAATGTGCATTATGAAGAGGCGGTAAAACCTGCGCTCCTCCTTGGCAAATATGGTGTCAGATCTTCAGACGACGTAAACGCTTGCCGCATTATTTCATCCGTATTTTTATCCAATGATTACGTTGTTGTTGCAGATGCTGGAAACATAAGATCAAGCTTTTTGACGATCGTTTCAATTTCCGTTCCTCCATGTTGATAGAGGACTTTCCGGTCGCCCTTTGTGTGTCTAACACAACTCAGGCAGAATTTTATGCAACATCAGGTTGCAATATTTTAAGAATTGGTTTTGATAAAAAACTCGAAACAAAACATATAATCAAAACAGACATTTCTAGCATTGAAGGAATTACTCAGTGGTCGAACGGTATTGCTGCTATATTCAAGTCTGTAAAGTCTACATTTGATAGAAAGGGGCACTGGGAAATTCATCTAATTACTTCTTCAGGTGAAGTCAAGTACGAAATCAACATCAGTAGCCCAAACGTAGTCAAATTGGTCACCCCTATATGGTATGTCGCAACAGTTAATGGCGGAAACCATATCTTGATTTCTGACACTTTTAACAACAGAATCGTTTGTATTGACCTCATCAACTGGCACGTGGTTTATGTGTTAAAGGGAAAGGGGGCAGAAAGCGCCCCACGAAGCCTTGTTGTAGATTCAAACGATAATATTCTGGTCACGTGGTATGATGAAATCCACTTCATATCTCAAACAGCGAATGATCTTGGCGCTCCTGTCACGAAAATAGATAAAAACTCAGTTATAGCGTTAAATAAAACAACAAAACAACTTTTGGTATACCATGCTGGCAAGAGTCATTCTGATAAATTTAGTATTTATAGCCTAAACTGATACTCTGTTGAATAACATTAGTCTCTGTACCACACTTCCTACTTTGCCTTCATGAAAACAAAGTTATAACTGGTTATACTTATATTCGTCAGGCAAAATGATTCTCCCATATTTTAACCCGTCCTCTCAAATCTGATCGAACAGCACCAGTTTATCAGCAAACACTTACCCATGAAACCGATCATACTCAAGAGTTCGGTAAACAACGTTTAGAAATGACATACTTGACCACTTAGTATGGTTGACCACTAAGAAAAGGTGACTACTTAATGCACGCTACCACGTAGTACAGGTGACTACTCTTAACACAGGAAGATATTTAATTGTATACTATATATAATTCATATATTTACAAAAATACATTGCTGCATAGCCATACATAGCGTTATGATACATTGCTGCATATTCATACATACGGTTATAATACATTGCTGCATAGTCATATAGTCATACATAATACAAAATTGCTGCATAGTCATACAAAAGGTTATAATACATTGTTGCATAGTCA
>CM037789.1:43755328-43805328 GCA_021229015.1 Solen grandis
TACAAAAGGTTATACTACATTGCTGCATAGTCATACATAAGGTTATAATACATTGTTGCATAGTCATACAAAAGGTTATAATACATTGTTGCATAGTCATACATAAGGTTATAATACATTGTTGCATAGTCATACAAAAGGTTATAATACATTGCTGCATAGTCATACAAAAGGTTATAATACATTGCTGCATAGTCATACAAAAGGTTATAATACAGTGTTGCATAGTCATACAAAAGGTTATACTACATTGCTGCATAGTCATACATAAGGTTATAATACATTGTTGCATAGTCATACAAAAGGTTATAATACATTGCTGCATAGTCATACAAAACATTGTTGCATAGTCATACAAAAGGTTATACTACATTGCTGCATAGTCATACATAAGGTTATAATACATTGCTGCATAGTCATACATAAGGTAATAATACATTGCTGCATAGTCATACAAAAGGTTATAATACATTGCTGCATAGTCATACATAAGGTTATAATACATTGCTGCATAGTCATACATAAGGTTATAATACATTGCTGCATAGTCATACATAAGGTAATAATACATTGCTGCATAGTCATACAAAAGGTTATAATACATTGCTGCATAGTCATACATAAGGTTATAATACATTGCTGCATAGTCATACATAAGGTTATAATACATTGCTGCATAGTCATACAAAAGGTTATAATACATTGCTGCATAGTCATACAAAAGGTTATAATACATTGCTGCATAGCCATACATAAGGTTATAAAACATTGCTGCATAGCCATACATACGGTTATAATACATTGCTGCATAGTCATACATAAGGTTATAATACATTGCTGCATAGTCATACAAAAGGTTATAATACATTGCTGCATAGTCATACATAAGGTTATAATACATTGCTGCATAGTCATACATAAGGTTATAATACATTGCTGCATAGTCATACATAAGGTTATAATACATTGCTGCATAGTCATACATAAGGTTATAATACATTGCTGCATAGTCATACAAAAGGTTATAATACATTGCTGCATAGTCATACATAAGGTTATAATACATTGCTGCATAGTCATACATAAGGTTATAATACATTGCTGCATAGTCATACAAAAGGTTATAATACATTGCTGCATAGTCATACAAAAGGTTATAATACATTGCTGCATAGCCATACATAAGGTTATAAAACATTGCTGCATAGCCATACATACGGTTATAATACATTGCTGCATATATACATAAGGTTATAAAACATTGCTGCATAAAACATAAGGTTATAATACATTGCTGCATAGCAATACATAAGGTTATAATACATTGCTGCATAGCTATACATAAGGTTATAATACATTGCTGCATAGTCATACATAAGGTTATAATACATTGCTGCATAGCTATACATAAGGTTATAATACATTGCTGCATAGCTATACATAAGGTTATAATACATTGCTGCATAGCCATACATAAGGTTATAATACATTATTGCATAGCCATACATAAGGTTATAATACATTGCTGCATATATATACATAAGGTTATAAAACATTGCTGCATAGCAAAACATAAGGTTATAATACATTGCTGCATAGCAAAACATAAGGTTATAATACATTGCTGCATAGCTATACATAAGGTTATAATACATTGCTGCATAGTCATACATAAGGTTATAATACATTGCTGCATAGCTATACATACGGTTATAATACATTGCTGCATAGCTATACATACGGTTATAATACATTGCTGCATAGCCATACATAAGGTTATAAAACATTGCTGCATAGCCATACATAAGGTTATAATACATTGCTGCATAGCTATACATAAGGTTATAATACATTGCTGCATAGCTATACATAAGGTTATAATACATTGCTGCATAGCTATACATAAGGTTATAAAACATTGCTGCATAGCCATACATAAGGTTATAATACATTGCTGCATAGCTATACATACGGTTATAATACATTGCTGCATAGCTATACATACGGTTATAATACATTGCTGCATAGCTATACATACGGTTATAATACATTGCTGCATAGCTATACATACGGTTATAATACATTGCTGCATAGCCATACATAAGGTTATAATACATTGCTGCATAGCCATACATAAGGTTATAATACATTGCTGCATATATATACATAAGGTTATAATATAGCATAGGATATATTTGTTGTTGTTGTAGAAACATCCGCTGAAAACGCCATTCAACCTCATATCAATCATCTCCATGTTAACTTGTCCTTATTACGCTAAGGATTTTCATTGCTTGTGTCATTTATTTATTTATTTATTTTGTTGTTGTTGTTTAAAATAAAAGTGTTTTGTTGCAACTTGTGTCTTTGTAGGCCAATAAACGCTTCCATAATATGGTGTTTTGTTCGTTATTAATCTGTTAAAAATAATACATAAAAACGTTTAGAAAAAGAGAACATGCTTTCATGACTTTCCTCAGATCCTGTAATTTAGAAAAATGTTCTCTAAGTACGGAATACCGTTAGGGCCATCGCCTCTAGCTGAATTGTTAGGGTACCCGATACACGACAGTACGATGATGATAATGCGATATCACATGTCGCGTTATCATCATCGTACTGTCGTAGTATCATCATCGTGCTCTCGCAATATCATCATCGTATCGTCGTAGTATCACCATCGTAATGTCGTAGTATCATCATCGTAATGTCGTAGTATCATCATCGTGCTCTCGCATTATCATCATCGTACTGTCGTATTATCATCATCGTGCTCTCGCGTTATATCATCGTACTTTCGTACTATCATCATCGTGCTGTCGTACTATCATCATCGTGATGTCGTACTATCATCATCGTGCTCTCGCGTTATCATCATCGCACTGTCGCCTTCCGGTGATCATGCGCAGACAGTGTTTTTATTGTCTACTTGGTCTTATTTTGTAGCTATTGCATCATGCTACATGCCTTTACCTAGTTTTATTGGGTCACATTGATTGAGTTTCCATCTATAGTCATCTATATGGGTACGAACGGCTAATATTTGCATTTAGGACAATTTACACATATAACAATTTGATATAACTTCTGACCTAGATATGATAGAGACCCATACTTGGTCTTATTTTGTAGCTATTACATCCTGCTTCATGCCTATACCTAGTCTTATGGGGTCACATTGATTGGGTTTCCATCTATAGTCATCTATATGGCTATGAACGGCAAAATTTTGCCTTTAGGACTATATAAACATATAAGAATTCGGTATAACTTCTGACCTGGATATGATTGAGACCCATACTTGGTCTTATTTTGTAGCTATTACATCATACTACATGCCTACACCTAGTCTTATGGGATCACATTGATTGTTTTTCAATCTATAGTCAGATGTATGGCTATGAATGGCTATTTTTTTTTCGTCGAGGCGTAGTTAGTTATTTATTTTTTGCATGATTTTAAAGAAATATTCAGAGGGGAAGACCTAAATAATAATGAAGTTGGAAAGCCCTGTATTATATTGTAAATGTTATTTTGTATATATCTTAATTGTGAAAAAAGATCTTAAAGTGTATATATAATACATATATAAATATTATAATTTAGCCCTATATATAAGTCAGATCAGGCCCTTTATATTATATAGAATATCTTCTGATCTGATCTGGTCTGAAAGATTAAATTATAATGTTTTTATCTTTCTGATATATGTTGTTGTTTTACTTTCCTAAAGTTATTAATATGGTGTTTAAATCAACCATATAACTACAATGTAGTTAATTACTTTGCGGTACCTACCTGTTTATTGATCAACATTAGACAGTACTGTACAGTGTGTACAGTCCACTATCTTCCTTTAATATAACAGAAAAAAATATTTCCTGGTGTAAACAATGTAGTTATCATATTTAATACACTGTTTAAAATATATAAGAGTTTGAATTTTGCCGTTTATACCAGTAGTTTTTATGATATCAAATATTATCATTTCTTTCACTATTGCTTGATAGATAGTGCTGATAATTTCCTGTTGTCCGGTAAATTCCCGAAAATAGGATAGGGAATTGTCGATTTCGTCAGGCGGGATAACTCTGAAACTTATTGCTTGCTGAGCTTATTGTTCGCTACTATTGCTTGCTAGGTTGTTTTCAGTTCTTCGCGCATGCTCACCGGAAGGCGATAACACGATGGTGATAGTACGACAGTGCGATGATGATATACGGAGAGCACGATGATGATAACGGGAGACAGTGGATGATGATATCGACAGTACGATGATGATAACGCGAGAGCACGATGATGATACTACGACAGTACGATGATGATAACGCGAGAGAACGACAACGCGACAGCACGATGGTGATACCGCGATGGCACGATGACGATAGCACGATACTATATCGCATTATCATCATCGTTATCTCGTGTTCTCGCAGTATCATCATCGTGCTATCGTTGTTCATCATCGTGGTCTCGCGTTATCGTCGTCGTAACATCGTGATATCGCATTATCATCATCATACTGTCGTGTATCGGGTACCTTAACAATTCAGCCAGTGGCGATGGCCCTAACGGTATTCCGTATCTAAGCGACATGATACCAAAAGGTGACACCAAAGGACAAAGACGTTATTTTAACTGGATTGTAAATCTAGTTTCCAGAAACTATTTCAACAATTGTTTCCGAGACAGGACCTGGGTCAGTAATTATCTAAACTTAATTTGACTATAAAAAGGGGTATGTCAAAAATACGTAGATTTAAAAAATTCATTTCTTCAACTATTCAAAACTGATATCAGAACTACTCTTCACTACAGGTAAATCTATATAACTAAAAGAACGCACTGACTTATGTTTAGGATTTGGTACTGTTACGAAACAACACTAGGTATACTGATTTTTAAGATAAATAAAATTGCACAATTTGCGAGAATTTATGGTGAATCCATCGAAATTGGATAAATCTAAAAATAGTAACATTTCTGGGGAACACCATATTGGTTCTTCGTATTGGTCAAAAAATACGTCGATTTTTCTTTTGAACCTCGACTAGCCTTGCAGCCACGTCACATGCGTGTTACAAGGTAACCAAAACGGTAGTGTGTCTACATTTGAACTACACGGCTGCTACTATTATCAATTTTTGAGAGTTATCCAATTTATCTTGAGTGGAAGGAAGGCGCTGTAGTATGGCGTGCACGATGTTCACGTACACATACAGCACAATATAAACGTGAAAATCATGATATGTGTGCAATAATAAGTGGGATTCTTGACGTCATTCGTACCAGATTCAATGTTTATATTGCTACACAAATAACAGGCAACGGTTTTTTGTTAGCACCACATTATAAGTTTTAGATTTGTGATATTATTTTTAATCGTTTGTCATTCCTGTGCAATTTAATTAATTTTGTAATGCAGGTCGCATTAAAAACTTATTCATCAAATTGTTCATTCTGCATTATATTCCAATGCTGCAACTTTTTTCCTCCCCCTTTGAAATTAAAAACACACACCTTTACACGTGTGACAGCAAAGATACCTTTTTAATCTTATCTTCTTTTTTGTGTATTTCATATGGTTTATTTGATTTTATTGAATTATTTAAGACCCAAAACTCGTATCCTCTGGCGCTTGGCACACACGGTGTTAAATCTATGGTAGCTTTTTTTTTCATGTCATTTAGTGTCTTCGCAATGTCGCGCTTACAAGGGCGCCTTCACGGCAGTACGGCCTATACACTTTGTCGTATGTCACGATGACGTGTCGTTGCGATGGCACCTTTCAGACACGACCGGACGATAAGCGTTTTTGTCGTTGTTTCGTGCTTTTCCCATTGGACACACGGACGCGACTGCCCGACACTTTAGCGCGCAGACACGGGGAAAAAATGCGCATTCGCTTACCGTGTCTTTTCCCTTATTTTCCCGACTTAGTCAACTTAATTGTACACTTGAGTGTTTCGTAAAGCCAGAGTGGTAGAGTGCCTTTCTGTCTTATTATTTAACTTAGCGTGATAAGTACTAATGATGATATTCAGCCAAATAAGACAAATAAGAATAAATTAATATATCAATACAAGCATCTAAACAATAAAGTGTCGGGATATCTGTCTACATCAGTGAAGTGCTCGGAATACTAAATTTCGCTTTTTCACCGTGCTGTCTAAACACAAAACATTAAAAAATACAAGAGAAAAGTTTTCAATAAATAGTCGGGGTTTGTGGTGATTAAAGTCAAGAACGATTATATAATGCAAAGTGTGCCTGTCATCGGAATCGCCTAAGTAAACCTTATTTGGATTACAATCGTCTTTCAGTCATACGGAGGCGATAAATAGATAATTTACTACAGAATAAAATGTTTAAAACCAAACACAGGTCTCAATGTTAACCCTAGAGAAGTATTCTGACAAAACAACTTTTTGTTTTATGCTAATTGATGACTTACTATGTTCTGTCAGTGAGATAAAATCAATATCCCACATTGTGAGTGATATAGATATGCCGGAACTACTTTTATTACCTATAAAGGTATGTAAATGGGTATGTAGCAGCAGTAAGTATAAAAGAAAATTTGTTTGTTTTGAGTGAATATGGAATATATCTTATCTTCAAGTGATACAATTTTCACGTTTTCACTCGCGCTACGCGGTCGTGTAAATGTTAAAATAGTATCATTTTTCGATGAGATATATTCCATATCCACTCAAAACAAACAAATATCCTCTATATATTAAAAAAAACTATTAGTATTAATTCTTAATTATTATGTCGTGAATGCGAAGCAAAATTTCAGCACGTTGTCATCTCAGCAAACAATTGTGCATAACTTCCTGCCAATGAAAATCGATCAAATATTGATTTGTCCTTATTTTGCATCGTTCAAAAGTGGGGTAAGACTGCTACTCCGAAAAATATCTCGACAGTTGGGTCTACAAATGGTTGAATAAATAAAAGAATCAAAAAGAAAGAATTTCATATTACTTAGTGGATTAGTGGTAAAACCGGACAGAAAGTTAATATACGATATATCAGAGTAATCAGATACCACCGATACCTTAACAATACTTAAACACAAACACACGGATGACTGAGTGTATTTAAATGAAACAAAGAGTAACCGGTGGTTTAAATTTGGCTCGTGCCTTGCAAAATAAAGATCGCTTCGTGTACATACTTAAAATGGCTATTTATAGCGTTAGTTTAATTTTCCTCATGTCCTTGATATGAAGAAATATTCTTGTGGAACATTGGTTTGATTGTTTAATCATGTCGGATATATATGAGACCATCCGACAAGACATTGATGATAATCATACGGAACGTATAAATGACTCTAATGGCGAAAATGAAAAAGCTGATAATTTAGAAACCGTTGGACATGAAAACACGGTAAAACACACAGATCAGATAAGTGACATTAACCAGAGCAAGAAAGAAACGCCAGATACAGAAAATAATGCTTACGCTCATGAAAAACAGGAAATGTCAGATGGTATTACGAATGATACGACATCCGAGTATACCAAATTTCAAAGTGAAGATATTACAGAAGACGATCTCCAGAAGACATACATGGAGGATCATTTAGATCAAATATCCAATATAGATAATAGTGTAAGGCTAGAAAGAGACTCTACAATTAAAGAATTTCATGAATACAAAGAAAATAATGATAAAAACTTCAAAGTTAAGAGAGCAGATGCGTCTCCTTCAAATGTTGATGAAAAAATATCACCTGAAATCGAAACAAGTCTTCAAGAAGGAGTCAAACTTTTGAAGGAGAGAACAGATGATAGTTTACACATATTTTTTACCGAACAAAACCTGAGGGTTTCATCTCCAAAACGGTATCGTTCGGACAGTGCAGTATTACTGGGAGGCAAAGAAGAACAAAATTCTAATAAATCACAAAAAACTTCAGTGGAGAACAAGCAAACATCAGAATTGTGTTTAAAAGATAATGATCAGGTGACAGAAAAAGAACAAACTTCGGAAGATTCAAAAGTCAATATCAGAGAGAAGAAAGATGAGCAACTGTTCAGTGTCGAGAGAGTTGCACGTGATGATACAAAATTAGAGATTTCAAGTTATGAAAAAGATAAAACTGAACCTGCCAGTGAGAATCACATAAAAAATAGTTCCCATGATAACAATGTGTATGCTGATAACCATGAGGAAAATCAATCACAACCAGAAAATGTAACTAACAGACTTACAGAAATTGTGCACATTCAACAATACAACACCATAAATAATGACGCGAGTGAAAATGGAGATCAGAGAAACGATGAAACTGAACATCAAAAGGCATATTCACCAAACCAAAATAACACCCCTGAAAGATCTTTACAAACTGAAATTGGTGTCGATGATGATGTCAAACCAAACAATGATAAAGTTATTGATGCATGTAGTGATGCATATAATAATGATCAACTGAATCGTGTGAATATAATAATACTGGTAGTTCTGCCAGGAAGGATGAACAAGATGAAACTGGTGAGACAGGATCCACATCCATGATTAGAAATTCAAATCATGTCAAAGAACTCAGTAAGTAAGGTTGTATCAATTTTACACACTTTGGGGTCCAACGCACTTTAGGGTCCGACACCAAAGTGTGGTCGGTCTAACGCACTTTGAGGACAACTACGACTAATGGAGTCCAAAGTGCTTTCCAATACTAACACATTTTAAGGTCAACATCGATTGACTCATTGACATGGTTGATCGACCATTACGAACCTTTTCTAGATACAGATTATCATCATCATCATCATCATCATCATCATCAACACTCCTACTCCTCTTCGACATAATCGTGTTTGTAATGCTCATCGTCTTCACTATCAGCTACAGTATATGTATTACAGTTGTATCATTTATTTGTACAGCGCATACGCTAAGCAGGTTTTATTTACAAGAACTGAAAACAACGACTGAAGTCTTGGCGTATCATTTTTAACATTGATGTATTACTACGCAGGAGTAGTTGTGAGGTCAAATACATACATACATTTGATATATTTCACACTAGTATCTTAATCAGAAAATACAAAGCAAAGCGACATCTGTCACGTTAGGTCTACTTTTTCATTCAACTGTTATTACATATAAATCTAAACATTTCGGTAAATGTTAACAGCTCAAACGATTAGCTTGCCAGCAAAATTGTTTTATGCAGTCCGCTGCAAGGTTGGGTCACATGTATATTTTTTGTGACTTTCAAATTAGGGGGTTGAAAAAATCGAAATGCTAGTATTTTCTTGCTATAAATCAAAACATTTACATATTCGCAGATATTTTTTTCCCTACGATTTTTTTTTAAATGACACATAAACTAAATGATTCTGTATTCATGCTTTGCAAGATATTTGAGAAACTTGAAATAAGAAATGTTGTTCAGTGTATGTTCAAAGTTTACGACCTCAAAGTGAATTAGATTTCATTCTATGTACATTTAGTAATACAACAATACAAGGCACTCTGAGGTTCAATTCTGATCCCAAAGTGCGTTCCAACAACGGCTAACATTTAAACCAAATCCTCGCATTTGACTTTAAACATTTGTTCAGCTGTATTTAGAATAATAAGCATTACTGATTTAAATACTTAAATATAAGTATGGATATGCACATACATGTATGCAGCGTGATTTCTTGTTTAACTTTCAGACCAAACTGCAAATACTATCCAGGGCGTTAAAATTGATGACGATGACGAGAGGGTGAAGAAAGCTTCAAATCACGGTCAAGATTCACCTCGAAGTCCAAATGATGCTGCTATGCATTTTTTTCCTGATCAGGTAACAAACGAAGACAAAAATGATTCTTTTAAAGAATCAAAAACAGAAACAAATGACTTTCAAAAACACGCAGATTATGAACACCATGAAAAAGAAATTCCCGATAAGGACATGTTCATGAAGGCATTATCAAAAGAACAAGAGCCTGATACTGATTTAGCTAGGAATAAAAATGAGTCAACTGATGATGAGTCAAAATCTGCTGTTAAAGAAAAAACTCTAGAAATATCTGATCTAGAAGAGTCAGAAATTGGCGAAATAAACAATAGGTATAGCATAAAAAGTAAAACAAAAAATAAGGATGGAGAAACAAAGAGTGGAAAAAATAATCAGGATGAAAGTTTGGCTATTGGTGTGAATGACCCAGAGGACATCACCAAAGATAAAACCGTAACAACTAATGATGTATCAATGACGAGCAAAACCAAAAATCTTATTCAAGAGACAACACTACTTTCAACATCTGAAATTGAAAGTGCAAGAGCATCAAAACATATTGAAATCAGAATTCCTACTTCGCTGGAAACGGAAGAAACCTTGACAAGCATGCATGAAGACAAAAAAAGAAGTGGTGACGAAAAACATCACGAAACAGTTTATACTGAACTGCTGAATAAGACAAAACCAAACCCGAATAAGGATGGCGATCAAAGGTATGATCATTTCTTCACTGGTCGGTTACCTACATTAGAACCAGGAGAATTCGACAGAACCGTTCAAGAATGTGCAATTGCAAAAAATAATATAATGGCAAAGCAGGGCGACACAAACAATGGCGCAGCTGAAAAACATGAAAATCGAACACAGCCAGGGACACAACAAGTAAAAGAAACAATGAATGAAAACAACTTAGATACACAGCTTTTAACAATAGCAAAGGAAAAACCTTTAATACCTCGAAAAGTTCTAGATAAAGCAGATAAAGAACTTAGTCTCCATTCTAATTACAATGGAAAACATCCAGGTTTTGTAAGCAGGGAGTCAACATTAGATACAACTAAAGATTATGGCTTAGACAACACAAACCTTACACTTCGAGATATTAATGCAGAGGGCACAACTATGATAAATAATGCTTACCTCAAAGAAAACTTCAATAAATACGACTCCCTTCCACACATTCAAGCAATCAACAGATACACAAAGGAAGAGAATCTACATCGAGAGTCTGACCTTCAAAAGCAAGACATTAATCAGGGTGAAAAAAACGAATGTACCAAAAAAGAAAAATCATATGCATTAACGGACGAAAAGAATGCAGATTCTAAATCTGAAGATAAGAACCATTCCTTCATTGAGAGTCCAACTTTATTTCAACATAGGGAGAACGAACGTTTTGAAGGTTTTCAGAAAAGTTCTTCAGATACAGACTTAAAAGCAATGGTCGAATCAGCCAAGAAGGCAATTGATAATGAAACAACTACACCTGATTCACACATTTTACATACTTCCAATGTGACAGCGATTGAATCTTCTTACGAGGAGCATAGCAAATATTCTAAGAATAACAATCGACATCAAGCTAGAACAGAATCCTCCAGAATTACATTGAGGACTGAGACAACCAGCCGTGACATTAGTGATACGTTGACATGTATGCGGTGTTTCCAGCCTGACACAGATGTTGATTCTGCCGGATTCTGTAGAAACTGTCAGGAATATCTATGCGGTCGATGTGTGCGGCGGCATTATCGATCTTCGGCAACAAAAGAGCATGACGTTGTTAAGTCGTATTGTGCGATAGAGGCCCAGAATAAAAAGTTTGTAAAGGCTACGGGGTTTTGTTCCACCTGTCAGATGTTCCTCTGTACAAAATGCATCTTAAATCACACAGGTTTCAGGGCAAACAGACATCATAAAATAATACAGAGTCCATTTCTAACAATACCAAGTATGGACAAACCAGTAACAGAGAGTGACGACCCGGATGAAGATATAGATGTCTTAGTCGTCAGAGAAAAGGAAAAGAAAGAAAAATCAAAGAGAAGAGATAAACGAATTATTAGGGATCTAAACTCTGAAAACCCTTATCGTTTGCCACATGAAGATGTTTCACTGAATTTGTATCCGAATCCTTATAGGGAGCATCCGATGTCATATTCAAGCAAACCGAACTGGCCCTTGTCAAGCATTCCAACGTTACCGTACTTAGTAAAACCAAAGTCAATGTCAGAGAGAGCATTTCAATCACCGTACTTACCACGCCATAGAGGAATTGACAGATTGATCCCTCAATACAAGAAAAAAATGAAAAATCTTGAAGATCGTTATAGCACACCATCTGTGACCCCTAGACGACGAGAGAAAAACGTTTTCATAGCCAGACCCCTTGGAAGCCAGGAGCATTTAAACTTCCCAGATATTCATGTAAATCAATGGCAAAATGCTGGCGACAGAAGCAAAATTAGGCGAACAAAAATTTCAAGACCTAACGTTTTGAAAAATGTAAAATACATCAGTGAATATTGTCTAAGCATTCCCTTTCCAAGTGATGAAATGGACTGCGACATTCTGGCTATGGCCGTTCTTGGGAACGGTTTGCTCGTTGTTGCTGATAAGCGAAATAACAATACCAAGCTCTATAATAGACATTTCGAGTGCAAAGCTTTACTTCAATTTCAAAGCAGAATTGTAGATATTTGTGCATCGAATCTATGTCCAACAGATTTATATGCCTGCACGCCTAAGTACATTTATGAAGTTTCTGCCAAGAAAGGGCTTGAGCTACAAAGGAAGATCAAAGTTGAGGTAAAAAGGATTGAAGGACTTACCTGCTGGAAATATGGAGTGGCTGTTGTATTTAGGAAATCAAATTTTACATGGGAACTACGTCTCCTTGACTATCGCGGAAACTTGAAAAGCAAACTGGAGATACTAAATCCATTTCAGTATGACATTGAACCAAGCATGATTTTTCAGATGACAACAACAAAAGGCGGAGAGCGAGTGTGTCTCACAGATGCAAAGAACGCATGTGTGTTTTGCGTTGATGTCATTACGCGCTGTGTTGTGTTTGAGACTGTCTTAGATGAATTATCTCAGCCGAACTTCATTGTTTCTGATAGCGAGCATAACATCTTTGTGGCAAATCCCAATAAAGTTTGTCAAATATCAAAGAAAGGAAAAAATCTTGGAACAGTCGTGCATTTGGACATGGAAGGCCAGACGTTTGGATGTTTAGCATATAACCGTACCAAAGATCGTATTTTTGTCCAGACAGGACCTGATGTAATCAATGTGTATCAAATGATATGAGTTAATAATCATTTGCGATGAATTGGTTCTTAGAAAATATGACAAACCGGTATACGAGGTGCGTCAAAAAATAAACAAAATGCGTCAATGGAATATCCTAATAGCGAATGGTACATGTATATACACTGTACTCAGTTTTTGCCCGTGTGTCAGGCGTATGTGGCGCAGTTCAGAAAAAGTATCAAATATTGTTTTAACCGCTGTCATAAAATATTGGCACCAAATATTGTACCATTGACATTATTTTTACGTTTGTTTCCTATATAAGTTGTCATAACTTCCTGAAATTGCTAACGTCATACAATAGAAACGGTCGTTTTTCATAGCGCATGTATTGTTTTATAACCGTACAATCATGACGTCTTTTGATGCAAATGATCAGATTTTGTGTACCATTGGACAAGACACATCAGTTTCAACTGTACTGTGTAAGTCAACTGTGTCGTTCACTATTGACCATTTCACCAGCATATCGGCAATACTCGGTATAATTCGATGATTTAGATTGAGCAATCAGTGACTAGGGAAAAACTTCAAATATATGTTAATTTCCCATTGAACAATGTGTGAAATTATACATCAGCATGTAGATTAGGTGTTCAGAAGTGTTCGTTGATTTACGTTGATTTACGTAGGTTTACGTCCATTTCAGAGTGAAATGGTCTATGGTACAAGTGACACACGCGTTATTCAAACGGACGTTCCTCTAACAAGCATTATAACAGTTCTGGTCTACGTCTGCATCATCACAACAGTGGTAAAGCTTGTGATTGAAGCTCGTCGCACCAGTATTCGCCATATTACTGAGCGTCTCGAAGTTAATATTGGGACTGTGCATACAGAAAATCGGTATGAACGAGATAAGCGCTAGATTGGTCCTAGGATAATAAAATCGAGGGATTGCCTCTCGTAACTTTGTCAAGAGATAGCCAGTTCTTTAATAGGATAACATTGACGCACCTTAGCACATATGCGAATAGTATGGCGCTGTGAACGATATAGGCTGTGCCGCAGGTCTGATAGTAGATATATGTTTGAAACGTCATAATTTAATAACAGTTGAAAGTAAACTAGCAGCATTTTGTGCAATGTTCACTAGATGTATAGTGATCATGGAGATATATTTCTACAACAAATATATTACTTGCTTTTATTTTATTCGCTGTAAATGTCTAACCTCACTTTTGGCCTATTTATGACCTACAAATGATGACGCAAGACGAGACTGAATGAAAATACTTAACCGATAAATATAACCGTTATAAATATCTGCAGTATGCTATAGTCTGTTTCATTAATTATTACCGTTAGATTGAAAGATTGTTATTGTTCGCTTCATCATAATAGTGTATTTTACCAACTATGCTGAACATTAAGAAGTCGTTTGTCATGTAATCTTTCTACATTATATATTATTTCAATCCACATCGATGCCGCATATTTATAAATTTAAAGAGTTATTTCTTGCTATTTAAATGTACTTTATGAATACATCTCGTACAAAAGTGGCAAATATGAAGATAAAACAGAACATAGTCTTTATTATTATGAAAACAACGGTAAGAACTTACTGTACTTTATACTTCTCACTAATAATAAACATTAAATTTGACACATCCTGTATATCTTTTTTGTTTCAAATGATCCATTATTATTAAACTTCAAACTTCATTCGATCAAAATGATATCCTCAAAATCGAAAGTTACAAAAATTGCCGTTTTCGCAATGTGATAATGAAAAAAATGACTAGGGTTTTGTTGTTGTTATTTTTGTTGTTGTTGTTTTTTTTGGGGGGAGGGGGGCATGTCTTGCATGAGGTCGCTTCTTTGTTGTTTCTCCAACTTGAATAGTTCATTCTATACTGATTGAACACCCTATAACAGTGATTTTATTTTAATTTTCTTATTACTTCCTTACTGTTAAACAATGTGGATGTGAAAAAACATACTCAAAATATTAATTTTAAACTTGCGGAATGCGTTGCTCATTTTTTGCGATTTTCGATGTCAAGGGTAATGAACATCACAGGTGCGATAAATGGATATTTACACAACTTTATTATTTATTAGATCACAACACATGCGTTCAATTGCATTGACTGCTTTTGTTTTCTTCACAAGACCGTATAAAATCATTAGATTTTTATTTTAACCAATGAGACATAAGCATAAAAACACTATGCAAGCAAAACTTTAACCAAAATATCTGTCAGGAGTTATCTTCCATGGTTTTCTGATTCCCCTGACAAACTCATAATCTTTCGAGTCAATACCATAAATGATTTCTGACTTGACTTGACTATTTGAGTTAAGCATCGCTTCGACAGTATTTCAGTCATATAGCGACGTTCAGCTAATTACAGGTGGATGAAGATCCCGAATGCACGGAGGCATCCGGGTAGAACCACCGACCTAAATGATTTCTGAGATTTACGCTGGATAGAAGCTTGCATGTAAAACTTAAACCAAATCTTCTGATGCATGCAAAACTTAAACCAAAGTCTAAAAAAAGCTAATTTGCATAATTTCAGTCAAAATTTTTCTGCTCTATATCACTGAACATATTAAAGTTTCTAATCAACCCTATGCCTGGACTAAGATATCAGCATGACATTACCTTACACATGTAAAACTTAAACCAAAAAAAAAATTAAATGTATAAATTAACTAGAAATTGTCCATAGACACGATGTCTACCAATTAGATTGATATTTTGTCAGTGGATATGATGAAAAACATGAAAGAAGTCATGGTCAAATGAGTATTATACCCTGACCTCAACCAAGTAATGTGACATTGACCTTCAAGATACTGACCTGGTCATTGTTCGCGATACATTGAATTATCCTAGTATTCTTTATGAAAAGTTATTTCAAAACACCATACATCCGTGACACAATTGCTTACCCAAATTAACACACAGACAAGTGTAACATATGTCCAGCTCATACTCACACGGTCTTGTCCTAAGAATCAATTGTACCAAATCATTTCAGAACATGATTCTAATAACGATCACTTATGCTATTTTTAGCAAGATCATACACACAAACAAGAGGGCCAATCGGGCCATTGAGGCTCTGGATTGCTCACCTGAGTATGGGTTACCCAATGAACATCTGTATTTAAACATTTTGAAATCTTGCCAGTAGATTTAAAGGAAATGATTTTTAAAGTTTTCATATTTTTTTTCTTTCCGTTGCCATGGCAATCTACATGGATCAAGTCTATTTTAGCAACTTTTGTGAAGGTTCACCCAAGGATCATCCCTGCAAAGTTCAATCAAATTCTGTCCAGAGGTTTCAGAGGAGATGTAATTTAAAGTTTTCACTATATACATTTAAGGCAAATAAGCCCCACCCCTGGCAGAAATGTTTTTTGACAGATCGGAATAATTTTAGAATTCTTCGTAGAGGGTTACCCAAGGAACATTGTACTAAAACATTTTGAAATCTGCCCAGTAAATTTGAAGAAGATGATTATTTTAAAGGTTTTTTTTTAAATATTTTTTCGTTGCCATGGCAACCAGATTTTTACTTGGATCAAGTCCTGTGTTCTCGAAAATAATGACGTTCGATCTCAGAAACATATTTGAGTATCATACTCAAATCCCTTTTGAAACTAATGGTCATAGTTATGAGTATGAAAATCATACTTAAGTGCCATTATTATTTTCAAGAAAGTTTATTTTAGCAACGTTTGTAAAGGTTCACTCAAGGATCATCCCTGCCAAGTTAAATCAAATTTTGTCCAACGGTTTCAGAGGAGATGTCGTTTAAAGTTTTCACCATATACATTTTAGGCCAATTAGCGCCATGTTTTCTTTTTACGGATCGGAATAATTTTAGCAATCTTGGTAGAGAATTACCCTAGGAACATCTATACTTGAAACATTTTGAAATCTGGCCAGCAGTTTTGAAGGAGATGATTTTTTTTTCCCGTTGCCATGGCAACCAGAGTTCTACATGGATCAAGTTTATTTAAGCAACTATTGCGAAGGTTCACCCCTGCCAAGTTTAATCAAAGTAAGTCCAGTGGTTTCAGAGGAGATGTCGTTTAAAATAAATTGTTGACGATGGACGACGATAGACGCTGGGTGATCACAAAAGCTCACCTTGAGCACACCATGCTCAGGTGATCTAAAAAGTTAAACCCCAAACACAATTGCTTACACAGATTTTAAGGTCTACTGGGTGTTATGACCCTGATTTTAAGTTAGCAACAGTTTTTATTGTCTAGTCCTGGGAATAATTTGTGCCAAGTTAATTCAAAACATAACATGTTACAGCTTGGACACTTTTAAGGTAAACCGAGTACTGTAAACTCAACTAACTGCTGTGACCTTGACTTTGAAGGTAGCAGCTTGGTTTTGTTCGGGACACATCGTCTTGTATTAAGGATTACTTATTTTATGGTTATTGAGATGTAGGTTGGATAGTAACTTGCACGCAAAACATTAACCAAGCTGCAACGCCATTACCAACGCATTGATGGTTGCAACATCATATTATTTATAAACACTTTTTGTTGATATATCAACCGTTTGTCAAGTGGTTCGATCTCTGACCACAACATGTACCACAAGTGCCGGTAGAACCGGTGGATGCTCCCCAAACTGCTCTTTGTCACTTGATGAATACTTATACTATATGAGCTCCGAAGAAAATTAAGTATGAACAAGAAAGTCAGTAGAACTGACAGATGCTCCCCGAAGAACGTCATTGTTACAAATAAGACCTTGGTCAATGGGTGGGAGGATGTAGGAACTGGGTCAAGCCGAAGATATGCGCATCTCCTCTTTGTAATAAAGCTTCACATAAAGTTTTGTTGAAATGAAGTTATTAGTTCCTGAGAAATAGCCCGGACAAGAATCATACTAGATATACCGTTTGCATAAAAGTCAAAGGGCCATAACTCTGTGAAAAATTGAGGGACAAAGTTACCCCCATGATATGCAAATCTTCTCTTTGTAATAAAGCTTCACATAAAGTTTTGTTGAATTCAAACCATTAGTTCCTGAGAAATACCCCAGACAATCATGCAATATGTACTATAGGCCGAAAAGTCAAGGGGCCATAACTCTTTGAAAAATTTAGGAACCGGGTCATGCTGACGATATGCGCATCTCCTCTTGGTAATAAAGCTTCCCATAAAGTTTCGTTGAATTCAAGCCATTAGTTCCTGAGAAATAGCCCGGACAAGAATCATGCAATATGTACTATAGGCCGAAAAGTCAATGGGCCATAACTCTTTGAAAAATTTAGGAACCGGGTCATGCTGACGATATGCGCATCTCCTCTTGGTAATAAAGCTTCCCATAAAGTTTCGTTGAATTCAAGCCATTAGTTCCTGAGAAATAGCCCGGACAAGAATCATGCAATATGTACTATAGGCCGAAAAGTCAATGGGCCATAACTCTTTGAAAAATTTAGGAACCGGGTCATGCTGACGATATGCGCATCTCCTCTTGGTAATAAAGCTTCCCATAAAGTTTCGTTGAATTCAAGCCATTAGTTCCTGAGAAATAGCCCGGACAAGAATCATGCAATATGTACTATAGGCCGAAAGTCAATGGGCCATAACTCTTTGAAAATTTAGGAACCGGGTCATGCTGCGATATGCGCATCTCCTCTTGGTAATAAAGCTTCCCATAAAGTTTCGTTGAATTCAAGCTGTTAGTTCCTGAGAAATAGTCCGGACAAGGAAAGTGTGACGGACAAACGGACGGACGAAGCGGCGACTATATGCGTCACCTTCGGTGAGCATAAAAATAACAAAGGTTAATAACTTCTATATTATGCGACCGAGATTTGTGGTTTTTGTGCACTGAGCTTCTTGTCAATGAGATCTATCTACCTATGAAGTTTCACGTCGATACCTCTTATAGTTTTCTAGTTTTGCTCCGTCAAATTTTAAGTATGAAAAATACCAAAGGGCAGTAACTCCTTAATTATGCAACAAAGAGTTATGGTTCTTATACACTGCTCTTCTCCTCATTAAGACTATCTACAAATGCAGTTTCATGTTGATGCCTCTTATAGTTTGTGTTATGCTCCAAATGAAATTTATTATGAAAAATAACAAAGGGCAATAACTCCTAAATTATGCAACAGAGAGTTATGGCTCCTGTACACTGCACTTCTCCTCATTGAGATCTATCTACCTATGAAGTTCGATGTTGATACCTCTTATAGTTTTTGTGTTATGCTCCGGGCAAAATTTTGACGGATGGACGGACAAAGCCGCAACTATATTCTCTCCCTTAAGGGAGGATAAAAGTTGTTATAATGGTACTGGTAGCTCCCCGCTACATAACTGGGTGCAATCCTTAATGCTAATGTATTAAGTACTGGTGTTTATTGTGTAAGGACATATTTAAATAATGCAAACTAAACTATAAAATGTAACAGATATCAAGTATTTGGTGAATTTATTGGAATCAGCTCACATACATACTTGTATAAGCTAACAACAAAAAATGTCAAAAGTAATTTGGTATTTAGTATGGTATCCCTTTTATTTTTACTTTGAGAAAAGATATACGTGACATGGGTGAACTGACTGAATACTTCAGTTGTGGCAGGAGGGAAACACTTACAAAATAACACATATTTTTTTGTATAGCATTATTTTGAATACATGGTTGCAATATTTCATCTAAAATGACAAGAAACATTAACATACATAGAATACATGTATGCATTTTTTTCTTATACTGGCTATATGAAACAATTTGCTGATTTTTTTAAAATTTATTTAGTGGTCACCTTGTTATATTGTTATCATCATCAGCTAGGCTGTTTTTTTAATTATCTGAATCTGAATCAAGATTGTTGTAGATCCCAATACTGGGTTTTACGCAACCGAAGGAGAGCTCCGCACTATTGGCGATGACTCTTCAAGGCATTTTTGAATGCCTCAACAGAGCCAGCATGCACTATATTATCAGGGAGATGATTCCAGTGAATCACAGTGTCCACAAAGAATGAATTTTCATACTGTTTAGAGTTTGATAATGGTATTTCCAGACCCTTTGAATTTTTGCAAATGCGTTTTTCTAATATATTTGATGTTTTGCTGCCATTATTTTTTGTTTGTTTTTATTGTCCTTTTAGGTCTGGTGATTTTTTGATATTTACTTTTAAATTTTAACAGGTTCTTGTTTGTTAAAAAGTTGGCAATATATATTTTATTGCAATTCTAAGGAAGGTGTTTGAATAAATAACAAATCTAGATAATTGTCTATTGTTTACTGGAACATGTGAGACGAAACAACATGGTGCATGTTTCCACTAGAATCAACGTTCATTACTAGACAGACTTTAGGTGCAGGATCCACAGTATGAACTGTGTTTACACAGATAGAACAGTTGTATTCACTTGTCCTAATGACGTGTATACACAAAAAGAACAGTAGTGTCCATTTGTCCTTGTATTGTGTTATTCTGTTTAGAAACAGTGTATACATGGACAGAACAAGTGTTCACGTATCTAGGAACTGTTTCAACGGGATAGAACAATAGTATACATACACGGGAAGTTAAACTTGTTTACATTATTGTTATATGTATACATTACTTTTCCAGTTCCTTGTTTGCAGTTGCATGGGTCTTCAATTATAACTGAATAAAGTGAATTTGAACAGTGTATACACAGGAAGTTAACATGATATTTTGTCTATTCAGCTACAGTCAACAGTCATTAAGAAATGTTTACTTGTCCAAGTAAATATAACAACTTCTAGGATGGTTTACTACACTTTGTACTGTGTATACAATAGCAGAAAACCTGCTACAGTAATAAGTACAGTGTTTACATTGACAACAACATCTCAAAATGTTTTACAAAGAGAGTCAACGTATGTCTGGTTAATGTTCATGTTACCTTGGACTGTGTATATACTGTCGGGAAACACCACTTTTTCTAGAACTGCATACATTAACACGGACAGAGTACATTCACTTTGGCCAAATACGGCGTTTACAATGACACAGGAAATATATTATTCTCGTTAGTTTGGTGCATACACTGATGATAAAAGATGTTCACTCATCCTAATGCAGTGTACACACAAAGTGAATGTGGGTCCGAGTGACCTCGTGTAGATTGGAGTAACGTGTTTACGTCCTAAGTGAGCACTTGTTCAATATTGTATATACACTGATGACAAGACTCCAGTTGTCAGAGTACTGTGCACAAACCACATCCCAGTGCCTGGACCACATGTTCATGTACAACCCCTAAATATGAAATATCTATAAGAAACATTCAGTGTATATAAAACTTTCACAGAAAATAAAAAGCACATTTTATTTCTCAATTTATGAATTGAAAAGTATACCATTTTTCCAGTCTACCAAAGTCACTTTTCAGGCTCTAAAATTTTCAACAAAGGCCTCAATTTGACTGACTGACCAGTGACCAAAGTGGACCTTGAATAGTTTCTATGCTTTTTCATATCCAAACACTGAAACCATTTTACTTTCTACACAGTACAATGACAAGTTTGAACACAATAACTGTAAACATTTGTAGAATATGTAGCAGAATACGGAATATAGAAAGATGTATAAAAGTATCACAAATTGACCAGCTGATATAAAAACGGTTGATCATTTACTAGTAAGGAATTATTGAAACCTATAACAAGCCAACATCTGTTAAAAGAAAGTTTGGCCATGTATGTGAGGTACAGAATCTTTAAAGGCTCTCAGGTATGCATATCAAAAAAAAAAGACAGAAATGTAAGCTGTAATGCCATTTGACACATTTAGTTACTCTTTCACTGTCTTGAAACTCTTATATTGTCCACTGCTACAAAAATGGTCATTATATTGCAACCATACACATACATAACACAGTATTTGCAATGATTGTTATTTATATTAACTTAACATGAAAACTGTTTATTTTTACCTATATTAACCAAGTTTTTTTTTAAATTTTACCTCATACCCTTTTCAAACCGTAGATATGTTTGACACTATCTTCTATCATAAAACCTAAGAGAGATTTTCCCTAAACATTTTTTTTGTTGGCCCAAGACATTTAATCCTAAATAATTACTAAAAATATGCATCATTTAAGAAACTTTCAACCATTATGATAAAAAAAAATGACCTCCCTTGAAGTCAGAACATTTTTCATGAAGGAATATGCAAGCATTACAGATCAATATCAGTTAAAATGTAAAACACCATGCTTTAACACTTCAACTAGCACTGTGTATACTGTAAGCACTTAAATTTCTTCGGAAGAACTAATGCTTTGAAATAAAATGGGAACCTGGATGCTCCACCTTAATGTTTGAAAGACAAATTATAGGTAACACCATTGGAATAATCTTAAACTCACTGAACATTAAAGAGTCCAACCACATAGAAACCCCATCCTTTTCTGTACAGGTCTGTTGTGCAATTTAACAATTGAATCAGTTAACAATAACAGAGGAAGCATCTAAAGTACAAAATGTGCTCAAAGTTTTCTCTCCAGAAGATGGCATCTTTACATTTGTTATTTTTCATATTAAATATAACTTCCATTTGTAAATAACAAGAGGGCCATGATGGCCCTGGATCGCTCACCTGAGTACCATTGCTACAACTGATTACAAGGTTTTTAAACAGACAAGAATTCTGATATAGCTCAATCTTAAACATTTTAGCCCTGACAATACTACACACCATATATATAAGCATTGGGCCTTATGGTTTCAGAGGAGAAGACTTAGTGCGGGATCATTTATCTCCAAAGGGCCACCATTTTGAAAATCTTGATAATGAACCATTAGATGATGCTACATTCCAAATATCTAAGCTCTAGGCCTAATGGATTCA
Organism: Solen grandis; assembly: GCA_021229015.1. NCBI lineage: Eukaryota > Metazoa > Mollusca > Bivalvia > Adapedonta > Solenidae > Solen > Solen grandis. Next base: position 43,778,234 of record CM037789.1, read on the forward strand.
TAGAAGAAGATTTTTAAAGATTTTCCTATATAACTCTATGTTAAACAAGTGACCCCTGGTGCGGGGGCATTTATCACCATAGGGTCATGATTTGTACAATCTTGGTAATAAACCATAAGATGATGCTTCATACCAAATATCTAATCTCTAGGCCTTATGCATTCATAGAAGAAGATTTTTAAAGATTTTCCTATATAACTCTATGTAAAACAAGTGACCCCTGGTGCGGGGTCATTTATCACTAGGGCTATGATTTGTACAATCTTGGTAATGCCTAAGATGATGCTACATACCAAATATCTAAGCTCTAGGCCTGGATTCATAGAATTTTTAAAGATTTTCCTATATAACTCTATGTAAAACAAGTGACCCTGGTGCGGGGTCATTTATCACTAGGGCATGATTTGTACAATCTTGGTAATGCCATAAGATGATGCTCATACCAAATATCTAACTCTAGGCCTATGGATTCATAGAAGAAGATTTTTAAAGTTTTTTCTATATAACTCTATGTAAAACAAGTGACCCATGGTGCGGGGTCATTTATCACCATGGGATTTGTACAATCTTGGTAATGAACCATAAGATGATGCTTCATACCAAATATCTAATCTCTAGGCCTTATGGATTCATAGAAGAAGATTTTTAAAATTTTCCTATATAACTCTATGTAAAACAAGTGACCCCTTGCGGGGGCATTTATCACCGTGCTATGATTTGACAATCTTGGTAATGAACCATAAGATGATGCTACATACCAAATATCTAATCTCTAGGCCTTATGGATTCATAGAAGAAGATTTTTAAAGATTTTCCTATATAACTCTATGTAAAACAAGTGACCCCTATTGCGGGGGAATTTATCACCGTTTGGCTATGATTTGAACAATCTTGGTAATGAACCATTAGATGATGCTACATATGAAATATCTAAGCTCTAGGCCTTATGGATTCATAGAAGAAGATTTTTAAAGTTTTTCCTATATAAATCTATGTTAAACAAGTGACCCCTGGTCGGGGGCATTTATCACCATAGGGCTATGATTTGAACAATCTTGGTAATGAACCATAAGATGATGCTACATACCAAATATCTAAGCTCTAGGCCTAATGGATTCATAGAAGAAGATTTTTAAAGTTTTTCCTATATAACTCTATGTAAAACAAGTGACCCATGGTGCGGGGTCATTTATCACCATAGGGTATGATTTGTACAATCTTGGTAATGAACCATAAGATGATGCTCATACCAAATATCTAATCTCTAGGCCTATGGATTCATAGAAGAAGATTTTTAAACATTTTCCTATATAACTCTATGTAAAACAAGTGACCCCTGGTGCGGGGTCATTTATCACCATAGGGCTATGATTTGTACAATCTTGGTAATGAACCATAAGATGATGCTACATACCAAATATCTAAGCTCTAGGCCTAATGGATTCATAGAAGAAGATTTTTAAAGATTTTCCTATATAACTCTATGTAAAACAAGTGACCCCTGGTGCAGGGTCATTTATCATCGTAGGGCTATGATTTGTACAATCTTGGTAATGGCCCATAAGATGATGCTACATACCAAATATCTAAGCTCTAGGCCTTGCAGTTTTGCAGAAGAAGATTTTCAAAGTTTGCATTTTTAAAATCTATTTTTAGCTCCTGTGACCTACTTTTTTAACCAATCTGAATAATTTGTACAACTTTGATAGAGGGCATCATAAGGATGATTCCTGTGAAGTTTGGTCAAAATCCCTTCAGCGGTTCATGAGGAGATGTTGTTTAAAGCAAATTGTTGACGACGGACGCACGCACGCACGCACGCACGCACGCACGCACGGACGACGGACAAAAGGCGATCACAATAGCTCACCATGAGCACGTTGTGCTCAGGTGAGCTAAAAATAAAAAAAAAAAAAATTGAAGAAACATCCCTTTTAACATTTCAAAAAAAAAAGACTTAAAAGAAATAACATGATTCATCAAAACAATGAACACATTTCGTGGAAAAGATGCATAAATAAAAATAGTTTCAGATATACATATATATTTGTCAACCTTCAACAATAATGCTTATTTAAAGCTTCAGAATCTACACAGAGTGACTTAAGTTTTATATCAGATGTAAAAATACAAAAGCAAGTCATGGGTATCAACCTAAGTCATGTTAATGCCATGGAATATTACACATGTCTATTTAACTGTAATAGACAACAGCTGGAATCTTTAAGACGTGACAAAAGTAACTCTGTGAAGTCTTTAAAAGATGAATGAAAGTTTAAAAATATCTGTCTTCAACTTAATACAACAAACTTTGACCATGGCTTTGGTTCTGAGCATTTTACAATCATAGAACCTTCATTTATGCCAAAAAGTTTATTTGACTGTCTGCATTGAAAAAAATCACCTGTGTGGATGTACCACATGAGTCCCACATAAAAATACATGTCAGGAGTAAAGAACAGGGTCAAATCCCACAGAGTTCTCAACAAAGAAAGATTTCATAATGAAGTTTCCGTCTAAAATAAAGCAAAGACTCCTTACCAAAGGGGGGACAACTTTGGTAACTAGATTGCATTGTGAAAATAGGAAAAAGTGCATACTGGACACCAAATATCTAATGAATTTCAGCATAAAATACTCTTCTGTTCTTGCCTCTCTGATCCAAAAAAGCAAGTGGAAAAAGGAGTGAAATGCAGTAAGAATGAAGATCTTGTCAGTTAAGACAAGAGGTATCAAAAAAAAAATAAAAAGAAGTAGGAATTGTGAAAAACCCATAGATAGGAAAGAATTATTATAAAATGAAAGTAATATCAGATCTTTACGCTTTTTACTTAAAATTCCTGAGGAACTTAACTTAATTGAACATCAAAGACCGTAATTCCCCAAATCCCAATATCTGTTGGTTCAAAGGTCTATAAAAATTCTATTTTCTTAAATTGTTGGAAATCAACCTCTTTGTACATTGAAGTTATACAGAAGCTCGGAAGGCTTATGCTCTTTAGAGTATCACCAAGTAATGGCAAGACTAGGATGTAAGTATAAATATCAGGTTTATCTGACTGGGAGTGCTTCGTTCTACGGATTGGTGGAGAAATCATGTAAACAATATACCCTGTCTTATACACTGGTACTGAAGCAATGGAGGTCTGCCAAGTAAAAACAACAGAGGTACAAGGCAGCAGGGAGGAGAACTGATGCACAACACGGGTTGAAGTGGTGGATGCACAAAATGTTCACATACAGTGTCAACACTTCTAACATGTTTGCAATGATTAAAAAATAAGTTGCAAAAAAAAAAAAAAAAAAAAATATAAAAAAGAAACAACAGATATTTGGTTAATATCAATATTTGGTGCAGTTTCAAACAATGTTGCTCAAATGTTGTCACATTACTTTTGTATAAATTGTTGAAAACACAACTCGATAATCATAATAATAATATTTATAATAATAATACAACATGCAGGCCGATGTACACTGTTGAGAGTGTTTTTCGGTCAACGTTTGGGGATGTCTCGATGCCAGGGTCCGCTAGCATCACTATGTCAACAGATGTCTGTAGAAGATCCACCACGTGTTTATTCCTGCACACCTTTTACTGTTATCAACATTTTAGACTTCCGACCTAGTTTCACAATACCCATCGAATAAGTGGCGAAAATTTCTCGTCCAAAGATTTTCCAGGCAGTGGTATAAAAAAAACAACTTAATAACACTATTGAACATTGATACCATGTGAAAAGTAATCTTAAATAAAACACAATAAAACTTTTTTTCATATAAAAATAACAACAATTTTCAACTGTCAACATTTAAGTATATAATTTAAGCTAGTGACACTATATTGTCCGCAGGTTGAAGTTTATACGAACTACTTGTATGTGTCTGTAAAACATGAGCAGCGGTGTGTTTGTCGGGGAAGACGGCAAACACCCGTGTGTCCTGTGATATGGTCTGGTTATTAGAGTTGAAGTCCCCAGGATTGGACTCCAGCTCGGCACTAACATACTGAAGCTTTGCGCCTGCTGTGAGGAGCTCTTGCAGAAGTTTATCAATACTGTCTCGCTTCAGGTGGAGTGGAAGATCACAAACCTCCAAAATGTTGGTCGTAACCGTAGAACCTGAAAATACAAATATTAACTGTCTTACACTGAAATGCAATTTACGATATTACTCGACAATATGAGAGAATCTAAACAAAACCTTTTTCTGCTGTAAATTTCAACATATGGATCATTTATTTCTTATATCCTTTAACATCCAACCACTGTTTGCATTTCCTCCAAAAGTATCGTTTCATTTCAAAATGCAATATACAGTCCTTTGTCTCACTTTGAACATTTTTTTCAGCCAAATGTAAATCACAGTCATAGAAAAACCATGCAGTTCCAGGCAATTGAACTTTTTTTATTATTATCAAACACATAATTAGGATTAATTCCCTTGTAAAAAGAACAAGAAAAGCTGTTTTGTAAGGCTTCCCTCAGATTGTCCTACTGATACATACAAATCATAACATACCAACACAATTCATCACAAGCTCACAACATAAAAATATGTGAAAATGCTACTAAAATGGCCATACAGAGAAATATACACATGTATCTCAGAATTTGATACAAAAAGTGCAAGAGCTATAACCCAAAGTGTCCAACAATAACTGAGTGCTTCATACATAAAAAATATGAACTAAATATTTGCAGTCAAAACTATAGTTAATCCTAAAAACTAAACACATAACATAAAACTGATATAAATATTACCAGTATTAAAAAAACATTCTGGGAATTACAGGATATAAAAATATGCCCACAGACCTTAATGCTAATCTTAATACCTTTAAATCAAATAGCCACGGTTTTACAAGCACATGTACAATCTTACTAGTCTACCAGTGTAAGGCTTTGTCAGTTTTGTATTGCACAATCTACCTTTTACAATATTTGACAATGGTAAAAAGTAGATTTTAAACTCTGAGTCTTAAGAACAAATACTACAGCTATATACTTGTCACAAGTAGCTACTGAGGTTATTATTGGAGATGAGAAATATATTGTCAACAGTACAGATTTTTTGTATGTATTTCATTTATGTCATTACCATAGCAAACATAACCATCATTCTATCAAGAATATGAAGTGCTGTGAATAATATCATTGCTATCCCTCCTCATGCAAAGTATTGGAGACTTAAAGAGATAAGGATCCTGATTTCCATGACAGACATTCACTGATGGAGAGTAAACATAAGGCCCTCTGTTTGACACAAGATGTGGAAAGTCCATGAAAACGATTTTCTACATCGAAGTAATATACCCATTTTTAGATTTTTTATTCTCTTAGAGTGACCTTGAACTTTGAGCTATTGTCCTGGGTCATGCTCTGAGTTGCTGTCTTCTTGAACCAAACAATCAAACAATATTATTGAAGATTTCTCAAAGCATAAGAAGTTACAGCCTGTAAAAGGTCTTTTATACCCATTACTGACCTTCAACTTCAAAGTGTGACCTTAACCTTTGCTCTGTGTAGAGAACCTAAATTATGTGCCTGAACACTGTCACATCATGACGACCAACTGTATTAATTCATTTAAGAATATCTAAAGGCATGGTAATAGTTATGGTCCCATCAACAAAGGTTGGCAGTAGTCTGTTGTTCCATTCAAAACCTGGTTAAAGACTTTACCTGAAAGTGAGATTTTTTAAAATATGTATTGTTTGACCGAGAACTTAAAGAATGGACATTAAATTGCCTTGCTTTCTGAGTCATCAGAACAAATTTAACCATTAATTCTCAGGACCTAATTAATACTCAAATGAAATGATCATCAAAACAAAATACACCATACTCAGATGGTCTAACTTAAGTATCCAGTACTCAGACTGACAAAGTATATTATTGTTCCTGGCATTCTGCTGACCTGATTTTAATACAAAGTCGTCCAGAATTCAAAAAGGAATTCTGTATACTCTGATTTCTAAATTTGGAGTTGCTTCTTGTTAACAGCCAACATAGACCAGTGATGTCAATACTCAGTGTGAATTGAGCATTGTACAAGGGTTAGGCTTATTTAAATTTTTTCGTTGTTGGCAACTACACAATCATGCAAGAGAATGAAGGAGGAAGTACCTGACTCGGCAGACTTCTGTGACTGCTGACTATCTCTACTGCGGGATTTTTTTATTCGCTGAGGTTTGGGTGCTGTGGGACTAGAGAGAGAAGTTTGTGGTTATTAAAACAACAGTAACACATAAAGAGGTAAACAAACAATGAACAGGTAACATTCTGTAACAAGAAATATCAAAAGGAAGCCCTCTGAATTTGATAAGAGTATTGCATGGATCAATTTTCATAACATAGGTGGCCATTCAAGGATCATCCATGTCAAGTTACACCAATCTCTGCCAATCAGTTTCAGATGAGATGGTGTTAAAAAGCAAACTTTTGTGGATGGACACTATATTAAAGATGATGGATATAAGGTGATCCTAATAGCTCCTCTTGAGCAGGTTGTGCTTGACTGAGCTCAAACTTTGTATCTACATGGGCAATCAGGATTTTCGTTAATAAATATAACAACTGATTCAAAAAAATTTTTTTAAAAAATTGGCCATCGGTCAAGAAGGATTTTGGACATTCAAAACTTCAAATATTGCCAAAAATAACCGATTTTTATTTTTGATTTTGATCTGCAATTGGTTAATAATGAAAATAGTGGGATATGCATTAAAATCTTATCAACATTAACTATACAATATTAGACACCTTTATACTTCCTGTAACAGAATGTGCAAGTGAGTGAAACAATATAGATTACAAGTTACAAGTCATTCAATGAGCTTTTCCATTTTTCATTTAGACATTTTCCTCCTTTTTAATTATAGTACACATCAAAAGGGTTTAAAAATGAACAACCTGATATCATCATAGACTGTGTTTTCTCATTTTCTTTCAAATGAACAGAGTGAAAAAATATTCTAAATTTTATGACTTCTGAAATGCAGCACCAGCTTTCAACAAGAACAGAGTAATTGCAAGTACCTCACGCTAATGGTCCCACCATGGCTAACCTTAAGCTTCTATAAGAAGTGCAAGTCATAGTGTATTTTGATGATTGAAAGGAGAAACTAGAGTACTTGAATATAACCAATGAACCTGGACTGGTGACCACTGTACACTAGGAATACTGTAATCACTCTAAGTTTTGAGACAGAAAAAATTAAGTATTTTCATTTTGTCCCAAAACTTAATGTTAAAAAAAATATTTTTTAAAAAGTGTCCTTAAACTTAGGTACATGCTGATTTTTTCATAAGGTCAAGTGATAACGTCATTTTCAATGTGCAGTAATAAACAGCATACACATACCTATTCATCCATGAATATACAATTCTTTAATAATAAAAAAGATTAGTGTGTTTAAAAGTTTAAATAAAAAAATTGAGTATATGTCTTGTTTATTAATTAGATAAAATAAATAATAATTCACCTGCTTAAACTAAATTTCATACACTGGCATCTAAAGAGCCATACAAATTTTGCGTAATGGTATAGAGGAAAAAGCATTGGGTAAGTGGTAATTACGGAATAAAATTTTGCCCCAAAACATAGTACAAAATTATCATATTAAAAGAGTCCAAAAATTTAGAGGGACAAAAAATAACCATTTTCTCAAAAATCATAGGTGTCCCAAAACTTAAAGTGTCCCAAAACTTAAGAGTGGTTACGGTAAAAACCCAGAATACACTGTGAGATGCTCAAATGATAAAAAACATTCTACTTAACACTTGAAACATGACTTTAAAAAAAAGGTCAAATTAATCCAAAACAAATGCCTAATACACTTATTTATATTCAAACTAAATCTAGGTACAGGCGATGTTAATTATTTACAGAGAATCATATTGTAAATACATTGTACACCAGGACATCCGGAGTTGTATTTGTGTATCAGACATGCTGACATATTTAAAAGATGCTTAGAGAGTGTTACAAATAACAAACAATCAAGCTTAAAGAATTGCAACAAAATGATTCTATCACAGATAATGTAAAATAATATGAAGTACATTAGATACTGCAGTTGTATCTAGAAACTAAAATTTTAATCATCACAGTACAGAGAACGATATATGTCAAACAGTAAGCCAAATCCTGGCCAAGAATAGAAATAGCTACAAGCAAAGAAAACTGACATAAGCAAAATGTCTTCTAAAAACAAGTTAAAATTGGAAACAAGACAGCCAGGTTACCCTATTTCCTCACTCACTTGAGCAACATGGCGGTTTAGTTATGTTGCTATTTAAACATTTTTTTTTTGTTGTTATTTAAGTCACTTAGTCCTGACTAACTTATCTTAAATATCAGCCAATATTGAAATTGGAAAATTACCAAGTTAAAAAATCCTGACAAAGACTGAAGACATGACTGGAGAAATGAAAGTGCTTTAGCGTAAGCATACGACAGTGGATGACAGACATTCAACTGATTCTGTTCAACAAAGAAGAGAGTCACTTTTATATCATTTGACATTAAATGACAAGTGTCTATATTTCACACACAACTACTGTGATATAATGGCTGTACATTTCAGGGAGAGATAGGTTCAACACTGAGACACAAATATGCAGAAAGATGGACAACCTATTTTTTTTTCCATATACAATAATTCCTGGATTTTATATGTGTATAATTTGAATATAACTAAGTGTTACAATAATTTTCCATTTCATTCTATTTTTGTTTTAATAGCTGACCATCGTACACAAACAACCAGAAAAGCCAGCATCTCATAATTGTCCCTAAACAAAGATAAATAGTTTATTTTGATATTCCATGTCTAATGATCATTTACCTTGTTTCAAAGTTTTATCATATTTGTTGACGACATTTAAGATACACTAAAATTTCATATCTTCTGATATTTTAAGGACAGCCACAGATAAAATATCATTTTTATAATATTTATTCAGACTGATTTAGGAATGCTGATGATAGAAATTAAGGTTAAACATGATTTGCCAATTGCTTCTTTTTTTCTTTACTATTTTTTTAATAATTCAAAGACCATAATTACAAAACCTACAGGTCCAACATTTTTATGCCTTTTTCACATTAGAAAACCAAGTCCTGAAGTATGTAAGATGCGTTTCTTTTTTTAATTACAATAAAAAAAAAGCGCCAAAACTTCAAACTTAACCCTTTCCCTCATATAGACTCATTTTGACGCACTCAATAGGTACCTCATAAAGCCTGATCTGCAGAAAACCACAGTTAAACCTTACCAAATTTAATTACAAAATCCTCATTTCCAGACCACTGAGGAGCAGCGAACAGCATAAAACCTGATCAGCCTGCGAGTTACTCGCAGGCTGATCTGGTTTTATGCTGTTCGCATAGGTCTTTTCATGGTTTCCTCTATGAGGGAAAGGGTTAATCCTAATCACTGAGAGAGATATTATGGCCATTAAATTGCTTTCAGTGTGAGACTGCTTCAAAAACTCAAGACACTAGAAAGTGAACAAAAAGTTATATCTGGTAAATGCCCTTATTTCAGTCTGATATTAGATATAATCAGATTTTGCCAGGTTCTCACAGTATAAACATTGTAACCACTGTATCAGAAATGAAGACGCTAGATCAACAAATCAATTGTTGAGCATAAACAAATGGATGGATGAAAATCAATTAATATGTATCAAAATCTATACAAGAACCATGAATACTGATATAATGCTTATTTATGTATTATTTGTGTATAATGGACCAGCATGTTTCAACTATCAAGACACCTCTTAAGAACAAGAGTGTTTTCTGGAACTATTGTGTCACCTGCTGAAGCGTGATGGAAAAAGTGTGATGGACAGACGGACAACGAAAAGTGATCCCTGTGATACAGCAGGTGGCACAACAACTGTACCCTTAGATCATGTCTACCTGTATGGGCAGGGGTGGGTGGGGTACATACCTTTTATTGACTGACTGTGACTGCTGGTGAGAAAATTGCACTGGCTGTACCTGAGGTCTGTACTGGGGCTGTGGGTACTGAGGTCGCACATCTCCTGTACACATAACTAACACATTAGTCACTGTCATAGAAAATCTCTTTTTCTTCCCTCGACATTTGACCCCCTTTGAAACTGGATCTATAGTTATTTCATTTACAACAATTCAAAAACAAATTCTTACAAGTTGCGCTCTAGGTTATTCAACTGTTGAGAAAGTACTTCCCAAATACACTAGTCACCATCTCCCTATAACTGAAGTTTTAACATCAATTGGAACCACTTGATAGTTTTCAAATTATGCTCACGACAAAAATTATTATATAAATTATGGGAAATAATCAACAATGGAACCTGGACAGGCAGCTGCACTGCTCTTAGCATAGTCAGAATTTTTTTCTTCAAAGTTTCCCTTAAGGACATTTCATTGATTTGAATGTGTTTTTTTTTTTTTTTTTTTTTTTTTAATTCTTATGTTTTAAGAAAAATGTTCAACCCTTTCCCTCATAGAGGATACCATGAAAAAACCTATGCGAACAGCATAAAACCAGATCAGCCTGCGAGTAACTCGCAGGCTGATCAGGTTTTATGCTGTTCGCTGCTCCTCAGTGGTCTGGAAATGAGGATTTTGTAATTAAATTTGGTAAGGTTTAACTGTGGTTTTCTGCCAATCAGGCTTTATGTGATACCTATTGAGGGCGTCAAAATGAGTCTATATGAGGGAAAGGGTTAAGACAGGCCTTGCCCTTAACCATTTTCTGTTGGTAGCCCAGGGGACTACCTGCTTGAAAAATCTATAGCCCCCAGCAAATAATTGTAGCCACAAACTTTCAGATATCACAGTTTTTTTAATCACAATTTTGGACAAATTGAGAAAAGTAACTAACACATTTTCTTTATTTTCACTTTTATTATGTACACATTTGGAAGCTTCCAATCTTATTTGTTTAAATATCCAGTACTTGTTTTTATTTATCCAAAATATTCTTTCAGAAGTGTTTATTAGATTTTTTTTTTTTTTTTTCAAGGAAAGGGGACATTCCCTCTCAATAAAATAAGTAGCCCGTCGGACTATCCAGTCAGGGACTTTAACTAGCGCCTAACAATCTCAACTAGCCTGGGGCTAGTGGTTAGATTAAGGCCTTTAACCCTTTCCTTCATATCGACTCATTTTGACGCACTCAATAGGTACCACATAAAGCCTAATCTGCAGAAAACCACAGTTAAACCTTTCCAATTTTAATTACTAAATCCTCATTTCCAGACCACTGAGGAGCAGCAAACAGCATAAAACCTGACCAGCCTGTGAGTTACTCGCAGGCTGATCTGGTTTATGCTGTTCGCATAGGTCTTTCCATGGTGTCCTCTATGAGGGAAAGGGTTAAGAGAATTTGAAATTATGAGATTCAAGTTAAAAAGTATACTTGCCAAATTGTGAGGGTCAAAAAAGTCACATTTAGTGTTTTTATGCAATTTTGGCTAAAAATTTTATTACAAGCAGTGAGCTATATCATTTTTCAACATAACAAGAAATCCTTCATCTTATATCATTGAATTGAATCTGAAAAATCAAATTAAAACTTTTGAATTTTATTTATATTAAAAATTTCATAGCTTTGTGATAGATTTTGAATGCATTTTGGTCCTGGCATAATCAATTTTTTATGCTTGTTTGGTATTTTCCATGCACATTTGACAATATTTTCAGCTGTAACTTAAACAAGAGGGCCAAGATGGCCCTAGATCGCTCACCTGAGAAAAGTATCATTCATTGCCTGTACAAAACAGATTGCTTCAGAATTAAGATGATGAGGTGAAACAATGTTCAGGAATTTTCTGACCCCATCCACAAAAGATATCATCATGACAAACATTCTGCCAAATTTTGAGGATGATTGGACCAAAAATGTTGCCCTTAGTGTGTAAACAAGATTTTTCTAAGATTTGACCTATTGACCTACTTTTCGGTCCGGCCCTGCCCATTTTCGAAAGGGCTCAAGATATCATCAAGACAAACATTCTGACCAGTTTGAGGAAGATTGGATTAAAATTGTGCCTCTAGTGTGTAAACAAGATTTTTCTAAGATTTGACCTACTGACCTACTTTTTGATCCAACCTGACCCATTTTCGAAAGGGTTCAAGATATCATCAAGACAAACATTCTGACCAAGTTTGAGGAAGATTGGATCAAAATTGTGGCCTCTAGTGTGTAAACAAGATTTTTTCTAAGATTTGACCTACTGACCTACTTTTTGATCCAACCTGACCCATTTTCGAAAGGGTTCAAGATATCATCAAGACAAACATTCTGACCAAGTTTGAGGAAGATTGGATTAAAATTGTGGCCTCTAGTGTGTAAACATCAAAATTGTTTACAAATTTTTTTTTTTTCCCTTTTAAAGGGTTAAGATATCATCAAGACAAACATTCTGACCAAGTTTGAGGAAGATTGGATCAAAACTGTGGCCTCTAGTGTGTAAACATCAAAATTGTTGACGGACGACGGACAATCAAGTATCCCAAAAGCTCACCCTGAGCTATGCTCAGGTGAGCTAAAAATATAATAAATTATTTTGAAAATATCATTTTAATATGCTTTTAAGTATCCAAAATTTTTAATGCCGTGTTTGTTTTTTTTCCAATAAATTTGAACAAAAGGTAATGTTCTATCATACATTTAATTTCTAAAACTAACAATGTGAGCACCAAATTTTATATCATATATATCTTAAAGTCTAAAGTACTTATGTGTAAAATTTTAGAAAAATCTGTCCACTAAAAATAAAAATCTCAAACACCTTTTAATAGTATCAGTATCATGCTCCCGAAAACATTCATTTTAAATTAAACAAAGGGAGGTGAAAAAAAAAAAAAAAAATTGGAAAGTTATCTGTCCTTATCTGGTCAGTTATATTATGACAAATAATTATTTGAAATTTTAAGTCAAAGGCTTAATATTTTTAAAAATTAAAACTTGTGTCATTTTTACAAAATATCTAAGCTGACAAAGGGCTCTTTATTCTTACAAATTCCTTCACACAGTTATCTGCAGGTTTTAGGGTAGAGGCATTACCAACAACAGTTCATGCAATGTGAGTATTGGAAGGGACATGACTTGAAGAGCGTGATTCCCATATAGTTGTCACTTTATTATGCAGGAATGTAAGTAAGTCCAAGACAATACTGATTTTTCTTTTGTTACTTAACAAAATATTTTTGATGTCATCTTCACCAAAAGTAATCCCTGTATATCTTTTATTCATTTAACACATTCAGAAATAAGACACTTTCTAAGAGCTAATTCTTTTGGAATTTCCCAAAAAAATTTTTGTGGATATTACATACCTTGGTTTGGAGCTTGTGTTCTTATTATGGAGGTTGTGGCCCCCTGTGCCTCAGTCCCCACCCCAGGGACTATATCGCTGTTCTCCCCGCTACCGTTCTCCACCTTGCCCGTGACAGGCGAATTCTCGTAAGACACACTCTTAGCACTCACGGTCACATGACTGTGTTGTGCTGGTGGGTGGGGCGACTTGGTAACCACCGCAGGCTGTTGTTGCTGTAATTGTTGCTGGTGCTGATGTAACTGCATAGGCATTTGCATATTGGGTCTGAACATGGTGGGATGAAATGCATGGGAAGGCTGCGTGGCAGCACCCTGCATCTGTAATGGCACAACTTGGGGTGTGACAGGGTTCGGGCGAACGGAGTTGGAGAATGACTGAGGGAACTGTTGCGGCATGTGCACCATGGTGTGATGAGATGAGGGGTATGATATATACTGGGTGTTGGGCTGTGTGGGGGCCACACTGGCCGCGCCCAGCGGCTGCCCAGGACCTCCCACCCCGGGGGGCTGCTGCGGCTGGGCCATGTTCACAGTGTTCATGCTCACTGGCTGTGCCGATATAGTGTTTAATTGCACATTTGGGTTCACAGAAGAATTTTGACTAGGTGGTGTGTTTGTTTGATATGTAGTTGCCCCTTGCTGTCCACTGAACGTATAACCCTGCACTTGGGGCTGATTTGTGTTTGGGGTTTGCACATAATACATTTGCGACTGACTTGGTGCACCAATAGTTTGTTGCTGACTGTACGCTATATAATTCTGTCCGACCGGCATTGCACCAGTCTGCACCTCCACCGGGCTTGTAGCACTATATCCACACTGCTGGTAACTCACTTCACAACTCTGTCCTTGACCCCCCACCACTTGACCTTGAGAGGTCATCTGGTACATCTGGCCATTAGGGTATCCCTGAATGTACTGTTGACAATACTGCTGGGATGGGAAGTGTTGTGTCTGTCCGTCCGCCGCAGGCATACACTGGGGAGGCATGTAGCCTGGCTGGGCCACTCCCCCAGTATGAGGCACATTATAGGTCATAGGGGTCATGTAGCGCACTGACCCCTGGCCTGGGATTGTTGGCGTGCCCGGATAGTACACACCCTATAGAATAAAACAACATGGTAAATTGTAGAAAAATTATTTTTTAGTCCATTTACATACAAATACTAAAATGACTACCTGAACATGAATCTTATCATTTATTTTATTTCAGTCTATTTGTCATTGTTAAAACTGATATGAAGTTCAAGAAAGAAAAACCTTATCCAAAATATTTAAAATAAGTCAAACCTGGATATATCATACAGAAATTAACAGACAGCAAGGTGACAATAGGAGAGCAGCTGAAATGGCAAAAGAGTAGAAAAAAGAAAGAAAAAAGAACAATATGAGAGAGCGAGAGCAAGCTAAAGAGAGAGTGTCATACATATACAGATAGAGTGAAAAGTTACCACTGATGGTGTAAAAAACACATACAATACCACTTTGTCTTGAATCCCAGAATATCAAGTTCAGTTTGTTTTTTCAGTAACCTTCATCCCACCCATCCCAAATATACAACACAAGAGTGTTCTTTGGAACACATGTGTCACCTGCTGAAGCCAACGGAATAGGAGTGACAGACAGATGGACAGTGATTTCTATGTGTCCACCTTTGCTTACAACAGGTGACACAATTAAAAAAAACAACAACATTTGTAACACTGAAGTACTGTTCACATTTCCTTTTTGAAAAGTAAAGAGTGGCTAGAGAGAGAGAGAGAGAGGGAGGGTACCTGTTGTTGTTGTGGCTGCAGTGGCTGCTGCTGGAAGGTGTGGGGAGCCCCCTGTACCCCCTGTCCAATAACCACAGAAGCCTGCTGCTGGGCTGGCTGGGGGAGACTGTCCCCGCCTCCACATCCCCCTTCAAGTGAGGACTGAGGCGTGATTCGCATCACCGACATCTGCCCGCACAGCTCCTGGGAGGACTGGGAGTCCTGTATTTAATGTACAGGTGTTAAAATATTACAATTGTAGGCACACAAGTCTGAGGAATGTCATACAGCTTGTTCACAGGTGGTCAATGACTTAGAATTTGATTTTGAACTATATGTGGGTATTACGCTAATCAATACCCATCTACAGACACTTGAGAATCATTTGCTGTCACTTGACTGATCACATTCACTCTTCACACATGCGTTAACTTCATATGCTGAACTGACAAAATGGCTAGCTTAAACTGTTGGAAGACCTACGTTGTGGAATGTCTCACATGGTACCGCAAGCACCTTCTTTGGGGATATTGTATTCTGTAAGTAACTGATTTTGCCTGAGTTGTGTTTACAAAAATAGCGCTTTCCTGTGTAATGTGACCTACACTTGCCAAGTTTATATGTCAAGAAATTAAGTCTTCACAAACCTTAACAAGGGAGACAACTTTTTTTTTTGTCATTTCTACTGATCATCTGTGAACGAGCTGCTTTAATTATTTAAATAGTAATTACAAGCTATACTGTTCAATCTGGATATATATTTTCTACTTTTACAAATTTATAGTGGTACCATCAGATGATACAAATGAAATGTTATAACTTAATTAAAAGACAAGTGACTCAAGTAGTGTAGGCAGAACATACACATTTTTGCCTGTATGCAAGACAAAGACCGTACCTGGCTGACCTGCTGGGTCCACTCTGGCTGCACCTGATACACCTGTGGCTGGGGACTGGGCGGGTATGTTGTGTTGGGCTGGGGGAGGGGCTGCCCTGGGGCATACCTGTACTGGCTTCCATCAGGATTCATGTAAGGCTGACCTGCAAACACATGAATTGTTTTCATCACTTGTCACCCAATATTGTACAAGTCTGAGAGTTACATTCAACTGAAAGCAATAACCTTTTACCTCATGAATTTTCATATAAAAATTTATGACTTGATCCTGATCGTGTCTGCTGTTTTCTAAGGCATCATAACACATCTATATAAGGTAAAAGGTTTCCAAAAAAATTCCCAAAATAAATGCTGAAAATCAACAATTAAGTCATTCAGAGCCATCTTATAAACACATGATTAAGGTAGCGACATTGGGTAATAACGGTAAAATGCATCAAAATGGGTTTTTAACGGAATAAAATACTTCACAACTTCTTCTAATGATCTGTGAAAACAAAAATCCAATATCTCACTTTAAAATATGCGATTTATGGCCCTGAATAACCAGACCCCATATAGCCAAAAAAGCAGTCCGCTATTTCGATCACGTGACGTCGAGTAGGCGGGGCTTTCAGAGGCGCCGTGTAGGGAAATCAGTTTATACGCTAGGAAGATATTAGTTTGTCGTTTGTCAAATAACTATCAGTTACTATAGCAGCAGGTTAATGTTTATTATCACCTGAAGTAAATATGGGAAATAAAAGAAATCTTTTCAATAGTATTAAATATACTCAACATCTTAAAGTATTTGTCCTTTTATTTGAATATCGAAATGAACTTCATTTTTTTTTTTCATTACACTTTATCAGTACAATTGTTTCCACTCGGTCTCTTAGAGACCCAAATAGTAACAAATTAGAGGCCCGTTAGTTGTCAACATGTAGCCAGTTACACTGGGGGCAGGAAGTCTATTACGTAATATACTAGGTGACAGCTCGGGCCCCGAGTCCAGTAAACTGTGTGATAAATGACCAAACGGCACACGGTAATAAAAGCACACGTGCAGTACACACAGGAAACCAGTTTTCAGGGGACACTGATTAACCCGACCCAGACAAATCAAGTCATAATCTATATAGACCATATTTTTAAACACAAAGTTTTTGTATCGTATTGTTGCAAAAGTAGTAAACAAAACTTTATATATGCGTTTCAATAAGGTTATTTTCGGTTAAAAGTATTCCCTCGCAATGGCTTTATTTTTATAAGCTTTTATTTGCAATTATATTTACACATACAATTAAAAAAAAAAACCATTATAATTACTAATTTTAAGAAATCAATCTATTGTTATAGAAGTTTACAGTTTTGGTATATTGGGGTTCGTATATTGCATGTTAGCAGGATAAGAAACCGTTTATATGTAAGAAATGATGAGACAGTGTTGATAAATAAGCAAACCAATCAAAAGTCCGATAAAACCCATACTTTTTTGTCGTGAAGATTTCAGTTAAGAATCAATAAAACGACAAAAGAGAAAATTTGCTTATTATTCAAAGACAGGCATGACGTCGATTTTATGACGTGCGCTATATACGTACGTACGACGTCTGTGCATGGAGCATAAATAATGGTCATTTTATTATAATCGATTATTTCTATTAATTTTGGAGATCTGTACCAGAATGAAGATACAGACTGATGAAACAAAATGTGTCCTTTAATTTTATATTCATAGACATTTTGATGCATTTTACCATTATTACCCAATGTCGCTATCTTAACCAAAACCCTAATTATGTATCATATTGAAACAGGCATAATATCAAATAACAAAATACGGTTTATGTAATTAATAAATGCAAAAAACACATTTCAATCACACCCTGCCCCTACGACTGCTCGGCTTAGTGCGGCTTCGGTATCCATTATTTCCCTGTGTGGGGCCTCTTATCTCGACGCTTGAAGATAGTCACGTGACTTTTTATGTGTTATATGCCGTGTGTACTATGACACTAGATGACTTTATGGGATGTAAACCAAAAGTTTAGGTACTTATATGTTTGGAAAGTGTGAATAATGGACGATGTATCAAACAGCTAAACTACTGAGCAAAAAGAATTTAATTAAGGCTGAACAGTTATGCGATAATCCCATTTAATTAGCACATTTTGATCGTTTTATCTTTCAAGCTAATTTTCCACACACTGGAATTAGCTTGTAGTGGGGGTGTTTGGACAGTGATTACAAAGTTGATTGTTGTCCGATTTCAAAGCGGTTTTCGTCTGTCGGAAGGTCTTTGATCCGTCTAGTGATCCGTGTCTCAGTTTTTTGATAATTGTTTTAGTTTTGTTACAA
The DNA here is from genome assembly GCA_021229015.1 of Solen grandis. NCBI lineage: Eukaryota > Metazoa > Mollusca > Bivalvia > Adapedonta > Solenidae > Solen > Solen grandis. The sequence goes on from CM037789.1 coordinate 43,796,574, forward strand.
TGGCTAATTAATTGACGAGCGGCGTGTTTCGAAGCGAAAATAAAAAGTTAAGTTAAATAACTTTTGAACAGAAAATTTTAAAAGAAATTTGAGACATGGATCACTAGTTCATTTGTATAGATACAGTTTAATACAAAAACGAAGTTATTTAGTGAAAAAATGACTTAGATATCGCTGTCCGAAATTTTCGAAAAATGTGTGCAATATGGGGAATAACAAAGGTACTAATTATATTTTGTCGACTCTGAGAACAGATATCTTGACATAAGATAGGGGTATAACTTTTGTACTAACTATGTTTATACTCGGGTTATTCAAAACCAGTAAATTTGATAGTTGTCCATTACCCAGTGTCGCTACCTTAAACATGTTCTAGACCAACAACAGTCATGGATACACCCACTTTTGAACATTTTCAGAAAATAAGAAGCTGTAACACTCCATAACATCATCTTGAGTAATTTCTAAATGAAAGTCCAAATGCACAAACAAACAAATTTAAAAGAGAATACATAAATACATATTTAATAATAGAATATAATAATAATATAAATTCTTCTCAATTCCATTTATCCAAAAAAATTATTCACTTTTACAAGATATTCCTTATTTTGATTATATTACATATTACATTTCATGCCTGCCTACAATAATCTGTTATTGCACTTCACACCTGCCCACAATAGTCTTGTTACTTTCACTACAGTTAAGCTGAAACCCTTGCCCTGATTGTTAGACTGATATACCATCCCCCAAGAATGACAACTCTTACACTACAAGAGAGGGTATAGTTAGCTGAGATGCTGTACTGAAACTATCTACAGAGCAGACATTTAGCAGCCACTACTTGTACATAAATGGTCACTGTTGGTCAGCTGGTGACAGCCAATGAAGGGCTGTTTTTTCCAGGACTACTCACCGGTCTGTGGGTTGATGACCACACTGCCCGGGGGTATGGAGCTGAGATCAGAGGCCACCCAGTACACCTTCTGCCCTTGACCTGGTAGGGAGCCTGCAACACAAAAATATCCACGTATAACTTGCTTCAGCCTGCATTGAACTTGTACCTAGTGTATGTCTGCATATGACACACATATACTGATACTTGGACTGCATTCAACCTGTAATAGGTTTGCCATATTGAACTATCAGTCAACTTTCAGATAAAAAGTTACCAACAGAAACCTGTACATAACATTTAGTGGCAGATGGCCAGCAAAATGTTTATTAGTAGCAGGCCTGCATTCAAATGTTTTCCAGGCACAGGATGGTCTGCATGTCCACATGTAGCAGGTCTGTAGACTTGTAGCAGGCCTGCATATAAATGATTTCTGGACATTAACTTGTAGCAGGTCTGCATATTTTCTAGTTTACAAACTCGTAGCATTGCTGATCTTAGAGAAGAACGTTATTATTTCTACATATTCTATGAAAAAATGCCAAACATGCTGAGAACTAATATATTAGAAAACTATGAGGTGATCATTTGTGCAAAATGAAATTCTGACCATTAGTTTTACAGAGTATCATTCCTGTTCTATAACTGCAGGGGAAGATTTTATAACATATCAGGACCTATCTAATTAGAATCATTTTGAACAGGTTAACTATTTTGGTAGATAGTTAAAGGGTGATCAACAGATGAAATTTGATTGGATATTTTTTTTTCTTTTAATTATTTTGATTTAAGCTGCATCAAGTTCATTATAGGAGTTTTGGTGAAAAATTCATCCATACTAAATTTCATTTAATTACTACAAAGTAGTTTTGTAGTCCATGTCATTTGAAGTAAATTGATGAAAATATGCAACACAAATCAACAGATGGAGGGAGTTAAAAGCAGCAGATTTGCTAAAGTCTATATTCATCTCTCGCTCTCTCTATGCACATATCATATATAAACCTAGTCTATGTCATATACATATATGTACTGCATATGAAGAAATCTCCCTTAAACATATTTTGAAAAGCAGAATATTGTAAAATGCAGCAAGTTCACTAAATTAACAACTAACTATTCAGAAGCCCCCATCACAGTAAGGAGAAAAACATCTTTTAATTTAATGCAAAAGCAAAATGATGTAGGATAAAAGACAGCAAACTAAACTAATCTAATCTATATCACACTAACCAGGTGGGAGAAAAATCAACATCGAAAAAAAATAAATAAAAAAATCAGGAATATAAAAATTTAATGAAAATGAAAAATTTGCAAATCAAGAAACAAACTAACACAAGAAAATGAATTTAAATATAACACCCAGATAGAGAACAAAGTCTGGGCCGTAAGGTTATGACCTGTCTAGTTCAGAATAATCTATTACAACACAATCTTAATATCTCTAAATGGTATATTGGCAATGCCAATATTTTGTACCAGAGACTGTCAGGATTCAAACCTTTGGATCCTTAGCCATGGGCTTAGCCACAGGGGTAAGGTTCCCCGTACCTCAATTCAAACATACTTAACCCTTTCCCTCATAGAGGAAACCATGAAAAGACCTATGCGAACAGCATAAAACCAGATCAGGTTTTATGCTGTTCGCTGCTCCTCAGTGGTCTGGAAATGAGGATTTTACAATTAAATTTGGTAAGGTTTGATTTTGGCTTTCTGCAGATCAGGCTTTATGTGGTGGTACCTATTGAGTGCATCAAAATGAGTCTATATGAGGGAAAGGGTTAAGTGTGTTTAAGCTTGATCAATGAACACCTAGATGACAGTCATATCTGCAAAATTCCCTGTAAATTACCAATCCCTTTTCTGAATAGTGCAATGTTTTAAAGCCACTCCAACTGTATAACCAGTTATTACAGTATTGATTTCCCTCTATATTTATATTGCAACTTTTATGTAACCAGATCTAGCACTTTTATTATTTAATTACAGAAAGATTTCAATTATGCAATTTTAACTTTATTACATTTCCTGATATTAGATAATAAAGTCAAAATATTATCTTTGGTAATTACAGGTAAAACAAAGAATATTTCTGCATGAACAAATCAAATAGTGCTAAAAAGGGAAAAATAGTTGGCAGAAAATATTTTGAGAAGAAACTTTACAGCTGAAGAAAAGAAATCCAATATTCAGATTAAGATAAATGCATTAACAGCCACCACAAGCAGATAGATATAAAAATGCAGGTGGGGAGAAAATAATTGAATAGTATTATCTAGCAAATAAATGTCACTTCCAGATATAAACTGAAGAAATACAGCATGGCAAGCGAGGGTATGAACTGCACCGCAAACCTGTGTGGCGACAGAGTCTAAACCTGGGTCATTCACCTTCCAGCTGCCTTGATTCTGTCGTATTGAGGTGGTACTGGGGACAACCGTGACAGTGAGCCACCAAAGTTCACTGTCTTTATAGTTACCATGACCCATGTGGCCATGTTTATCTTGTTTCAATACTGATAAGACTGACTACAATTTGGAGCATAATCTGGTTTTATTGTCTCTACAATCAAGTAGCAAACAGTATAAATCTTGATCAGAAGGAAAATTATCATATTTCAAAGTGGCCTCACAGCTAAGTTATCAAATCGATGTGGTAAAGGATTACCGATTTTTCCCCCCATGACCCTTAAAACCACTGAACCCTTCTGTTAGACTGAAAGCTTAACAAAACTTTCACAAACAAGAGAACTGGCAATTCCACAAAAAGATGATTTTTTAAATACAAGCATATATACAATCTCATTCTTAAGATACTTGGCAAAACTGTGTCTTTGATAACAAGAGCATTAACCTTGGTATTGAACTGACAGTATATTGCAGGCTTTTCTAGATTTCAATTGGTTACATTGTTAAACCATTTTTTGACATGGCCTTTCCTAAATTTAAGGGAATGAAACACCCAAACTCCTCGTATGAAATCAAGGCTGCCAGAAAGCTCACGCCCAGGACTTGCTACATGTGCACCCAGCCACACTATACCAACTACCTGTTGAGCCCTGGTGCTGGGGGGAGGGGGCTAGCCCCGATGAACTGCTCCCCGATACCGAGGACATATCGGACTGGCTACACGTAGGCGACGACATCACAAAGGGCCTAACCAATGGGCTGCTGATATTGGTCTGGAATGACCCTACGCCCATGCTGAGCGAGTCTAGCAGCATGAAATAGTGAAACAAGGAATGTTGAAGAAGTTGAGGGATAGGTGTTCACGAAGGTTCACTTTGAAATGAGATGTTCAGAACATCTAAAAAAAGGGTCAACTTTAAACGATGAAAGGTATGAGAGATAAAGAGAAAATACAGATATTCAAAAGATGAAGTATGGAGTGTTTATACAATATGAGGTATATACAACATTGTTTTTAGACAAAGACCAACATCTCTATTAGTGAATCACAAAATATTAGTTGATTAAAGTCTAAGTGGTGTAAAAAGATAACTTTGTTTTAAAGAAGAATTATTCATTTCTAATTTCCTACACATTTCAGAGTATGTACTTAAAATTTATATTTAAAGGTAATGGCAGTCTCATCTAAGTCACTTCAAGAGGAAAAAAATCTAAGCTTCAAAGGTTCAGGAAGGGTACAAATCTAGAACACAGAGAAAAAAAAAAACAAAAAAAAAAAAACTTTTGGGTCAATACTCCAAATTCACAAAATAATTCCTTTTTGAACTGCAAAAGTATTGGAGCCTATTAAACAGGAGACAGAAAATCAAAATCAGATATCCTTGTGGCTGTACTACCTCAGTGTACTGCTTCTGCTCTGAAATTTCGCCAAAAAACTTGGTGCTATGTAATACTCAAATTCTTATATTAGGCAGAAACACATTCTACCACTCCTGTTTCACAAAGTATCTAAGTGCATGGCTTAATTGTTAGTTATCACCTTAACAAGAAAAATCATTTTTAAGTCAAAAGAGGCCATAATCTTTAAAAAAATCATGGATTTTGCCCAACGTTGACCTTGGTCTTCATTCTTCAGTGTATTGAGACTAACATATGTTCTGAAAATTATTTAAATTGATCGATGAGATAAAACCATCACAGACAGACAAGCTCCCCCCCCCCCCCTCATTTTTTTTTTTTTTTTTGTGGTGGTAAAATAACTATCAATATCAGTAAACAAGAGCTGTCCATAAGACAGCGCGCTTGACTTTTCTCAGTTGCTAAGACACAGTTTTATGGATTTTAATAGTATGGTACATATCAATGATGCTAAAATCCAGTGCTAAAATCTGAAATTGTAATTGGTGAAATTAGCATGCAGAATCAATTTGAGAATGTGGTCTGCTGATTCACCAACTGCAGTGGTAATATCTGAAATTTGTAATTGGTGAAATTAGTATGCAGAATCAATTTGAGAATGTGGTTGATCATCCACCAACTAAAAAATATCTAAGTATAAAAGGGTAAAATTGAAAATACACTGCATATAGGATTATGGGCCCTGCCAGTAAAGTTGAGGTAGTGTGGGTAAACAATAAATAAGTATTCCAAGTTATGGTGGAATACCTGTGATAGTATTGAAAATATACAACTTTGTAAAAAAATTAACCATGATTTCGGCTGTTTTCTAAGTATGAAAGGGGCATAATTCAAGAAGTAGTACAGCCAGGGTTATGGGCCTTGCTAGTAAGGCAGAGGTAGTGATGGTGAATAAGTACTTGAAGTTTCAGTCAAATACATGTGATAGTACAACTATGTAAAAAAATTACCATGATTTTGGCTGTTTTCTAAGTATGAAAGTGGCATAACTTAAGAAGTAGTACAGCAAGAGTTATGGGCCTTGTTAGTAAGGTAGAGGTAATGATGGTGAATATGTACTTGAAGTTTCAGTTGAATACCTTAGATAGTATTGAAGATATACACATACATGCCATATTTTCAGTATGTCTCCCAGGGAGGTTTTGAAATTTTCACAGGGAGAATTGGGGTCCAGCCAGGGAGATTTTATGACATATATCAAAGAGACGTTCCTAATGAAAAAAAAATAAAGAAAAATCTCAAAATTTATTAATTAATAGATCGAATTCAAATAGAAACTTAACTTTCCACAAGCACTGTTTCACATTAAATGCAACACTACCTTGTAACAGATCGGAGATCATGCCATTTACATCAAACACATTTAAATTGGGCCTTTAAATTGATACAGTTACCTTTGATTTATTGAATGATTTCTGATCATATGGTTTTAATTAATGGGGATGAATAAAGATAAAGAGTCATATCATATTTAATAATATTTTCACCTTCTGTCTGTGTTTTCTTTTTCTTTTTTTCTAAATTAAATTGCTTTTAGCTAAAATATTATATAGCTGAAAATATTTATCGTGTACGGTATGGTGATATGAAGTGGTTACCCAACTCTTCCGATCAGCACATCTCATTACAGTAAATTATTCAGCAGACGATATCCGTTGTTAATCAAATCAGTGTCGGCGTGAAAATTGCACTTCATTTGCAATTTACCACTAACTGAGGTGTACTTTCTATGATGTGTCTGTATGACGAGTTTTGTTAAGATTTAAATGATTGTTAAACAGCTGATCTATTTATCATTTATTGTTTACACTTCCGGTAAGTAAGGATTGGCTATTCTCCGGGACCTTTTTATCCATGGCAAGATATACTAAAGCAATCATTTACGTCTTTATTACGATGCACCAAATGCATTCTAACCTTACTCATTCTAGCTTTAGTATTGCCTTGATAGCTGATAATTACCCGACGATAATTGTTTCAACTGAAAGACTGGCGAATCTGCTACCTGTCTGAATCATGCAATTTGATTGGATAAGGACGATCACACATTGCCTGTGGCTGTGTACAGCACATTGGTCAGGATTGATACTAACACATGTTCTTACGTAATCTTCCTGATGCTGTATCATAGCTCGGTATTAAAATGGATTATACTGAGTTCAAAGGGAAACCAGTTTGATTTAAATCAGACCGGGAGATTTTCACCTCCCGGCGGGAGATCGGGAGACAAGTCGAAATCCCGGGAGATTTAATCTCCCGCCGGGAGATATGGCATGTATGTATACAACTATGTAAAAACTTTAACCTTTATTTTGGCTGTTTTGTAAGTATGAAAGGGGCATAACTCCAAAAATAGGGTAGCCAGAGTTGTGGGCCTTAGAGGTAAGGTAGAAGTGATGATGGTGAATAAGTATTTTAAGTTTGGGTGGAATACCTTTGATAGTATTTAAGTTATTGATGTTTGAAAAAAACTTTAACCTTGTGTTGCGACGCCGACGCCCAAGTGACAGTATAAGCTCTCATTTTCTTCGAAAAGTCGAGCTAAAAATGAGATGTTTGGGTATTTTCATTAAAGAAACAAGAATGATGAAATTTCCAGTATTATTTAGCCCTACATATGGTTGGTGATATTGAGTCTGGTCTAACCCTGAACGGGATGACAGTAAATAGTTAACACAAAACCCAACCACCCACCTGCTTTAGACAGACTCCCACCAATCTTGGGCGACTTCATGTGTGAAAGAACGAATGTGCCCATCCCGCCGAAACTATTTGCCTTGGGCACGGGCATGTTACGGATACGCCCCGAGGGTTCTGCCGCATATCCACTTGGGTCGAGACCGCTCCATGTGTGCTCATCCTTACTGCTACCGAGACTGTGGGGGCGCTGCATCTTCTTTCTGCATCAGTTTCAAACATCAAAATAACAGCTGAACTTACAACAGTTAAACCAGTGCTGGCAATACCCATCTCACTGTATTAAGAAACCAGAATGTTTAAAGCAACTGATATGGTAAACCTTCTGCCATATAACATGAAAGTGACACACATCTTTTTTTCAAATAATATAGATTTTGAGGGAAATAATTAGGCCTGAGTGAAAAAGCTTTTAAAAAAACAGTCTTATTCCAACATAACTTCTGATTAATTTTAACTAAAAAATAAAGTTCTATATGATTTTAGCATTTTTCTTTGCTGTAATTATACATAATTTTAGATATAAAAGATACTTTTCAAGTAACTTCAAAGAAAATGTTGCATGCACACATAATTGTTAACATTACAAAATAAGTATCATGTTTCAAGTTTTATCCTTCAATATTTTTCAAATTTAACAGTAACAAGTGTGTTCTCTAAAACACATGTGTCACCATGCGTGACGGAAGAAGTGAGACTGACCGACAGGCAACGAAAAAGTGATTCCTATGTGTCACCTCTGCTTACAGCAGGTGACACAAAAATCCACAAAATATTCAAAATATTTATCTTCATGAAAATGAAAATTCATGAAATGAAAATTGGAGAAAACAGATTAAATGTTGTTTTCAAGACACTGATGACTGATTCCTATACTAAGTTTGGTGTTGTTAGTTTAAATTATGAGATTATGTTTTGTCTTTAAGCTACATGTCATAGTAAATGGACTAAAGTAAATGCTTACCACTATAAAATCCAGCTAATGGAGTTTATCAAGCAACATATAAAACAAAAGAAAACTACATTTTCAGCTATCTAAGGACTGTATGTAACACAACCAAATGGCAAGATGTTTTTGTGAAGGTCCTTCAAAATCAGTCAAATGCATGTGGAAGAATCTACTTAGATATTAAGTACTAACAGACAGATTGACAAACAAGACAACCTGTATTTCCATAAGTGTTTTCAGCTAGTATGGCACCAAGTCTGTTTATACAGTTTTCTAATTACACATAAAACTGTCTGATTAGATGATCAAATCAGAGCTTAACCATCATGTAGTAAAGTGTTTACTTACACCATGTTAGCAGATTCCTCTTGTGAGTAAACAATT
>CM037789.1:43805428-43816074 GCA_021229015.1 Solen grandis
CGCAATGTTCATGGTGATATGTATTGAACTCATCATCTATTCAGAACTATCAGAAGTGAATCTTTCTTAGAATAACAAATGTTTACGGTGTTAAGAAGTCGTGTAAGAATTAACATAACGTGTCAGTCGAATGCGAAACTCTCTGCGTTTGCTAATCGTGAGGTAAAAGGATTTAGTACTATTGCTAAAAAGACCAGTCAGTAGGTCGATATTATTTTTCTATTGAAGACTCACCAACATGTTCAGGTAAAACACGTTCTTGGACTTATTTTTGTATTTCTACCGTAGGACTAAAAGAATATGATAAGCGATATAAAAATTAGATCGGTCTGAGTAACAGAAATATAGATACATGTATACTTATACATGCTGCACCCAAATAGGCATAAAGGGGCTACTGCTTCAAATGTGTGAGCTGGACCTCTCGATGGAATCTCTGGCATCGGGCTTTGCCTTCTTTGTTTCCTGCTTTTTCCGTTTCAAAGATTATATGTGCGTATCTGGTACTTATATATCTATTTTAAATCGCACTTATTGCGTAACACTTATATTGAATAAAGCGTTATCAATGATGTCTAATGTATTAGCCCGGTTTTACAAATACAGTTACTGCCGCTTGCTTGCTTTAACAATTTATTGATATTCCTTCTAACGCCCTGCCAAACGTCTCGCTGGAATATATTGTCTCTTTGTTTCCATATTTTCTATGTTACATATTACACCTAACCTAGTCTTGTATATACAACACTGTAGAAGGAAATCCCTATTCTAAAATAACTTGTTTACTGGAACTTTCCTTCTTTCTATGGAAAATTCTAGAAACCTTATGTAACCTGTTTACACTTTAGAACATTCTATTTTGGAGTATAGTATGGTTGTTTCTAGAATATTTTGCTCAAGTATATATATTGAAGGGGATTTGAGGGAGGAGGAGACTTGTTTTAGCGGACTTGTTTTGGAGATTTGTTTGCAGCAATTCATCAAGTGTGGGTCATTCAACAGTGTAGGAATAATTTCGGATTTACATTTGGATAAAGGACATATCTGTTGGATTGCTCAGGTTAAATTTAAATTTTATCAATCAGACAAGGATCAAACTAATTTGTTATAATAATTTTAAGATGTTGTGATATTCATATTGTTAATAATTAAAACATATTTAGTTAACTAGTTTGATGCTGGCTTTTCTTTTTGCGCCATTTCATCAAATTGGCCGTAACAACTAAATTAATATTTTCAGCTAACCTGAGAACGAAGTGCCAATCATAAAGTACTAGAATCGTTGAATTATTCCATCGTCCCTCCGTCAGCCACAATTAGTTCGTGTAATCTATATCAACCTCATTTTTTATGCAACAATCTTATTGCCACTGTTTAATATCGCGTCAAAATACCTTCAGGCTTGATATCAATCCAGTTTTATTGATGCCATTTTCCTTGAACCATGAAAATGCTGTATTCGGTCATGGATTCAAATTAATTTTATGAAATTAAAACCTAATAATGAGTATACACTCATTAAATATAATGGGTTTATTTGTAATGTTTGATGGACTGAATGTTTACTTGAAATTGGATGATAAAAGTTTCTGACCGCACGCCGGAAAAGTAAAAGTAAGGGTTTGATTTTTTTTTTTTTTTTTTTTTTTTTTTTTTTTGCGATGGAATTGCCCCTTTTATTTCCTCTGGCTTTTACGCTGTACATGTTAAAATAGGGCTTTGTGTTGTTTTTTTAATCACTATTGATAAAATCATTTGAAAAATGTATGCTTACATTATACATATACATGCATTTAACATGGATATCTTAGAAAATTAGGAAAAAAAAATATCGCACACAGAGTAAGTGAAATGTTGCTTTAATCTGCGAATTTACTAATATTTTGTAGGAGAGCATTTCATATTTTAAACATTGACTTGCAAGTACAGTAACAATAGGGGATACTTCTTTTTATTGGATTTTAGATGTGAATTATTGTTTAACTAAAGAAAGTAAACGTATTGTCTTTATAAGCTCAATCAACTCCTTTCCCCTTTGTTGCAATGGGCTGTATGAGATCTTGGTTGATGTTCATCTTTTTAATTTACGAATATCCGTACAAATGACTTAGCTGGTTTAAATATTCACCATCCTTGTGGCAACATTTGTGATGAAATGTAATATTAAGATCATTTATTCATGGATCCATGTATGATAAAAGGGCCCAAGTTTTGGTTACAGATAAACAATGGAATTCTTATGCTTGACTAAATAACAAATATAAGGGATTAAGATAACGTAGTTCAGAAATTCTTCATATGATTTTTTTTCTGTGTGGGCGACATAAACATATGTCCTCGATATTATCTATTGACTATTCTCTGTATTTGTCCTGATATATTATACGAGAAGGTTTCCCAACAGGAAGACAGTCTTCATAAACTTTGATGTCAATGTGTATTTCTGTTAAAAACACGTGGAAATCAAAATAAGGGTCAATAGTCTACGAACAGCAAGGCTTATCCTAACTTCACATTTAAGTGCTGCTAAAATTAATGCTGTTTGAAAGAAATCTAAATATTCAAGTTTCGCGAAATATAATGCTAGTAAGTCTGAGCATTTATTTGCTCTAAATATATTCCCTATTTAATTCTCTGATGGCTGTAATAAGTAGTAGAAGTAATAGGAACGGTTGATGTGAAGGTTATATTATTTTGTTAATGCAGTTGTTGTTTGTGATAATGTATTACAGTTATTCTTCATTCATCGACACGACAGAGGTACTGGTATGATGAACTCGGTCACCATGGGGGTATGTTCTTTGAAATATTCGCAATGAAATAAATTACCATGCGTCATCTTTATACATAAACAATGTAAATAACTCCAATATATTTTATACGTAAATATATGTCCGGCAAATAAAGCAAAGTTATGATTAAAATAAATGAAAATTTTTGTTCGCTATATTCAATACATTTTCTTATACGTAATTTTCCTATACGCTCATAATTACAAAAAAAATAATTGTAGCATCTTTTTAACATCTGTAAATACTTTTCACAGGTAAATATGTGATAAAAAATCAAGCCATCATTCCTATGCATAACAGATAGCGATGATTAACTGCGGAAGGAAATAAACTGTCGCCTGTTTGTTGTATTGTCAAAAATAAATTTACTTAAGCCGAGCCGATTTGCTTTAATATATGCATCACGGGATTTCCGAAAACATGTTATTAGGGTGTTTTTGTTGTTTTTGCTTTCACTGTATCCAAAATCATTCTGACCGTGTGACGGTACATATAATAAAAAAGGGTGAATGTCGGGGAATTAATTTAATATATTTTCATTCGTTATAACCGTGTGTGTGTGTGTGTGTTGCTATAACCGTGTTCGTCATAAGTGAACTCCACTGTATATCGTTTCCTTTTATATCACATTAGATAGAATTTTATCACACACAGTATGAGCAAAATGTTGCTTTATAGTCATGTTATTAACATTTAGTAGAACAGTATTTGATTCTCTATGCATATACCTGAAAGTATAGTAACGATAGGGGAAGATCTTTGGGTTCCGGATGTGAATTATTGTTAAATTTTAAAAGTAAATGTATTACGAATATGACCTCAGTCAACTTCTTAACCCTTATGTTGCAGTGAGCTGTATGAGGTCTTGGTTTATGTTCTATTTTAAAAATTTAGGAATAGCTGAGAAAATACCTTAGCTGCTTTAAATATTACCTTACTTGCTAGCAATATTTGTGATGATTTATATTATTTAGATGTTTTTATTCAAGGATCCATGTATGATAAAAGGGCCCCAGTTTTGGTTACAGATAAATAATGAAATTCTTATGCTTGACTGGATAACAAATATAAGGGATTAAGATAATGTAGAGTCTGTGGTTTTGATCTTCAAGAAATGTATTTGTGCTTGCTAATATATCTTTGTTGATAAAGTGCAAAGTCTACACAATTCATCATTTTCGTGAGACTCAAACCTATGTCCTCTGTCCTCGATCTGATCTGCTGACTGTTCTCTTTATTTGTCTTGTTATATGATGCGAGAATGTTTCCCAACAGAAAGAATGTCTTCATAAACTTTCAAATCAATGTTGAATATCTGTTAAAGGAAATAATGGAAAATCAAAATGAGGATCAATGGTTTACGAATAGCAAAGCTCATCGTAACTACACATTAACACTACCTTTAACATTATTTTTCTACTAAAATTAATGTTATTCGAAAGAAATATAAATGATGCACTTTTCGCGAAATATATTGCCAGTAAGTCTGAGTTTTTATTTTGCTCTACATATTTCGTGTTTAATTCTCTGATGGCTATGATAAGTAGAAGACGTAATAAGAATGGTTGGGTGATGGTTATATTATTGTTGTTAATGCAGTTGTTGATTATGATAATGTATTACAGTTATTCTTCATTCAATGACACGACAGAGGTACTGGTATAAGGATTTTCCCCCCAATTGGCGTATGCTCTTTGAAATATTCGCTTTGAAAATATTCAACTGATTTACCATGCATCATCTTTATACATACTCGATGTAAATAACTCTGTCAAAATACGCAAATATATGTTTGCAAAATACGAAAATTTATGTTTGAAACAAATGCAAAAATATATTCGCAAATAGAAAAAATATTTTTCGATACATCTTATACTTTTTTCCTTGTCGTATCTGCTCATGATAAGAACAGCATTATTTCATGATGTTATGAACTCAATGTCATTTTATTTGTTTCAAGAGTGCAAATCCATAGTAGCTGACGAAATTGAAATTCAGACCCGACTTGAATCTTGTTCAGTCGAACTTCCATTTGTTTGTCAAAAACAAGGTAGGTTGACTCTTAAAATCATTTTGATATTGCCATAGTTTCTTAGCCAATGAGATGACTTTATTTTGTTAAATTATTAACGACTAAATGATACATATTAAATATTACTTTCTATGCCGTAGGAGGGAAGTTTCATTTTAATCATACTTTACATGCACATATTCGTTATTCGTTGACTGCTACCTATGTTCTGTTGTCGCTAGCAGTAGCTCACTTGTGCAGTGTAGTTCCTTGTTTGAATTTCTAAGGCTACGTTATAAATGAAACTCATCGGACGAGAGCTAAACTGATCTTGTCGATGTATGTAAATCTAGTGGAAACGACAGAAAACGTCATCAATATACAATTATGTTTTGACTCACTTGCACGGTCATATATTGATTTATGAGACTGCATTAACATATATTGACTTCACAGAGAAAAGTTCTATTGGCGTAGAGCAATTCTATGAACTCAAACCAAATACCTCCGTCCAGTTTTAAACCTCAACTTCAGCTTATATTTGTAAACGTATTGTCAGGTCCTTGTGTTAGCAAAGCTAAGGTTTGAATTTCATACTGATATTCTGCATCATATATAATATATGCATATATATCTATATTTGATATGTCGTTGTGGTGTATGGTCATTCATCTTGAGAATGAGTTCTCTTCAATGAAGAATTTCCAAATAAATAAATAGACTTTGGGTGGTATCATTCGAGGCAGATAAAGTATTTTCACACTGCAGTATCACGCCGTAGACATGTGGCATGATACCATACCAAGTCACATTATCCTGACAATGGGCCAACCAGTCCTGGAACTACTTTTAAATGCTGTTCACAAAGGAAGTTATACCAGAACCATTTTGTACGCCTTTGGTATGTCGCGGCCGAGATTCGAAACCACGACCTCCCGATTCCGGGGCGGACGCATAAACCACTCGGCCACTGGGACCGGTCTATCGCGATTTTTTTCACTAATTGGTTTGCTACATTTTCATTCATCGTCCTATAGTGCTTAACTGAGTTCTTGATTTCGAGACATTGATATTAACAGTTTGGTTTCTACGTGGGATTAATATTGTGTTAAAAATCATAAATCATCTCCTATTACAATTCTTAAAAACAAAACGTCTGTTTGATAACAACTTAATATATTTATTTACAGCTATAAGAAAATCGATACCCCAAATCGACACATCTGTATCGACCAGCACGACATATCTGCCCACAGGTAGATCTTTTTCAAATCATCTTATTTTCTGGATTTCTTGCAGTAATTTTTGGCAATATTGCTCCTTTAAATGTCCTTTTTAAATAAGATTGCAGTTTCTTCATTTTTTATATATCTGCTTAAAAGTATTTTCATATATGCCTTTCTAATATAATTCTGCTAACATATATATTTGCCAGGTACAAAAAACTATGGAGCAAATTATATCTACATTAATTTACTGCTACTACGATGTTCTCAACATTACACAAATTATTAAAAACTATTTGAAAGCTCTATTTCATGACGTTTATTCGGTAAATGTATATTATTTAACTTTTCAACTCGATTGAAACTATATAGTCTGATATATTTTCTGTAAATGCTATGCTAAATGAAATAATTATGTTAGCAGAAATACATACATGTTCATCATCCTATGATCCCGGCATATAATGGCAAGTAAAAAGATGTCTTTTCTTATTTTTATGTTAAACGTCAAAATTTTTGCCATAAAAAGTAATTTAACTAGACTTACAAACATTAAGCATAATATAGGTAAGCATTTCAAAATGCCATATTTTTTTTTCACATATCGAGAGATCAAATTTAGTTAACTGGATTTTTTTAATAAAATGAATTCGTTTGGCTAAGATACATAAATGTTTTCATACTGTATTTTGCAGAAGCCGAAAATACCTGGGTAAAGGTCAACAAGATGTATTCGTTTATGGTTATCGGTCTTGAGATGGTCACGTGGGATGAAGCCAGAATGTACTGCAATGGTTACGGCGGCCATTTGTTGAGCGTAGTCACTCTCTCAGAACTTTCACTTGTTCTTGGTAAACTTTTTTTGTGTTCCTTACCATTTATTTTTACTGAAAGGGTCATTGTAATTGAATATCATATTGTTACTTTATAAAAAAATTCATTCGTTCATTTGTCAAATTTAAACTTTGTATTGTTTTAAAATGTGTTTTTAATGTGTTATTTACACATATTTATGTTTAAGAATACTTTTGAAAATATAATCTTTTTCAAAATATCAAGTACGATTTTACTCTCACAGCCATATGAAATGAACACACGCGCACACATAAATCAAATATTTCCATTCGTATGTTGTACCTTTTCACGTCAAAGAAAACACATTCACAATTCTGTATATTTTATATAGACAATTTATAGATATTTATACATGAACATTTTACATTAGTCTGTTATCTGCTGTATGTTCAGACACCACAAACTGTTGCTAACTTTTGAAAAATGTTGCTTGTTGTTTCCATGTTTGCATTCAATACACTATGATTAGAAAAGGATGCAAACGATATATAAACGACAGAACAGTAAACCAAAAATAATTCCAACATTACTTATGATGTTTGATAGATGTACTGCATACACGAACTTTTCCAAACGACCTTTGGATCGGTCTGAACTCAATCGAATCTGCCACTGGTTGGCATTGGACAGATGGAAGTCCGCTAGCCTTGTTCTACTGGTTTGATGGTGAGTTTACTGTTAACCTGTAGACTTGTATATGATAGATACAAGTTATGGTCCGTAAGCTGTATTAATGTCAGTGTTTCTTTGTTAAACAATAAATCGTTTTAGTATAAACAATTACATTAATTTGCTTTAGACTCGTGTCAAAATTGGAAAGTTTGACCTGTGCATGTTTAATAATAAGGGTGAAAATGCTGATGAACATCGTCATCAGCATTGCAACCGTCGTCAATATCATCAAAATCATCAGATCATCACCATCATGTTAGTATCTTAATGTCTACACAGAGGACAGATGGCGATCAAGTAAGGACAAGAACTGTGTTGCCTTGTTAACAAATTCAGACGAGAGTTATGGCCGCTGGAAAAAAGCAAACTGTACAGAAAAGAGAGGATATATTTGCAAACACCGAGGTGAGAATAACTTTATTGTACACATTAATAACAATTATAGTTTATTCTAACATTTAGACCATTGATTTACATAATTGCATATTTTAAGTCTATGCTGATGGCTAAACCAATCTCAATCTTAAAACTAAATTCTAACTGACGCCCGTTGGGTAGGTTTTGATGATATCGCATTCAAGTTTGACACAAACTGACCTTTGATTAGCCAATCAAATCGTCGGCTCCTAAATGATTGGGTACAACTTTTTGAATATCCGCAATTTAACGGCAGCGAACACAAATCTTAATTTTACGGATATCACAAATGTATTTCCGATTTTAAAAATCAAATTGCTTTTAAACGTGTATTTTGATTGGACATTTTCGATATCACTTTCTTTTCACTATTCATGACGTAAAGGTTGACTTGAAACAACATTTCATGGGATATTGTCAGATCTTCGTAAAGTAGAGTATCGAATTGAAAACGAAATGCTGCTTTTAATGAGATTGTTGCCTTTCTAGTATTAAGTGCTATCAGTAAAAATATTGATACCGTAAATCATACATAAACCGATGCATATGAAAACCTCGGTAGCTAAAATATATTTAGATGAATTTTGTGGATTCTCAAATTCCAGCACACTTTAAATACGCAGTATTTATTTCGAAAAAGTCTTTGATTTAATATCTTTCAAATTCCACATGAATTCACTACGAATCATTGTGTACTTGACTTTAGGTTTAACATATATTTTAGTAATAAAGCCCATAACGAAAAACGAACAAGTGAGTGTGTTCTTGTAATATTATATTCTAATGGTCTGTACATAACAAATCCTGCTTTCCTGATATGATGTATATCATACATACATAAAATATTGTAATTCAAATAATAATATTATAAAAAAAAAAAAATTTTCAATGTCCGAAAACAATCTTCTTTTCATTTCAAACGGTATAAAATAAAATATTGTTTTTACATCTTGAATAATGCATTAAACGAAACAAAAATAAAAAATGACATACATTATGACGAAAAGACTAATAAACAAAAAAAATGAACACGAAGTAAAATTCAAAAGCTATTATCTTTTAAAAGGTAGTAAACATTTCTTTTCAATATCTTTAACTTATGTGATTTGAGTTCATGTTTTTTTATATATATAATTTTTATCTTTTGTTCAGGTCTTTTTTTCGACTTTCCTCAACGACTTTTCCATTGGCAATCCAATACGCGTCGAATTTGACCATCAGCATTTCATTAGTTGGGAGAACAAAATTCATAAAACACAACCAAGTTGACCATCGACATTTAATAAGATATTCCAACACAATAAGAATAATTGCCGATCCTAGACTCAATAGACTTAAGTTTATTTAACGTATATTAGGAAACGAGTTCTTACTTACTTTATTCTCTTTCGACGGTTCCTCTATTTGACCAGTCATGGTCATAAAATCTTAGTCCTTCAACGGATTTCGAACACACAATCTCCGGATTCGCAGTCGGGTATGTTACCACTGGACCACAACGTTTCCAAAACGTTACGCACACTAGACGTCAACAGTTATGTATCACTATGCAGTATATTGACGATATGTGACACGAATGCCTTGTTTAGTCTCCTGTTCAAGCTCAGTGTAGATAGAACTGTACTGAACACCAACTTCATATTTACAAGGAATATTTCCCATCAATTAAAAAAAAAAAATACTGGAGGAAAAGTTCGGAAAAATATAGACGTGAAATTTATGAATTAACATACCGTGTATTTTCGCAAAGTATAGCTTGTCCTGCGTATGCCTTATAAATCATGTAATTTTAAGACTTGAATACAGAAATGACTGATATTCATATTTTTAGATGGTAGTGAAAACAAGTTCGACCTTTTGTGTTTTGTAATTGTTCTACTTCCCCCCTCCAGATACTTCACCTTCCACTGAGACACCAGTAAAAGACAAAGGTAATTTGATTTACATTTTAAGATGTTATTGTGTAGTGCTCTTGGTTGATTAGGAAGATGTCAGACGACTCACTCTAAGATCACTTAAAAGGACGTCATCTATTCATAGTTTTGCTTTTAATATGACTTCTTGTAGCGATTTACGGTGCACGCTCACATTTAACTCAGCATAACCTGAGGAACTCCAGCAGCAACACGCTAAGTTGTATAATATGGTGAAAGAAAACAATACTAGAATACGAGTTTTATTTTCTGATTTGAATTAAGTCATAATAAAGATGGATTCCAATTTGATTAATCACGTTATGCTACTTCAATGTTTAATGCACCCATTATACAGGTTTGTTTATGATTACAGGAAAACTATACGGTAGATGTGACCAGGGGTGGCGGGGGTTTAGGAACAATTGTTACCTGATCGTGGAGAAAAAAGCAAACTGGGATGAATCCCGGATGTTGTGTCAGGGTTATGATTCCCAACTTGCAAGTATACAGGACCCATTTGAGCAAGCATTCGTGTATAGCCATCTACCACATGGTAAACTGATTTTCTCTTTCAATGGAATATTTTTATCATTTTTAACTTGCTCTGAAAAGGCATTAAATAAGTAAGGATCTCTGCATAATCAATGTTAAAAAAGTTTATTGATATGAATGCAGCAATACACGAAAAAATGTTACAGAACGGTCATCTTAACTCGTTATCACATGAAAGATCTGATATTTTCTCATATGATTTGAT
>CM037789.1:43816174-43866174 GCA_021229015.1 Solen grandis
TTAGATATCGTGGTAGAGAGTTACCCAAGAGACATCTGTACTAAAACAAATTTGAAGTCTGACCATTAGTTTTGAAGGAGATGATTTTTAAAGTTTTTATTATTATTTTCTTTCCGTTGCCATGGCAACCAGTTCTACATATATCGAATTTATGTTAGTAACTTTTGTTAAGGTTAACCCAAGGATCATCTCTGCCAAGTTTAATCAAATTCTGTCCAGCAGTTTCAGAGGAGATGTCGTTTAAAGCAAATTGTTGACGACGCACGACGGACGACGACGGACACAGGGTGATCAAATAAGCTTACCTTGAGCATATTGTGCTCAGGTCTGCTATAAAAGGCAGATAATCAAAAAAAATAGGCCAGGTGGAGTTATGGTTCCTAGTCACTGCACTTCTTTTGATCGCATTCTTTTCAAGTTAAAACCTTTCATAGTTTTCAAGTTATGACCAATGTTAAAGTAACTGACAAACCAACCAACCAACAAATAAACAGACAGGGCAAAAACTATATGCCCTTGATCACAGATCCCCTGGGCATAACAAAAAAATCAATCCCTACCCTACCTAACTTTTTTGAGACAGCTGCCCTACACACACTTTTTTTGTCTTATCAAAAGAAATACTATAATATTATCTCAAGTAATGTATCACGTAATTCTACTAAGTTCGCTAATAAAGAGCTTAATAAGTTGTTAAATTACAGAAAACAAAGAAACTAAGATTAAAGAAACATTACCGATCGTGTCTGTCCATCCTAGCGACGAACGATTACTTAAAATGAATGCAGATCTATAAACATCGACACAGTATTCACAGGCACGCATTATCTTAACTAGCTTATGACTCGAATTGTACGGAAGCCTATTAGGGCCATCGTCGTAGGCGTTTTGTGTTGTGAGTCAGGTACGAGTATTATACGTTATGAGTTAGGTCTTAGTCCTTAAGTCTTAGGGCTTATGTGAAAAAAAAGCCAAAGCACTTGCATCATGACAAAACGATGGCGGACGAGTCCTCAACTATTCATCAATTTCAAAGAGAATAAATATAAAAACGATTTTTAAGTAGGCGTGAGTAATAAAATACCTAGTTTGTGTAACCTGATAAGATTTAGCAGATCTATGGTAGTCATATAATCTGATAATGATATGCCCTAGCATTTAAGTCATACATATGTAGTAAATATGAACTTGTTACCTTGTAAAGGGATTCGTCTTTATCTCATGTTTCGGATGCACGTGCATATTGTAAGATGCAGGATATGCAGCCCACAATGTTAAATTTATGTGGTCTAGCACATCGAGACATAATACAGCAGCTTTATGTATCATTTGTTCTATAAAACATGTTCTCGGTAACTTCCATTCGTGTTAACACAAGGAATCTGATATGTAATCTCGGCTGACTATGTGCGTGTATTTTTCCTCTCATTGTTTCACTTATTATCTTTGCAAATGTAATAATCCATCCTTGTATTGTTGTTGAATACATTTATCCTCTATTTTTTGTCCAAATCTAGTTTACTTGTCGTCAAACTGAGTGATTAATTTAAGGTATTGTTATTGTTTAACTTTGCTACCTCAGTTTCAGCAGCCATGTTGCGTAACTTTAAATGATGCATTGTGGGATTATTTGCTTAGTAACCTGATGCTAGTGTAAACTTTAGTGAAGATTTAAAGATGTTTAAACCTGCATTGAGTTTAAGAAATATTATTAGGGTACGATAGGAGTTTAATTTATGTCTAATAGTCATATCCTAATGTTTATTGTATTCCGTCATTGTTTTTATTTTAGAACTCTATCTGAGTATTTTGTGGACAGTTGAGATTTTTGACGTCCATAATTTTAGGACGCCCGTCCCATATTTTGGTCACCCGTCCAATATTTTGGACGTTTCGTCCATATTCTGGTCACACCACCCTAGCGGGTATATAAGGGGTTGGCGTCCCGATCTCGGGATCAGTCTTCCGTGGAAATTATCCGGACACACACTTTGCATCATGCAACTCGTAAGATTTTAATGTGGCATTTTAATATCACAAAAACTGACTGATCATTTGGCAGCCACTTAAAGTTATAAAACAAGATATTTCTTAACTACCATTTTAAATTTTAGTTGACCAACCTATTTACACATATATGTTTAATGAGGTGCACATTTGTCAGCCGAGAAGTTAAAAGTATTTAAACTTCGCGCGTGTAACACTACAGTAAAGAAGTTCTATATTTAGAATTCGGATATAACTTAATGTGTTGATCATCCGACGCTACCTTTAAAACCTAGATCAACACGAAATTAAACAGTCATTACACCGAAACTGGAGTTGTGCTTCGTTACTCCCCGTCCAAGATAGATAGATAGAGAGGTAGAGAGTGAATTAAGGAGCGCTGAGCGGGAGCGTAACAATATCGGATCTATATTCCTATGTCATAAGACATAAGTCATAATACATAATTACTAATACATAAGTCAGATTGCATAATTCATAATCATAAGACAAAATTGCAGCTTGACTCTTGTCTCAGTAACTATGTGTTATGAATTATGTTTTATGTCATATAACTTGTGTATATGAAAAGTGCGGCAAAACCCTCACATTTGCTTCTCATGGCGGAGAAAGGTAGTGGAAGTGAAAATGAAGATTGTTTGGTAAGTAATACCAATTTTGTCTTATGATTATGACTTATGTATCAGTAATTATGTGTTATGACTTATATCTTATGACATATGAATATAGATCAGATATCACAGGGTGCGTTCAATTTGATTACTCGGGTTAACCTACTAGAGTAGTCCAGGATAACTCGGGTTACTTAGGTGAGGCAGATTAATCCAAACGGCTAGGGGTGAAATAGTTTGCTTGTTGGGTGTATCGTCCCACCGACAGTATTTCAGTCATTTGGAGACTATGTCTACTTTAGACAGATATAGTGCTGCCACACTGCAGTATCACAAAGTAGACATGTAGCATGATACTACACCCAGTCACATTATCCTGACATCGGGTCAGTCAGTCCTGAAACTATCCTTATATGCTGAGCGCTAATCAAGGAGGCTATATCAGTGCCATTTTTTACGACTTTGGTATGTCGCGGCTGGGGATTGAACCCAAAACCTCCCGCTCCCGAGGCGGACGCTCTAACCACTCGGCCACCGGGGACGGAAAAATGTATACCGCAAAAACAGTTTATAATGTAGGATTTGTGATATAATGTGTTTTGAATTCCAAGTTGGATTTCAACTTAATGCTGGCTTTAAATGCTGTCCTGTTTATCATCCGCATAATGAGATGAGGCCATGTCCCTCTTGAATTATATAGAGTCTGTGGGGTCCATGTATAGTTTTTCTGACTTTAACTGTCATTTAAAAATGAACATATTTGCCTAATTGCTAGACAATTTAATATACTAGTTCATGTTGGTTCTAAACTACAAGTGTTATACGTTTCGGATAGTATCGCCCGCTTTACCTTGCTCACGGGACAGGGTAAGAAAAGTTAACCCGAGAAACATCACCTGTCTTAACTGGGTTTTGACAAGTTATCATTTGGGTTATCCCGAGTTGACCCGAGTGTAATTTCCGAACGCGCTCAGATTAAATGACTAACATAGATCTACTAAATTTTGTCACGCTACACAAACGAGGTATTTTTTTTACTCACGCCTACTTAAAATCGTTTTAATATTCATTCCCTTTGAAATTGATGAATAGTTGATGACTCGTCCGCCATCGTTTGGTCATGTTGCAAGTGTTTTGCCTTTTTTTCACATAAGCCCTAAGGACTAAGACCTAGCTCATAACGTATAATACCTGACTCACAACACAAAACGCATAAGACAATGGCCCTAATAGGCTTCCGTAGAATTGTCTTAACCTGCCTTATCACTTAATATTTTAAATTTACCGCATTTAAGCATGTTAAGTTTACCATTCTCGGGATGTCTCGGGATATGAAAAGTGTAACATGTTCCAGATACTAATCACAGTGTTAGCACAACTAAGCTTAACGGGTTGTTTCGCCAGTAGATGTCTTTTTCTTTATTTAACACTTCCTTTTCAATCGGGTATAAATTTTAAATGAATTCAGTATGCTTAACAGATTTAAGCTTTGTTTTCTTGTTTAGAATTAGAAAGTTACCATAGAACTACTCAGTAACTCAAAAATTTACTCGGACACCTATACATTTTCATCACCCCGCCGAAGGCGGCGGGAATATGGAAATAGTCTCTGTCCGTCCGCCTTTCCGTTCAATATTTTTGTACGGAGCATAACTCAAAAAATATTTGAGGTATCATCTTGATACTTTTTAGGTATATAGATCTCATTGAGGAGGAGCGCGATGCAAAAGAATGATAACTCTACCTTTCATAATTTTGAGTTATTGCCCTTTGTCATTTTTCAGGCTTAATTTTGTCCGGAGCATAACTCAAAAAGTATTTGAGGTATGAACTTGATACTTCAAAGGTGCATCGATCTCATTGTATAGAAGTGCGGTGCACAAGAATGATAACTCTACCTGTCTTATTTTTTAGTTATTGTCCTTTGTTATTTTTTAGGCTTAATTGTTGTCACATTGACCTTAACATTTTACCTGTAGACCTCAAAATAGGTGAAAAAGTAGATCTTCACATAGGTTTCATATCTATAATCACTTCAAACATCAGTCTTCATTACCAAAATTATCTTTTAAAACTGAATTATTCTACTCTCCAGAACATCTTCTAACGAGTAAGCATTCGGCGGGGGATGACCATCTTAACAATTGTTTTGAATAAGATACTATAATAGATTTTTTACAAGAACAATAAAGAAAAAAATCTATTGAAAGATTTTATGTAAAAAAAATAATTAAAACATGTTTAAAAATAAAGCTATTTTTTCTCTCCCTATTCTCAATATTTTTTTCCATTTCTGTGAAAACCTGAGTATGTTTAAACCATTTATTCAGATAAATAGAACTTTCATGAATTAACTGTTAGTATGTGCGTCTTTAAGTGTGTGTGTGTGTGTGTTTTAACGAGATGTTCATTTTAGCTATTTATTAAAAACAGTTTCCGTGGATATACAAATGTAGCATAAAAACTTTTTTTTTTAAATCCTTTCTCCTGTGTAGGAAACGTTTTCGAAAAATAATTATTTTATAAAAACTAGCAAGGTTCCTACCAAATCACAGTACATCAACTCACTGAGATTTATCAAAATATATGTAAAGCTTTAGAGGAAAAAATATGTTTAATATTTTGTGGTGTTTCGAAGGCTTTCGAGAGAGTTTGGCATTAAAGTCTGGTAATACAATTAAAGGGGTATGAGATACAGGGGCACCTACTAAATTGGTTTACTGATTATCTCTTCAATAGAGAACAATTAGTGCTTATTAATGAAAGTTTATCAAGATCAAAATCTATAAATTCTGGGGTTCCTCAAGGGTCAATTCTCGGCCCCCTTCTGTTTTTAACTTTTGTCAATGAATAGAGATCTTAAAACACTAAATAATTGGTCAAGCAAGTGGCTAATTGAATTCAGTCCAACTAAGACTAATGTTTTATTTATTTCAAATACAATGGTAAACGATAATTTATCTTTAACCTTTGGTGACACAATTTTAACAAGGGTACCAAGTGTATCAGTTAACTATAAATGTTTTATTTATCCTGTAAATGTGCAGAAGCTTCCTGCTATGTTTGAAAGAAGGAAAAAATGTCCTTAAATGTGACTGCTCGCTGAAAATGTTTACTGGTGTTCCTATTTATCTAAAACATAACTTTATCTGCATAGTATATAAAAAATCTGAATCGGACGATTCGTTCCTTTTCTTCAGCTTGTTCTATGAGCCAAACATTGTCCATCAAAGTTTTCTCCTTAAAAAGACAGCTTCGTGCGTGAAATAACTGTACTGGGGATAGTCGTACGAAAATTAAGTCCTGGTAGTCGTTGATGATTTAAACGGGTGTCATCAAATTTATTAGTCCCCAACCGGTGTTTACACCGGAGGGGGCTATAGGTTTGCTCTCCGTCTGTCCTAGAAATCTGGATCCCGCGATAACTTAAAAACCTGATGCTATTTTCTTATGTTTATTTCAACACAATTTCATTTTGGAAGTCGAAACTGAATGGAAATGTGTTATTCAAAAGTGTGAGAGAAACTGTAGCAAAAAAAAAAAAAAGTATGCAAAAGCGGGTCAATCCCAATTCATTGGGAGACAGTTAAACTTTGGCATCGCTTGAATCTTACAGTTTATTGATTTTTTAAATTATAAAAAATAAATGTGATGATATTAAATCAAAACCATAATCTCTTAGCGCTATCGGTTTTTTTTTTATTCATAGCGAAACCTTTAAGTTCTCATTGTATAGTACATTTTATATATGTCGGTGACTTTTTTTTTGTTGTTTTGTTTTTTGTATCTGCATCACAGTATGCTTCTTATTTTCGGAAGAAATCTTAGTAAGTTCCTTTTAATGGGTCACTATCTGAAATAATAACAATGACAAGACAATATTTCATGTTTAATATAATCATCATATTCTAATCCATTTTAAAACTACAAACTTAGATTACAAATAGCTTATAATTATTGGTTCAATAACTTTAAAGTAATAATACCCTTAGTTTTACAAGCATCATCATTCATGCTGTCAGAAGTCCCAGATGGCTCTTGGTGATAAACATTTACTCCACGTCACTGGTTTTATTTTTTGTTCATAATATATAATTTTATTCATAAATAACTCCCATTTTCACATTACAACCATCCATACTGACCAAAATTGAACGTATAGAGAATTCCTATTGGTGACTTAATTAACAGTCAAGGAGAAAAAGAAAACGTCTCATGTTACTGTATGTAATGTTTACCTAAAGTAGGGTTTAAATATGATAAAATATATACTGTTGCACCTGTATTAAAGGCCACCTGTATAAATGGTAAACCTGTATTTAGCAGTCAGTTTTAATATTACCAAACTACCATTTTGTTTTATGTTTGACATTTCATTTAGCGGCAACCTCTGCTAAGTGGTCACTTTCACTTGTCCTTTTGAACGACTGCTTAAAACAGGTTTGATTGTACATGGCTTATATGAATTATTCTTTTTGGTGTTCAAGAGATTCATGTCTGAAAAAATGACAAGTTTTTTTTTTTCAAAAAAAAAAAATCAAAAGATGATCTGTATAGAGGCAAAAAGAAACGCAAGGTTTCAAAAATGTAAGCTTTAACTCAAGTCTCAACAATCTGACTTTATCAACCACATACAAATGTATGACTGGCCCAATCTTATTTGAAAAGATTCTTCTTCTTCAGTATTTTACCTTTATCAATACAGCTTAAATACCACCTAATATATTCCTCCAAAATGGACACAAACCATGGACTTCTTTTTCATTTTAGTAGAGTTATATTATATCAGAGTAAAAAGACATACTGTGCGATGTACTGCAAAACAAATTTAGTATATAATTAGATAAAAAAAGTATGAACACCTATTAGAGACACCTGTATAAGAACACCAGTTAGAAGAACAAATATATAAACACCTGTGAATTAATATTTTAAGTAGTTTCAAGTGTATTAATTAAACATATGGTGAGCGACACTGACTTGCCCGACAAGTAAACAATGAATACCAACACATTACAAAATATAACCATTACCCAAGTGCAAGATGTTTATGATGATGAACCTTTCCTGACATTAAATGCATGCAATTAAAACTAAAATATACAATTAAATATAAAACCATGATAAAATCATATAAAGGGTATTAGCAGCTCTTAGTTGCATATACAAATAAACAGTTAACCCTTTCCCTCATAGAGACTCATTTTGACGCCCTCAATAGGTATCACATAAAGCCTGATCTGCAGAAAACCACAGTTAAACCTTACCAAATTTAATTACAAAATCCTCATTTCCAGACCACTGAGGAGCAGCGAACAGCATAAAACCTGATCAGCCTGCGAGTTACTCGCAGGCTGATCTGGTTTTATGCTGTTCTCATAGGTCTTTTCATGGCTTCCTCTATGAGGGAAAGGGTTAACAAGGACAAAACTAAAACAAAATTGTGCAAATTCACCTCTGACACACAAACCCTCAACGTATGGTTTCAAGTATTTTAGGAAACAGTACACAAGTAGGAGTAAATGAAGTTTTATGTTTTCAGAAAAAAAAATGAAATCAATTACATCTATAATTAGATCTATATTATTAGTTTGAGAAGTAGAAATAAATCGTCAAATTCCAAAGTAAAAGCCTAGTTATTCTCCCCAGTCAGCTTTACATATATAATGCATGGGAAGGCTGTTTAAGACAACATACTGATATCTAACTATACTCAAAGGAAAAAGAAACGCAGGGTAACTAGAATCTGTAGTAGCCAGACCCTAAACTTGCAAAAATCTCATATGATAGACCCCATCTCATTCTAAAGTATTGATTTTGTTAGAAGAAAAAAATCTTTATCAAAATAATTAAAACTATAATACCGCCGAAAACTTCCTATTTAAAACTGACACAAAAGTTTACTCTGCCATTTCTTTTTCCTTTGAGTATATATTTACTGTATTGCTATTTTGACTAAAACTAGTTATTGGTATATCATTAGTAGGTCATTAATCATCAAAGCCAAATATTTTAAGCTACTGTAAAACTGATACACACACACATCTGAAAAGTTTTCCTTTAGTTTCAAATAATATTTGACTCCCTTGGTAATAATGAAAATATAATTAGTGTTCCCTAGTATAATGAATGTGCCCACTGCAAGACATCATATAAATATGATGTGACTCAATCATACACTGCTACCACCACATACACAGTATACCCCCTGGCTAGTCGAAACATTACACACACAGGTAGGGACATCACATGGATTCTTTGTAGAAATATCTTCAAACAGACAGCTATATACTTGCTACACATGGCAACCACACCTAATACTACCATCCAATTATGACGCTCTGTCATGAATACTTGTCAATATAGATGTCAAATTAAATAAAACACCAATAAGTTACATCATTTTATAGTATATGTGTATAGTATATATATTATTTTAGGAGGCATTTTAAATAAATGTTGACTTTCACATATCAAAATAAGCAAAGTATACATCATTGAAACAGGTCTGTTTAATAAGAAGTAAGGTATGAAATTCACAATTGTTTAGATCAAAGTATATCATAGATGATAGGTAACAATCAATACAAACAATTTAAATAACAATTACCTAATTTAGAGTATTCTAAGTAAAAATTCTGAAATAAAAAATGAACATACAGTATATACCAAACTTTATATATGGTTGTACCCTTTAATAAAATTTGTAGGACCAGTACCAGAGTTTTTTTCAAACATGCTTCACTGTATTAATGTATTTCATTGACAGATGTTGGTATAATTTATTTGAATGGAATGCTCATTCATGAGCGATTAAAATTTCAAATGATAAAAACTTACCCACATCTCTTTCTCTGGCATGATATATTACTTGATATAAAAATTACAGTTACCCAGGTCACTCTAACATAGTACAACATTTAACAGTTCCTATTTTTATTTTAGCAGCTTGACTCAAGAGGACTGTGCAACATTACACCATGAAAACTGGTAGTATGTATAACATTAAGTCAAAAGATGGTATAAAAAGCACAGAAAGAGCAGGTGATATTAGGTATCAAGGGACAAAAAGTCTTGTATAAATAATACCTTAGAGATCTGACAGTAATAGCACCTACAGAAAAGGTTGTATAAATAACAGATACAGGAAGGTTTCAATTATCAATAACAGATACAGGAAGGTTTCAATTATCACCAAGAGGCAAGCGGGTTAAAATATATGAGATAGCTACCACATGGTATAATCAACACAGTATAAGAGACTGCTGCAGGTGAGTACCAATTAAAATAGTGGGACAAAGTGCTAACAAAAACATCTACAGACCAGATGGTAAAGAAAACACACAGCCACCAGATGGTGTAGCTAGAAACCCAGAGTCCAAGCTCTAAAACATTAGTAAATATGTGACAACTCCAGGATGGGTCTACATGTGTTCAGGATGGTTCTTCAGGCAGTTGATGAACTCCTCCACTGGCAGCTCTCCCTGACAGATTTTGTGGATGGCTGTAAACATGGGGAACCTGTAACCAAAGCAACCACATATTTCCATGACAACACTGATCACTTTATAAGAAAAGGAAACAATGATAAGTTGACTTAGATAACCTAAGATTACCAATTTAATCATATGAGGACATTAACTCAAATAGCTTCTTTTGTTCAAAAACCTTGGGACAATCAAGAATATGTAAATGGAAAGATCCATGACATTTTGAATTTGCATGATAGGATTAGTAAAAATTTTAATTTTTTAGCATTAAACAAGCCTGATGATATTATTGACACTTTTTTTTTTTGCTTTTTACCATCAAAAGTAGGTAAAAGGTCAAGGTCAACTGCTTAATGAAGAGAATTATCCATTTAAGGTCTTCCCATCTTAACAGCGTTCAATTCCATGTCAAATAATGAAAACTTAGTAAGCAAAAAAAGACAACAAAACATTGCGCTTCTCTTCAATGACATCTATGCACTATGAAGTTTAACAATGATACCTTAACTACTATTTGAGATATATTCCGAACAAAATAAAGGAAAAAAAACAGAACAAAGAGCAATAACTAACAAGAGCTGTCAGAGGACAGCACCCTTGACTATTCAAAATGCTTGTTTGTAAATCAAATGAAATCACTTTCAATTCTTGTCCTTCAAACACCCTGTATACAATAATAGTTTAAAATGGTAAACCTTGATAGTCTGATACCCCTAAATATGTTAATGAAGTCTAAAATCAGTCCGATGCCTAGTTACTGAGACATAAGTATAATAACACTGTGCATGCAAACTTTCACCAAATATCCAAGTTAGAAAAGGGCCATAATTTGTAAAAAATTCAGACCAAGAGTTATCCTCCTTGGTTTTCTGGTTCCTCCCTAAACTTTCTAGTCAATACTATAAACAATTCCTGAGATATTAGCTGCACAGTAGCTTGCATGCAAAACATCAACCAAAAAGTCTAAATCAAAAAGTGGCCCTAATCTGCATAATATTCAGTCAAAAAACTATCCAGTGATGACAATACTTCAACTTTTTTCCTTTGAAAAACAAACCAGCTAAAAAGGTCAACCTGAGCTGACGCCTGACATCATCAATTTAAAGGACAGAATTTTTCTTGAAACTAGAAATGTGTCCAGAGGACACAGATACCCCCAACTGTTGCAGTTTCCAAAACAGAGGCCAACAACCCAGGAGTGCAAGTCATGTCCTGAGTAATATATCCAAGAAGTTTAAAGTCTGTAGAACAAATACCTTCAGAGTTACCTGTGTCATAATTTTGGGATAGACAGACGGACAAAGGCAAATCCATATGCCTCACTTTTTGGTAGGGGGCAAAATAATACCCAGGTGCACAAGTTCATGTCTTGATTAATATATCAATGAAGTTGCAAGTCTGTAGTATAAAATACTTAAAAGAGTTATGTGTGTCACAAGCATAAAATTCCATATTTTTCAAAAACAAAGGCCCATAACTCTGTGAACTTCAACTGTGGTTCAATGAAAATACCAAGGTGCGCAAGTTCATGTCCTGAATAATATATCTATGAAGTATCAAGTCTGTAGTACAAATACTTTCGGAGTTATGCATGTCACAAAGTTTCGGGATGGATGGACAGACATACAGACGGACGAAAGCTAATCTATATGTCCCCCCCCACCATGTCTTTTGAAGAAGTCCATAGTAAATACTGTAAACACTCATGTATTGTGCACACTCATGTATAGTGCGCATCCCAAGTTTGAGGTTCAAGACCTTGGTAAAAAGCTATTTCCCTTCTATAATGCGCACTCCTTTTTCGTACATTGGGGAGGCCGCCATTTGTTTAGCTGCTGGTGTTTTGCGGATATTCGATTGAACAACAGGTAACAAAAGTTCTACTCCTTCCGAAAGTCAGTCATGCGATGATCATAATTCACACCTCTAGTATCCACATTCAGCTTGCATTGTTACGTTAATAGTTTGAGTAACTGTCTTCAAACGTTGATGCCTTGTTGCTTGTTTGTCACAAATTCCATTCCAAATGGAATTGGAAGTACACAATTACCTTTAACCAATCGGTTTTGTCCAAAATGGAACTAACTAGCTTGAATATCATCTGAATGTACTAAAAACAATCAGCTGATTGTATTATCATAACATAATGACAGTCATAGTTTGTCTCAGTAATGACAATGCGAATATCTCATTTTGCTTCATGTCAATGAATTATTATGTAAAGTACACTACAGTACTGAACAAGTTCTGGGTGATTCACAGCTATATATAAACAAACGAGAACAATGGTTTCCTAAGCATTTCTTTCACAATTACATGGGTGAAAGTTGAAAATTTTGGAAATCCTGAAAATGAAGCTGGGGGTCCAGAGGGGCGAAGCCCCCCGAAACTCCATGAATGTAGCTATTTTGGAACCATTTAAAGCAAGTACAAACTACCTCTCATGTAAGTTCAATTGGACATTTTGTTATACAAAAAAAGTTCTAAAATTTATATATATATCAATAATATCTTTAAAAATCAATTAAATGCAAGAATGACTTAGGAAATTCCTCCTTGAGCTGAAACAAAATGCTTAACCTAATGTTGTAATTTCAAACTCTTCATATATGATCATTTTACAATGATCTCCTTAGTTGTTTTCTGGGCCATTAATTTCAAAACTTGATTTGATATAAAAAAATAAGTTTGAACTTGGTTTGTAATGTTCTTTATAACAATGCCTTAAGCACATCTTTCCGCATGATCTATAATTAAGTGTCCTCCCACAAACTTCACAAAAAGCGATCCCACCTATCTCCTTTTTTTAACCACCGTCCCCATTTTTCTCTGTCTTCGTCGATTTCGTTTAGCAATTGCCATCGCCACTTATTTTTTACGTCTACCTCAAGATCGTTCGAATTGTACCCTGGGGGTAAATACTTAATGTTGTCTAAGTAACGTTGTCACGATAACTGTTCTTTCACTTAGAACTGTTTACATTCGCCGCCATTATCGATATTATAAACGGTTTCACATGGTGTCGCATGAAAATTCGATGACGTGAAATTCTTTAGCGCTCTTTTGATTGGATGATAAATGTAAATGAAATGTTGCGATTGTTTCAAAAATGTATTTATAGTTTCACGGGGTTTCCATATCAAGTACCTTATGGAATGTAGCAGAGGAGGATACTCCCACGGCGCAGCAGTTGCAAATTTTAACAAAAAGACGTCTGTTATCGAGGGAGCGTGTGTGTATATGAGGCACTCGAAAATCTGATGACGATGCCTGCTATCGATACAATGTCTACCCCCCCATTTTCTCAACGGATTTATGCGATTTGGAAAAACGGCCTCGGCGACCATCGAAAATCCGGAAAACTTTCACCTATGCAATTATATTGAAGAAATCACAAACAGACAACAATTTTCTGGCAAGTATATACGATAGAGCTTTAATACCAATTTAAAATATGAATATCATATAGACTTCGCCGATCACTGATATGGCTTACTAGTGGGTGGGGTAAAGTTTGGAAACACGAAGGAAAAACTGAATTCTCATGTATTGTGCGCACCCCTTCTCGGAAATCCAAATTGAAGTCATAGAAATGTGCACAATACATGAGTGTTTACGGTAGATGAAAGCTGTTCAAAAGTGTTTGTTTTTTTTGTTTTTCTTAAAAATGACTGAAACCACACAGCTTAAACTTCATCAAAATAGTCCACATGGCTATGTTTGTGGATAAGGTTTATTGCAACCATACTAAAAGGTCGCCATTTGAACCTATCCACTACTTACCTTGCTTCCATGTCTTTACTCTTCAACATGAAATTCACTTCTAAAGCTGTTGGAGGTCCTTGTAGTTTCTGGCCATTTAGCATTTCCTTCTCCAGCTCTTCAATTGACTAGTAAAGGAGATAGAAATTTGCTTTCCAAGTTTTATCTTGGGTGTAATTACCATAATAAAAACCAATCTGATCTCAGTGTCAGAAAAGTCTCTATCAATTATAATTTTTTTCTGAGCCATTGAACTAAATATCACAGACCCAGTTGATGAATGTATAGATACTGCTTTTGATTTATGCAAACAAATTTGTCAAATATTTTTTTCATATAGGTGTATTAAAGCTAAAGAAATCAAAAGTTTACCTTATTTTTGACAGGTAATGTATTTAGATTGCAGGAAAAAACAAGAGATGTCAGAGGACAGCACGCTCGACTATTCAAAATGCTTGTTGGTAAATCAAATGAAATCTATTTAAATTCTTGCCCTTCACATTACCTGTACATAATAATAGTCAAAAATGATATACTTTGATAGCCTGATACCCCATAATATATTTATGATGTCTAAAATCAATCCCATGCCTAGTTAATGAGACATAAGCACAATAACACTGTGCATGCAAAACTTTAACCAAAAATCCAAGTTAGAAATGGGCCATAATTTGCATCAGTCCAAAAGTTATCCTCCTGTTTTCTGATGCCCTTGAAGACACTCCTTAACTTTCTAGTCAATTCCACAAGCAATTTCTGAGATATAAGCTGGATAGTAGCTTGAATGCAAAAATTTAACCAAAATTCTAAGTTAAAAGGGGGTCATAATTTTTAATTTATTCCATCAAGTGTTATCTTCCTTTATAGTATGATACCCCCAAACATATTAAAGATGTTTCAAATCAATCCCATGCCTGGATACTGAGATATTAGCATGAAAGTACCTTGCATGCAAAACTTTAACCAAAATTTCTAAGTTAAAAAGGGGCAATAATTTGTAACATATTCTATCAAGAGTTATCTACCATGAAAGTATGATACCCCTTAACATATTAAAGATGTTTCAAATCAATTGCAAGCTTGATACTGAGATATAAGCATGAGAGTATCTTGCATGCAAAACTTTAACCAAAATTTCTAAGTTAAAAGGGGGCCATAATTCATATTAAATTCAGTCAAGAGTTATCAAGCTTGGTAGTCTGATGCCCCTGAACATATTTATAAACTTTCAAGTCAATACCATAAATGGTTTTGAGATATAAGGTTGATAGTAACTTGCACACAAAACTTTAACCAAAAGCTGCAATGCCAACGCCGACGCCAGGGTGACTACAATAGCTCTCATATTCTTCGAATAGTCAAGCTAAAAAAAGAAATAACCTTTTTAGATTTTGTGAAAGCCTCAGCTACACGTCTGTTTCTGCCAGCGTAGCAGGTGGTGACAAGGTCCGCTACTCCACAGCTCTCTAAAAATGTTGCCTGAGTTGATTCTATAAAAAAAAGGTATCCAGAACATGAGACTAACTTTCAACTTCTCAACATAACAGATTGAAACATTTAAAAAGGAAAGGAATTCCATGGGACTAAATGTGTTACTCAAACAAAATCACTGTCTATGAGAGATTTCTCTAATTATTTTTACAATCATATAATTGTCTTGACTGTTAATAAAAATGATGAGAACAACTACAATGACCAGCAATCAATGTATCACCAAGCAATAAGCAGGTCTTGTATCCTGTAATTTTTATTGTGCTTCACTTAATATTTCATCTATCATGTTGAAAGGCAAATTTTGTTGATAATTAAATGTACAATAATCACTTGTTATAAATCGTGCAATATATTTTACAGACTAGATATTTTCCCATCTTGTCTGTGAGCAGAGGTAAAAATATGCACAAGTTATCAAAATATCAGGATTTTGTTACCAGTATTTAGAGGTCCCAGATAGGGAGTAATTTTCAGTATAGAAAAATTTAAGGACAAACCAAATAAATGGTGTTGCACACATCACATGAGTCCCCTACCGTGAGGTGCAAAAGAAGACAAGAGGGCCATGATGGCCCTGGATCGCTCACCTGAGTATAGGGTTACCCAAGAAACATCAGTCTGTATTAAAACATTTTGAAATCTGTCCAGTAGTTTTGAAGGAGATGATCCCTGCAAAGTTTTATCAAATTCTGTCCAGCAGTTTCAGAGGAGAGGTCATTTAAGGTTTTCAATATAAACATAGGTTTGTATAAGGCAAAATGGCCACCTGGGAGCCCCGCCCCTGGTGGTCATGTTTTTTTATGGATTGGAATAATTTCAGCAACTTTTGTGATACTTCACCCATTGACAATCCATGCTAAATTTAATTAAATTCTGTCCCAGCAGTTTCAGAGGAGATGTGGTTGAAAGATTTCATAATATACATATAAGGCAAATTAGCCCCACCCCTGGCAGCCATGTTTTTTTATGGATTGGAATAATTTCAGCAACTTATGTGAAACTTCACCTAAGGATCATCCCTGCCAAATTTAATCAAATACTGTCCAGTGATTTCAGAGGGGATTTCGTTTTAAGATTTCACTATATTCATTTAAAACAAATTAGCCCCGCCCCTTGCAGCCATATGATTTTAACGGATCGGAATAATTTTAGCAACTTTTGTGAAGCTTCACCCAAGGATCATCCCTGCCAAATTAAATCAAATTCTGTTCAGCAGTTTCAGAGGAGATATCGTTTAAAGATTTCACTATATACATATAAGGCAAATTTGCCCTGCCCCTGGCGGCCATGTTTTTCTCCCGATCGGAATAACTTTAGCAATCTTGGTAGAGAGTTACCCAAGGAACATCTGTATCAAATTATTTTGAAATCTGGCCAAAAGTTTTGAAGGTGATGATTCTTAAATTTTTCATATTTTTTCTTTCCATTGCCATGGCAACCAGAGTTCCACATGGATCAAGTTTATTTTAGCAACTTTTGAGGAGGTTCACCCAAGGAACATCCCTGTCAAGTTTAATCAAATTCTGCCAAGCGGTTTCAGAGGAGATTTCATTTAAAGTAAATTGTTGACGACGGACGCAGGGCGATCACAAAAACTCACCTTGAGCACTTCCTGCTCCAGTGCGCTAAAAAACAAAGTGACATGCAGAATCTCCATACCACCATCTATTCATATACCGATTTTCAAAATATTATCTTAAATGGTTTTTAATTTATGCCGGGATCCTGATTTCGGGACAGACAGACAGAGGGCAAACCTATAGTCCCCTCCAGTGTAAACACCGCTAGGGGACTAATAAAGACTTTTGAAGTTGTGCAGACTAGAGAGTATTCTGGTCTACAGAGGGTGAGATTTAGAGAGGCTCTACTGTATATATAAATAAAGTATGACAAAAAAAAATCCTGGTAAACAGACAATGCAATGTATTTCTAAAACATCCAGCCTACCTTTGTAGAATACTTCACAGAACTTGACCATCTCCATCAATCCTAGACGTATCACAGCTGCCTTTGTGTTGTCCCCATACCCCAGACCATCTGCAAACCCAGCTCCTACTGCCACTATGTTCTGTAAAATACACACTATAATATTGTCAGAACCGATTTTGTACCTATTTTACATGGATTAACCCTTTCCCTCATAGAGGACACCATGAAAAGACCTATGAGAACAGCATAAAACCAGATCAGCCTGCGAGTAACTTGCAGGCTGATCAGGTTTTATGCTGTTTGCTGCTCCTCAGTGGTCTGGAAATGAGGATTTTGTAATTAAATTTGGTATGGTTTAACTGTGGGTTTCTGCAGATCAGGCTTTATGTGGTACCTATTGAGTGCGTCAAAATGAGTCTATAAGAGGGAAAGGGTTAAAGCTTTGGTCTGAGCTCTATTACCAAAACATTTTTTTTCTCTTTTTTTGTGCAATATTCACAATTATTAATACAGTTAATCAATAAGTGACTTAAACTGCCAGAGAAATAGCACACTTTTTTAAACAATTTTCTCAAAATACCTACTTTGTAACAACATTTTCTGATCATTTCATGTTTTGAGTCTAAACTGGATGTTATAGAAATGTCCATATACAGAAATATACTGAAGACATTACATGTCTCGTAAAAGTCATTCTTCCATTGAATGTGTGACTAATTGACATATTTCAAAAAAATTTAAAACATTAAAAAAAGGGCAATAACTCATTAAAACAATAAGAGGGCCATGATGGCCCTGAAGTCACAAACCTGAGAAACATTGCCTTGATTGTCTGTACAAGTTACTATATTGTAGCAGTCATACTGAATAAATTATCCATACAATAAATAGCAAGATCATTTCAATTCCAGACATCAAACAGGATCTTTGGGCAAAATTTGAAGGATGTAGCTTAATCAATAGGGCAATGATGGCCCTGAATCGCTCACCTGATTATAAATGAGCAACATATGTTGGAATTTTTATATTCACCTACTTTTTGACCTCATATGACCCAAATTCAAACTTGTCCCAGATTTTGTGGAGACAAACATTCTGACCATTTTTCATGAAGATTGGGCCAAAAATGTGGCCTCTAGAGTGTTAACAAGGTTTTTATAAGGTTTGACCTCGTGACCTACTTTTTGACCCACATGACCCAAATTCAAACTTGTCCAAGATTTTATGGAGAAAAACTTCTGAAGGCCTAAGTTTTTTTATTTGACTGTGACCTACTTTTTGACCCACATGACCCAAATTCAAACTTGTCCAAGATTTTATGGAGAAAAACATTCTGACCATGTTTCATGAAGATTGGGCCAAAAATGTGGCCTCTAGAGTGTTAACAAGGTTTTTTTTTTTATTTGATCTTGTGACTTACTTTTTGACCCAACATGACCCAATTTCAAACTTGTCCAAGATTTTATAGAGATAAACATTCTGACCATGTTTCATGAAGATTGGGCCAAAAATGTGGCCTCTAGAGTGTTAACAAGGTTTTTATAAGATTTGACCTTGTGACCTACTTTTTGACCCCACATGACCCAATTTCGAACTTGTCCAAGATTTCATGGAGACAAACATTCTGACCAAGTTTCATGAAGATTGGCCTAAAAATATGGCCTCTAGAGTATTAACAAGCCAAATTGTTGACGACGGACGCCGGATGAAGGGCCATCACAAAAGCTCACCTTGAGCACGTTGTGCTCAGGTGAGCTAAAAAACAACAAAAGAAGATTAATGGGTCATGGTCAAGGTCACCCAAGGTCACAGTTCAATGCGACACAAAACTACACCAGTGGTCCAAATTTGAAAGCCATGGTTTAATATATCAAAAGAAAGTCACTGGGTTATAATCAAGGTCATAGATGGTCTAAATTTCACAATCAAAATTGACCCTATGCTCAAAAAATAAAGGTTATAGCTCCCTATATAAGCTTGTAAAAAACAAGTGAACATTGAGCATGGCCTATTTTGCCCCAATGGCATATGATTTTAACAAAATTGATAATGGACCTCTATACAATGACGCACACCAAATATCTAGGCTCTAGACCTTGGTGTTTCAAAGAGTTTTGTTGTTGTTTTTTTAATTTTCCTGTATATGTCTATAACAAGAGCCATGCTAACATGGCCATCCTCCACCGAATGTTTGCTCTTTAGAAGATGTGTTGGAGAGTAGAATAATTCATTTTTTTTGTTTTTTTTTATTTTTTTTTAAATATAAGGTAATGAAAACTGATGTTTGAAGTGATTATTGATATGAAACCCATGTTAAGAATTCTACTATTTTAAGGTCACTGTGACCTCTAATAATTTTTTTCCTTCATCTTAACTATTTCACTTATTGACAAAGGGTAATAACTCAAATATTATGAAGGATATAGTTATCATTCTTGGGCACTGCACTTCTCAATGAGACCTATCCACCTAAGAAGTTTCAAGTTAATATCTTAAATACTTATTGACTTATGCTCTAGAAAAAAATTAAGCATGAAAAAAAAACAAAGGGCAATAACTCAAATATTATGAAAGGTAGAGTTATTCTTCTTGTGCACTGCACTTTTCCTCAATGAGATCTATCCACCTATGAAGTTTCAAGTTGATATCTAAAATACTTTTTGTCTTATGCTTCAGAAAAAAATTAAGCCTGAAAAATAAACAAAGGCCATGATGGCCCTGGGTCACTCACCAGAGAAACAGGTATTAGTGGAAGGAAAGAAACAACAAATATCTTATGATATTGTGGAAAATGGACTCTGCCCTCTGCCAGCCTTAAATTGAGTGAATACTTTAGGACAAGAAGATATTTTCAAATTTGTACCATATACATTTATATAAGGAAAATGAGCTTAGCCCCCTGGTGGCCATGTTTTTCAATGGATCAAAATAATTTGAACAATCTTGGTAGAGAAAGACCTAAGGAATATCTGTGCCAAATAACTTTGAAATTCAGCTAGTACTTTTGGCCAAGAATACTTTTCAATTTGTACTATTTACATATAAGGAAAACGGGCTCCGCCCCCTGGCAGCCATGTTTTTCAACGGATCAAAATAATTTGAACAATTTTAGTAGAGAGTGGCCTAAGGAACATCTGTGCCAAATAACTTTGAAATCCAGCAAGTACTTTTGGCCAAGAAGATTTTTCAAATTTGTACTATATTCATATAGGGAAAACAGGCTCTGCTCCCTGGCAGCCATGTTTATTTACGGATCAAAATAATTTGAACAATCTTGGTAGAGAATTACCCAAGGAACTTCTGCGCCAAATAACTTTGAAATCTTGCCATAAGTTTTGGAGGAGAAGATTTTCAAAATTTT
Source organism: Solen grandis (assembly GCA_021229015.1). Lineage (NCBI taxonomy): Eukaryota > Metazoa > Mollusca > Bivalvia > Adapedonta > Solenidae > Solen > Solen grandis. The sequence continues at coordinate 43,836,829 of CM037789.1, forward strand.
CTGATGTTTTTTCTTTCCATTGCCATGGCAACCAAAGTTCTGCATGGAATCAAATACTTTGAACAACTATGAAAGGGCTTCACCCAAAGAACATTCCTGTGAAGTTTCTTTGAAATTGGCCCAGTGGTTTAGGAAGAGATGTTGTAGGAAGAGATGTTGTTTTAAGTTAAATGTTGACGACAGATGCTGGACATTCATCGGTCACAATAGCTGAACTTGAGCACATTGTGCTCAGGTGAGCTAAAAAGGCAATAACTCAAATATTCTGAAGGTAGAGTCATTCTTCTTGTGCACTGCCCTTCTCCTCAATAAGATCTATCCACCTATGAAGTTTCAAGTTGATATCTCAAATACTTTTTGACTTATGCTCCAGACAAAAATGTGGGACGGACTGAGACTATTACCATAAAAAAAGCTATTCCTTGGGCAGGGCCAATATTGACCCTTGGGCCATAATTTGAACACAACTGGAAGAGGTCCACTAGACCATGTTACACACTATATCTGAACTCCAAGCCTTGTGGTTTCTATTGAGGAAAATTTTTCAAGTATTTTCCTGTGTATGTCTATACATTGGCCATAATTCCTGACTGAACTAGCTGCTATCAGCCATCAAACTTAGCAAAGAGATTATGGATATATCGTCATGAAGTGTGAAGAAGATTGCTCTAGAAATGAAGGTGCTAGAGTGTACACAAGAAAAATGTTGATGGACATAAACTGACCACAATTGTTCACCGTCATCACAAAGTGCTCAAGTGAGCTAAAAAAAGCAAGAGATGTTTGAATAAGCAGGGTTTTCCATGACGCAATAATCCTGGGCCCCTGACGCAATTTTTTGGCCAGGGACCAGCTCAGAGAGTCCTGGGGACCCGCAGTGGAAGCAATTTGAACCATACTTTCTTTTGCTTTTTCCAACATTCTGTAATTACAAGTTTTCTACCCATTCCAATAATTGTAATAACTAGTATCTAGAACTACCAAAAGAAATCAGGAACCAGACCAAAAAAGTTGAGAATCAGACTTAAAAAAAACTTCCGGAGACGCATACGTATCACACTAGCACTTGGAAACATTTTTTGTGTAATGGTTTTATAAGCATCTGTTGATTATGAATAAGTGTCGAAGGAAAAGGCATGTAAAATGAAACAAGAGGGCCGTGATGGCCCAGGGATCGCTCACCTGAGAACCAGGTATTAGTAGGAGGAAAAGAAACAGCAAATATCTTGTGGAAAAATGGGCTCTGCCCTCTGAAAGCCATAAGTCGAGTGAGCACTTATGGACAAGAATAATTTTCAAATTTGTACTATATACATATATAAGAAAATGGGCTTAGCCCCCATGGCGAGAGAGTGACAATGGAACATCTTTGCAAAAAAACTATGAAATCCAGGCCATATTTTTAGACACAAGAAGAACTTTCACATTTGAAACCCCATACCTTAAGAGCACCACAGATTTCCACTGTGTCCTTGTCATCACACACGACGATCCTGAAGTAGTCTGCTTGGAACATGTCCTTCAGTATCTTACCCTGATCCGCATCCTTGATCCCTGTTAACAACCAGGTAGAATGTTTTGTTTTTTTTCAAAATGATAATAAGATTCCATATGTGTTAATTTAGGCCTTTACCTCATAAATATTCATGTAATTAATTTATGATTTTTACTGAACATAAATGGTATATGAACAATTAGTAAGATGGCCAGAGTAGAACACCACGATCCTAATTAACAACCATCCTGAGGCCTCATTTTTAAGAGAACAATAATGGTAGACATCCATGTGTCTAGCATAAGAGCAAAACATATTTTAATTCTGAACATGGGTTTCAAAAAATAATTTTGTTTGTAGGGTTTGGAGACGGTGTCTGCTTTAGACAGATATAGTGCTGCACTGCTGCCACAATGTAGTATCATGCCATAGACATGTGGCATGATGTAAAACACCCAGTCACATTATCCTGACACTCGGCCAACTAATCCTGGAACTAACCTTATATGCTGAGTGCCAAGCATGGGAGCTATACTGGTACCAATTTTAACGACATTGGGGCCGGGGATCAAACCCACTACCTCCTGCTCTCGAGAAAGATGCTCTAACCACTCAGCCACTATGGATGGTAAAGAAGAATTTTGAAATATTCTATATAGTGTATAAAATGTATTAGACAAGAGTGTGACATCTTATGGCTCTAGATTGTTCACAAAAGTACATAAGATTATTTAAAACATTCTTTTTCAGCAGCAACCAGATTCAAACTTCAGATTAAATGAATTCTTAAGTAAGTCATCTGGAGGCCTCATTATTCATGGGATCAATTTTATTTTAGAAATAATGATAGACAATAGTGAGGTGACCATTTGTGCCAAAAGAAATTAAATTCAAACCAATGGTTTCATAAAAGAAGAATTTGAAATTTTCTACACAGGGTATATCAAGAAACTAGCCATCCCAATGGAGGCCTCCTTTTTCAAGGGATCAACTTTATTTCAATAAGAAATGTTTGTAAAACATATATGCCCCCCCCCTCATGTGCCACAATATTTATATAGCTATCTAATTATTATGTCTGATGTTTGACTTCATAAAATGGGTATGTCACAAAGTTCAGAACTTATCTTGGTGAAGGTTTACTACTGATAATTATGAACACTGCTAAAAAGATGAAAATAAATCTTCATTGAAATAAATGAGATGATTTATAATCATAAGTCTATGCTTATAAGCAACAACTGTGCAATATTTGATACAAAAGGCATACTTAGAGTTATCAGTTGGACTATGCTTCCTTAACACAATGTTAAAGAGAATTTAATAAATGACTTTATGACCTTGACATTTTAGGTTCAGATCCCAAAATCAATAGGTTTCTTCTACTAGTCATAAGTAACTATTGAATAATGTTTGAGACCTAGAGGTAAATTAGACTTTGAGTAATCAGTTGGGCAATCTTTAATTTACACAGTGTTTGTGAGAATTTAACTTATTACCTCATGACCTTGACCTTTGAGGTACAACTCTCAAAATCAATAGGGGTCTTTAACTAGTCGTAAGCAACAACCATATTAAGTTTGAGACTTAAGGATCAAATAGAACTTAAGTTATCACTTGGACAAGGTTTAGTCTACCAACAGACCAACAGACAAGTGGACCTACCTACTGACCGACATGTGCAAAGCAATATGCCGCCTCTTCTTTGAAGGGGGGCATGAAAAGTGAAATTCTAAATTGGTCATCGGTCATTTTAATATTTCCAATCATAGAAAACACAGAATCCAGAAATACATACCTATGGTTGCCTCACAGTAGTTCTCCGAGGCAACCTCATTAGCAATGTTGGCTCCCATTAAAACTGCACATGGTATCTTCAGCATCTCCTCCACTACTGAGGATATCAGCAGGATACCACCACCTTCCTTCATGTCGAACCCCTAGACATACAAATACAAGCAGGAATTATTCAAACTTATGTTCCTTACAACTTACACTAATCCTCTTGATAGTTCCTGAGTTGTAACAATACTTTGCACCTGAAACTATACCACAGCAACTAGTCCATATTATATATGAACACGAAGTGACTGCTAGATACAAAATACATGCTTAATCAGATTAGTTTGCTGTCTGGAGTTCAAGTCCTCACAGAGGATGGTTGGTCAGAAACAGCTAGTAAATGGTTGATGTCATTGCTGGTCTTCCTGGTGCCAGATATTTACAAGATCCTGAACATGTGTCATATGATTTAAATAATATGAGCTTTTGAAGTGCTGCTATTAAGCTTTGCTACCTTGACATGTCTTAATTCTCTTACAACAAATTAGGCAGGTCTAATCCAATTTGATGACACATTTGTCTTGTGTTGTTGATATTTTCCTAATTTGAGTATATGGTAATATTATCCACAGTAAAAACCAGGTACAAAGTCTGGAAATTAATCACAGAATTTGTGATGGTCAAGGAAGCAAATTCCACAGAATCTTTACTTAGTCAAACAAAAAGGAAAGAGAGGTAGTCAAAACATAATTATGTCTAATAAAACAGATTATTTTCACAAACTGATGTGATGTGCCTAGATTGCTGTAAATCATCTTCTTATGGTGTAGAACAGATGGACCAATTGGACTGTTTATAGTTTTCAGAATTTGCAGGCTATGCCCATTACACCAGTGGCTTTCAGGATAGTCTGCAGCCAATCACTTAAAAACTTCCAAAAACCTCCCTAACCTACTTCTCACCTTGATCAGCGAGACACCAATGGCACTTGCTTTGACATGGCCCTGCATTGTCTGACACACCTTCCTCAGGAACTGGTGGGGAATGACAAATATGTACACATCTGCATCCTTTGCTGCATCCACTACATCGGGTACTGCTTTCTGTATAATGAGAAGGTTTCATATCGTCAATATCCTTATTGCTGCTATTGATGCAGTCACAAATTCTCATTATTATTTTTGTAAACTTTGCATAACATTGCTTACACTCCAGCTAATATTAATTGCTATAACTCCTATAATTGGATTTGACTCATTCAAGTTTGGGTCTTATCATAACTTCGTGTAAATAATGTCACAACTGTGTATTACAAGATGTGATCTTTTTAATAACTATTGATGCAAGTTACTCAAATATATTGATAACAACAGGGTAACAGCTATGAAATTACACAAATTATATTTGTTTATCGGGTTTAACATCTTCTGCTATTAATAATTTGTCTATTATATACTTTTCATCCAAACACTGAAAATTAAACAAAGCATGATAGAAAAAAATAATAATCATAAACTACACATCATGACATCATTCATGTAACCAAAGCAACAACAACAATGTTGGATATTAGGATATTAACAATAAAATGTAATTGGCATCAAAACGTTTTCACTAAATGAATGAAAATAAAGAAAGAGTGCAACAACCTTAATTGTAACTACTCAAAAAAGTTATTTTCTCCTATTCTCAAAACATTTTGACCTTGCATTAAAAGTCGGCTTATTATCTGCCAGGTATGCAAAATTCTGGGAGTGTAAAATTAGATTTTTTCTTTTGGAACATTTTCTCTAGATTATTCCAGGAAGAAATGAAAGAAAAAAAGAAACAACCTTGACTAGACCTACTCACTACTAATTTTAACATTTCTTAATATATTTTCCAAACCTGCCAGATCCATGTAAACAGAAAAAGGTAATGCATTTGTTTTGGTGACAAAAGCTAAAAAGCCATTTATACTTTGCAGAGTACTTTTAGTGTTTTGCAGTGTAGATGCACAACTTTCTTTTACTATGTAAATAAACAAGAGCTGTCAGGGAGACAACGCGCTTGACTATTCTCAGTGCTTTATAGTATCAAGCAAGATATGTCACAGGATGTGACGAATGCCCCCGAAGTGTATATTCATGGTTTTGTGAAAAATATCTTGACATTTCTTTTGACTTTTCCCTGTGAAACCACTACAGCATTATGCATGTACAAAATACACAATAGCTGGAATCATATGCATAACTGAACCATAAGTCCCCTACTGATCATGCATATTTTGATTATTTCCATTACCATAACAACCAGTATTTTTATCCAAGAAAAATATCAAAGTGAGGTGCTTTAATCAATCTCCATTATTGCCTTCATATACCAAGTTTCACTGAGCTAGATTATGATATGTTTTTTAAGTAATCACAGCATCCCAACTTCTGGACAGGCGAACATAGGGCAAACCAATGCACAATCAGGGCTTACGACACTTTCCCTCTTCGTGTGACCATGACCTTTCAGCTATAAACCCGGGTACTGTACACAACACATTGTATCATTACAGTGCACATTTATGCAAAAAAAATCAAAATCTATTAAGGAGTGACAAAGATATGGAGCGACACAAAAAAAAAAACCCTTTGAACTCCCTTGGACAGACCTGGGATTGCACAACATATTGCTTCATGATGGTGAACATTTTTTACTGTAATTCAAAAAGCCATCAAGGAATGTCAGAGTTATAGAGCAGGCACAAAAAATAGACCCCAGTTCTGACCTTTGAACTCTAAGTTTGACCTTGTCCTTGGAGCTACAAACCTAGAGAATGTGTGCAACACACTGCTTTATGGTGGTAAGCATTTCTGCCAAGTAATTTCAAAATTCATCAAGGAATGTCAGAGTTATACAGCAGATACAAAAAAAAACAAGAGGCCCATGATGGCCCTAAATCGCTCACCTGAGATAAATAGGTTGACCCAAGGAACATCTGTACCAATTTATTTTAAAATCTGGCCAGTAGTTTTGAAGAAGATGATTTTTAAAGTTTTCATATTTTTTTTCTTTTTGTTGCCATGCCAACCAGAGTTCTATATGGATCAAGTTTATTTTAGGAACTTTTGTGAAGGTTGACCCAAGGATCATTCCTGCCAAATTTAATCAAATTCTGTCCAGTGGTTTCAGAGGAAATGTTGATTAAAGTTTTCCCTATATACATATAAGGCAAATAAGCCCCGCCCCTGGCGGCCATGTTTTTTACGGATCGGAAAAATTTTAGCAACTTTGGTAGAGGCTGACCCAAGAAACATCTGTACCAATTTATTTAAAAATCTGGCCAGTAGTTTTGAAGAAGATGATTTTTAAAGTTTTCATTTTTTTTCTTCTTTTTGTTGCCATGGCAACCAGAGTTCTACTACATGGATCAAGTTTATTTTAGCAACTTTTGTGAAGGTTGACCCAAGGATCATCCCTGCCAAGTTTAATCTAAATCTGTCCAGTGGTTTCAGAGGAGATGTTGTTTAAAGGTTTCTCTATATACATATAAGGCAAACAAGCCCCGCCCCTGGCGGCCATGTTTTTTTACGGATCGGAATAATTTTACCAACTTTGGTAGAAGTTTGCCCAAGGAACATCTGTACCAATTTATTTTAAAATCTGGCCAGTAGTTTTGAAGAAGATGATTTTTAAAGTTTTTTGTTGTTTTTTTTTGTTGCCATGGCAACCAGAGTTCTACATGGATCAAGTTTATTTTAGCAACTTTTGTGAAGGTTGACCCAAGGATCATCCCTGCCAAGTTTAATCAAATTCTGTCCAGTGGTTTCAGAGGAGATGTTGTTTAAAGGTTTCTCTATATACATATAAGGCAAATAAGCCCCGCCCCTGGCGGCCATGTTTTTTTACGGATCGGAATAATTTTAGCAACTTTGGTAGAGGTTGACCCAAGGAACATCTGTACCAAATTATTTTAAAATCTGGCCAGTAGTTTTGAAGAAGATGATTTTTAAAGTTTTCATTTTTTTTTTCTTTTTGTTGCCATGGCAACCAAGAATTCTACATGGATCAAGTTTATTTTAGCAACTTTTGTGAAGGTTGACCCAAGGATCATCCCTGCCAAGTTTAATCTAAATCTGTCCAGTGGTTTCAGAGGAGATGTTGTTTAAAGGTTTCTCTATATACATATAAGGCAAATAAGCCCCGCCCCTGGCGGCCATGTTTTTTTACGGATCGGAATAATTTTACCAACTTTGGTAGAGGTTTGCCCAAGGAACATCTGTACCAATTTATTTTAAAATCTGGCCAGTAGTTTTGAAGAAGATGATTTTTAAAGTTTTTTTTTTGTTTTTTTTTGTTGCCATGGCAACCAGAGTTCTACATGGATCAAGTTTATTTTAGCAACTTTTGAGGTTGACCAAGGATATCCTGACAAGTTTATCAAATTCGGTCCTTGGTTTCGAGAGAGATGTTTATTAAGGTTTCTCTAAATACATATAGGCAAATAAGCCCGCCCTGGCGGCCATATTTTTTAACAGGATCGAAAATACAATTTTTGATTATGGGTTAGTCCCCAAGGAAATCTGTACCAATTTATTTTAAATCTGGCAAGTAGTTTAAGAAGATGAATTTTTAAAGTTTCATTTTTTTAACCTATTTTGCAATGCATACAAAGTAATTCTCATAGTTCAATTATTTTAGCAAACTTTTGGTGAAGGTTGACCCAAAGGAATATCTGCCAAGTTTATTCAAATTTGTTCCAGTGGTTCGAGGAGATGTTGTTTAAAATGGTTTTCTATATACATATAGCAAATAGCCCGCCACTGCGGCCATGTTTTTTTACTAGATCGAATAATTTTAGCAACTTTGTAGAGGTTGACCAAGGACATCTGTACCAATTATTTTAAATCTGGCCATGTAGATTGAAAAGATGATTTTTAAAGTTTCATTTTTTTTTTCTTTTTGTTTCCATGGCAAAAGAGTCTCATGGACAAGTTTATTTTAGCAATTTGAAGTTGACCCAAGGATCAATCCCGCAAGTTTAATCAATTCTGTCCAGTGTTCAAAGAGATGTTGTTTAAAGGTTTCTTATATACATATAAGGCAAATAAGCCCTGCCCATGGCGCCTGATCTTTTTATACAGGATCGGAATAATTTTAGCAACTTTGTACAGGTTGAACCAAGAACATCTGTACACAAATTTTTGAAATCTGCCAGTATTTTGAAGGAGTATGAATTTTAAGTTTCAATTATTTTTTTTTTGTTCCATGGCAACCAGAGTCTTCATGGATCAACTTTATTTAACAACTTTTGTAGGCCTTACCCAAGGAACATTTGCCAAGTTTCTTAAATTCTGTCCAGCAGTTTCAGAGGAGATGTCTTATAAAGAAAAATTGTTGACGACAGGATGACGAGACTGACGACCAAACACGAACGCTACGTACGACGGACCGCCGGACAAGGGCGATAACATAAACTGTCATCCTTGAGCATCAATGTAGTCAGGTGGCACAAAAAAAACCCCATTCTGACCTTTGAACGTTGATGATGTCCATATACCTAGAGAAGCAACCTGGGATTACACGTGAACATCATCTCATGAGGGTAGAAAATTCCTACAAGTTAATTTCAAAACCATCAAGGAATGTCAGAGTTATGGACGAGATATGAAAAAAAACCCATTTTTTCCTTTGAACTCTAATGTAACCTTACCTTGAAGCACAGACTTGGGGATTGCATGTGACCATGTTACTTTGATGTGAACATTACTGCCATGAATTTAAAATCCATCAAGAAATGTCAGACATTAGCTATGCAGGAAACAAAAATAGACCCAATATTTTTACTTTTAACTCGAGGTGACCTTGAACCTTGACCCTTTACCTGAGGACTGAGCGCAACACATCATCTCATGATGGTGAACATTTCTGTTAAGTAATTTTAAATTCGATCCTGGAATGTCAGTGGAGCGGAAAAGAAATCCAGACGAACGGACAGTTTGATTACTATATGCACACCTTCGGGGGCATGAAAAAAGCCATGCTGAATCTTTCAAGGGCCATGTATCTGTCAAAATACATGATAGTGTACACTCTTTTCTATTCATTGCATTTATGTTACTGAACAAGTATACAAAGTATCAAAGCAATAACATAACTTTGAAATATTTATGGGTGTATTTTTATATGGAATGCTGCAACTGGGCATGGCCAATGTTAACTAAGCAGAATTTCTCCCTTAGTAAATACATTGGTGTGACGGGCTAATCTTGATAGTTATCTGGGCTGACACCAAGATTATCAAGCTAATTTACATTTACATCATATATTTTACACTCCAAATTTCTAAGTCATAATTCACTACAGCAGGAGAATGACGTTTTGATAACAAGTGTCAGCTTCAAATTTAAGACATGATGACAGCCCTTATATAATAACATACTAATAACTAATAAAATTCACCCTGTTACACAATAATGACCCCTAAGACGTGAATTTGCACACAAAACTTCTAAGATCCCAAGGGGAAATAATTCTGTTAAAATCCATGCTAGAGTTATGGGTCTTGGTAAGTGACCAGTGTACAATTATGACACTAAAAACATGTGTGAAGTTTAAGGTGAATATCTTTGGTGGTTGTGGAGATTGTATTAATTTGCACGCATAAATTTTACATGGAATTTCTAATTCACAAAAATCCATGCTAGATTTATGGGTCTTGGACAATGGCCTACAATTATGATCCCGAAGACATTTGTAAAATCAAAGAAATATGAAACGATATCATACAATTTACATATCTTTTTGATACTGATTGTTATGAAAACGTTACATTTATCACTACAGTGATCACGCGATTCCTCAATGTGGCGATTCATTGAATACTGGCACTGACTTGAGCTACAAGCCTGTTCCCTTGATTTAGCCCTTCTTATTCTATATAAATTTATGGGCGATTCTTCAAACATGCGATTTTGGATTCTTTGAGCTCTGTCCTTGGTCCCTAGATAGTATATCCTTTATAATTTCTATGCGATTCCTCAAAGTCGATATCAAAACCTATGTGTATCTCCTGGACAACCATACTACGGCCCTATGACCTGTCCCTGTAATTAACACCTTGGTCGAGATTGTTTTGTATTTGTTTTCACACATCATCAAACCTCCAGAGAGTACATAGGTGAATTATTACATCAACACGGACATGTAAAATGTATTTTTAGCACCTATTGATCATGTAACAAACTGTGACAGGTCTGCATAATTAATCATTTGCCATTAAAGGTACCAATTTTGTTTTGTTTCTGTGTTGTTCTTTTTCTTTGTAATCATTAATTTGGCGAACCACGAGATAATGTTTAGTGTTTATTACAAGAATGTAAAAATATGCAATGCCGCCATATACAGACTAAAACAAAGGGTTTCAATCAAATTATCGGTAAAAAAAAAAAGAACTTATTTCTGACTTAATTCTCACAATGAAAGCTAGGATAGTGTTATTTTTGGTAATGGTTAAACATATTTATGTTTAATTAGTACTATTTAATTAAAAAATGTTAACTTGATGACTCAGGTATATTTTTTTTTTTAAACCAAAGAAGTTAAATCAGTCATTAAGCAAGGTTACTGGGAGACTAAATGAATACATAGAAAAAAAAATATATTAAAGATTTTATATGAGATAATATATTTGTTTTATTTGTCTAATTAAGCAGTTTGAGATCATCAAAATGTCTCATTTAGAGGTGAAAATTGACAACTCGAAGAGGTCCACACATTTCAGCGCATATGGCTGTTTCACCAACACATATTTATGTAATGACAAACACATTTGTAAAGTTAACTAAAATCCATCCATAGATATGGAAGTTATAGAGTGGACACAAAGATGTAGCCTATTAACATGAAAGAGAATTTCTTACAACACCGGTGACCTTGACCTTTTAAGCATGCATATTATGGTTGATGCATGTGACACATCTTTGTATCATAACAAACACTTCTGTAAAAATTTATAAAAATCCATCAATAGATATGCAAGTTACAGAGCGGACATGAATATGAAACCTATGAACACCAAAGACAATTTCCAACAACTCCTCTGACTTTGACATTTCAAGGGTGCACATAGTTGATGGGCACGACATACCCTTGTGTTATGAGGAATAATTCTATTTAGTTTTATTGAAATCCATCCATAAATGTCTAAGTTACGGAACGAACACAAAAGTGGGAATGACGGACGGATGTGCCCAAACCTATCATCCCCAAATGGTTTCACCAGGGACTAATAACCATATTAACAGCGTGAAAAGGATTTGATCCATAGGAAAGCTATCACATATATATATATGAAGTGACAGTTTGTGTTATAAATTTCTTTGTTTTGATGCACATGTTTTTTGGCACTGTATTATGCACCTAATGTCAAAAACCTATATTTACACCAGCAGCATGTTTACTGGTTCAACTGACAAGATAGTTTGCTTTTTTTATTCTGACACCATTGCATTGCACAGAACACAGTATGTATTATACAAACATTGTGTTGAGTGGAATGTGTGCAAATACATGTAAACAACAGCCCAAGGAATGCTGTGCTTGTATAAACGAAGCATGACCTTAACTGATACAACATTATGGCCAGTATAAGAACAGACTTGTTAAATATTTATGAATATGCGTTCATACCATTCTAGATTAGGTGTAAAGCAGTTACATATTACAAATTTTACACTAGATAACTTTTAACAGAACATTGAAAAAAAAAGTACAGTAAACGCTCATGTATTGTGCGCACTCATGTATAATGCGCATCCCGAGTTTGAGGTTCAGAACCTTGGAAAAAATCTATTTCCTTTCTATAATGCGCATCCATTCTTTGAACTTCGAGGAAGCCGCCATTTTGTTTATAATGCAAATGTTCGATTGAACTACAGGTAACAAAAGTTTTTCTGCTTCGGCAAGTCAGTCATGCGACGATCATTATTCTCACCTCTAGTATCCACATTCAATTTGCATGGTTGCGTTGATGTTCAATGTGGCCAATTGTTTGAGTAATAGTCTTGAAATGATGACACCTCATCTTTTGTTTGCCACGAGTCACTTTCAGTTGGTATTTGAAGTACACATTTATCCTAACCCAAACAGTTCTTTAAAAAACGAAACTAACTAGCTAGAATATCATCTGATTGTATAATCAGAACATAATTGCAATCATGGTTTAATACAGTCTCAGTAATAACGATGCAAACATCTAATTCAGCTATAATTATGTCATCAATTATTTTGTAAAGTACATAACAGTACTTTAAGTGTTCCAGCGGGTAAATCACGTCAATATAAACAAAAATGTGAAAACAAGAACAAAGATTTTGCATCATAAGCATTTATTTCAAAATAACTTGATAGATATAACAAATAACAATTCTCAGGCAAGTAAATACGATTAAGCTTTGATACCAACTTGAGGTATCAAATATGCCCAAAAACATTACCCATATGGCTTCTTAGTAGGTAGGTTAACGTTGGGATAAACTACGGAGAAACTGAATTCTCGTGTATTGTGCGTACCACTTCTCCAAAATCAAAATAGAAGTCTTAGGAACATGCATTATACATGTGCGTTTACTGTATACATACATTATTTTGAAAAAATGATGTGCTAAACCTTTAAAAGGAAATATTTCATATGGTGGGGCTAGCATCTAAAAACAAGAGGGCCAAGATGGCCCTTGGTCGCTCACCTGAGAAAGATGATTGCTTAAGAAATAAAGATGCTTGAGTGTAAAAGTGAAATCTGGCTTTTTTTTATGGTGAAATGGGCTTAACTCCTAAATTTACAAGTCAATATCAGTTATAATTGAACCCGATTGTGAGATTATGGGCATAAACATTGTCTTAAAGTTTAAAAATGATTGTTAAAAAAATGAAGTTGGTAGAGAATAAACAAAGTGAAATCTTGCATTTTTTGTATTAAAAGGGGCATAACTCCTGATCTAAATGACCCATCTCAGTCACAATTGATGGTCATTAACAATGTCATAAAGTTTGAAGATGATTGCTAAAAAAAGGAAAATGCTAGAGTGCAAACAATGTGAAATCTGGCTTTTTTTAATTTTAAAAGGGGCATAACTCCTGACCTAATGTTCCGATATCAGCCATAATCGAACTTGGCCGTGATTTTATGGTTATAAACATTGTTTTAAAGTTTGAAGATAATTGCTCATGAAATAAAGATGCTAGAGTGCAAACAATGTGAAATCTGGCTTTTTTGAATTTTAAAAGGGGCATAACTCCTGACCTAATGGTACGATATCAGCCATAATCGAACTTGGCCGTGATTTTATGGTTATAAACATTGATATAAAGTTTGAAGATAATTGCTCATGAAATGAAGATGCTAGAGTGCAAACAATGTTAAAACTGGCTTTTTTGAATTTTAAAAGGGGCATAACTCCTGACCTAATGTTCCGATATCAGCCATAATCGAACTTGGCCGAGATTTTATGGTTATAAACATTGTTTTAAAGTTTGAAGATAATTGCTCATAAAATGAAGATGCTAGAGTGCAAACGAACAAATTGTGGACGACGGACGACGGACGGACGGACGGACGGACGGACGGACGGACAGACGACGGACATTCATCGATCCTAAAAGCTCATCCTGAGCACACGTGCTCAGGTGAGCTAACTAGATGCCCAGGGTTAGCATGTTGAGCCTATTGATAATAATAATATATAATATAGGAAAATGGAATATGATATACTACATACTTCTTGGAATGTCAGTCCAAAGATTGGCAACTAGTCCTAATCTCACAAAAGCATGTAACCAATTGTCCAAATCTCGCAAAGTCACATTTTCAAATATCTCCTTTTTGTATCGAAGGTATGTGAAAGTAAATTGTATCTTACAAAAAAACATTACCTTACCTGATTAAGATGATACATTATGTATTAAAATAAGTCAAGAAATAAAAATGTTTTGTGTAAAATAGAAAAGTACCTGCATGATGATACTTTTTAAAATGTGTTGTTTGTCTACTATACACTGGTTTAAATTATATCATAATTTATAAGAATTTTTAAATAAATCAAACTGAAATAAATGCTTGCAACAGAGAACTGATTATTTTATAATATGGTTACATTTTCCTTTGTAATTTTCCCATACTTTTTTTGAAAATTTGCAATAATCATTGATCTGCTGTGTGCCAAAATGATATTTTCCACAAGGCTTCTTCTGAGTGTCCTTTCTCTGTTTAATATGTCTTTGGTCAATCAATGTTGAAAATAGGACTGTTCAATGACATGGTGTCATATAACATCCATTTATCGTCTGCACTCTAGCTCGCTCATTACCCTTTGCATCTTATCGACCGTGGGTTATTTGATTCATAAATTGTTATTTTGACATTTCATCTGATCCATTGTGGAGACAGCACAGATCATTTAACCAATGAAACGACACAGTAAATATAGTTCTTAGAATTTTCAAAGTCTGCTTTTGCTTTTTCAATGAAGAGTTAATTTAAAATATTATGCCTTGTTTCATTGTTCAGCAAGTAGCTTATCAATATTCATGAAAACAAAGTTTTGCCAGTTGAAAATCCCACGGTATATACGATAGTGATAATGGAATATATACTTTATGTTCTGATGTTGCAATCTTACATATATTTAATTACATCTTAAGTTTCCTGTTTGCATAAGACATAAAGTGTAACTAAATAGTGTTAAAATACTCAGGTTCTTTTTAGTATTTCAATTAATTTTGGTAACTGTAGCAGTCACTAACAAAATTATGATAAATGTGCATAATTTTACAAAAAGGGGTAAAGATAACATGATTAAGGGGGTAAAATGGGTAATTTATTGATAATAACATGCACTACATTCGAATGAACACTATGTCCCCAATGGGGGTGGGGGGGGGGTGGGGGGGCTTAGACATTGGGGGTCAAGTTCATTTGATGGTTAGGGTCACCTGACGGGTAGAGCTCATCAAGGTTTTATGGCCAAGGTAAATATTTGCTATATGGCGACCTTTCCCTTTGAACCTGGGACCTTAAGTGGGTCTGGCAGATAGAGCGCATCAAGGTGCTTGGAGGTTATGGATGGAAGCACATTCCTAATGTAGCCAAGGTTAGTTTGCTATTTTGGGTCACGCTGACCTTGATCTTTGATCCGTGACTTCTTAAAGTGGTTCTGGTGGGTAGAGCTCATCTAAGTGCATGCACCTGTGCAGTTTGGAGGTTATGGATGGAAGCATGTTCATAATGTGGCCAAGGTTAATATTTGCTATTTAGGGTCATGGTGACCTTGACCTTTGACCCCATGACCTCTAAGTGGGTCTGGCTGGTAAAGCTCATCAAGGTGCATACACCTCTGAAGTTTGGAGGTTATGGATGGAAGCACATTAATAATGTGACTACAGTTGATATTTGCTATTTGGGTCATGGTGACCTTGACATTTCCCCCCATGACCTCCAAGTGGGTATTGCAGATAGTGCTCATCAAGGTACATGCACATGTGAAATTGGGGGGGTCTAGGTGGAAGGACTTAGAACTGTGTTATGGTCAAGGTTAAAGTTTTGTGACAAATAAACAAGCAAACCAAAAACAATATGACCTCCCACCCATCCTGATCTAACAATGTGGGGGCACCAAAAGTATTTTGAATTATTTCTATAAATAAGTAATTTCAAATTTAAAAAAAAAAATAAAAAAAAATTGGAAATAGAAATGTTTACAAGCATACAGTGATACCATGCATTTACAGATGCAAATTCCAAGAATGTATCATATAATGTTCATTGTTGGTAAAGACTACTATTTTGGGACACAAATTTTTCTGACAACAGGGTAATAGGCATAAATTAATGAGATTAAAATGTTTTGTATGCATTAAAAACGGATATATAATTGCTTGAAATTTGTAAAGACACAAATAACTCAATAGTTTATATGTAGCCCTGTACTCTGTGATAAAAATAGTTAGTTATCCATATAGCTGATTTGACTTCCTAAGTCTTTCCTTGACCAATATGAGGAACAACCCCCAAAAATATTGAGACCACAAGGTCAATAAGGTCAAAAGTTATCACTACGACAATTTTCTTGTTTGGTCTTGGACCAACCAATATGTGCAACACCATATTATGCTTCACTTACATCATTATTGTACTGGTAATTTATTTCTTTTTTATTATTTTTTTTACATACATGTACTTAGAAAATTCATTCAAGTGGAAAACATAACATGTAATCTTATCTGAGTTGTCGACAAAAAAAGCACCAAGAAATAGACCCCATTTTAACATCATTAATTAATGCTCAGTTTACCTTTAGGCAAAATTACTCTCGTTTCGATATAAACCAGAGCTCCATTACACAGATGTTACACCAGTCTACTGGAATGGTACACTTTATTGCCAGCAAACTGGAACACATGGTAGACTTTAACACTATGCTGTCTACCTACTTTTGCTACAAATGCTGTGCATGTAATTCTTTAATCTTTTGACAGCCTTTTCCCAGGTGATGGGGAAAGAGCCTTAAAACCAAATCTTGGCAGAAATGCAACATTTTAATTTTGTGGGAAATAAAACCCTGATATAAATGGGAACTTTTGGAAAAACTGCATAAATTAAACAAGAGCTGTGAGAGTCACCATGACAAATGCCTCCAAAGCGAATCACCGACATTACAACCTGGGTCATGTGTATGACAGGACCATCTTCACTTTTTGACTTATTGTGGCTTTGACATTTCAAGGCTAAAAACATGGATCATGCATATGCCACATATCTGAAAGCCTTATTTTGTGCTAAGTTATTTCAAAATCGTTATATGTACATGTAAAACAATATTAAGAGCCTGGGCACAGAAAAAAGTGCCACCTTCAACATTTGACCTGTGATTGTGACCATGACCATTGAGCTACAGATCTGGGTCTTGCACAGGACACATCGTCTTCTCTACTTGAACATTCGTGATGAGTTATTTCAAAATCCATCCATGCAAGATAGAGTTAGAGCCCGGACACGACAAAATGTTCCCCTTTTTGATCTTTGACACCTTGGCCTTTGCGATACAAACCCAGGTACAGTCCATTTACGATAATTCGAACGGTCTGCAGACTGACTGAAATGTTCGAAAAATCGTGTCATCCGAATTACCGTGTTTACCTACCGGTGGACAATTTGTGTATTTGTAAGAAATACACGTTGTGACAATTAGTTGGATTATGATATACATGTATATAAAATATTGAACCCAGTTGTGTCTTATGTTTTATTTTATTCTTCATAAAAATCATAAATCACATATAAAAGCACAACATTGTCAATGATAAACAATTATTTACAAGCCTTATTTGTAACCTGGGCCCTTCACTGAATTACTTGGAAATTGAAAATTACCTATCCCGATTCAGCTATCCTCCTAGTTGACCTGGGCCCTTCAATGAATTATGCGAATAATAAATGGTAACTTTCAAATGCATCTGTAAATCTATAAATCGTTGTTATTGATGGCGTGATATTACAGAGCATATGATCACTCATACTGATATGTATAGATAAATAAAAAAACACTCAGTTTGTTAACACTCTTGACAATCAAGTGACACCTGTCAACGGTTTGCATCACCTTAATTGAAATAACCACCAACCAATTAGCTTTTGTATGTATAGGTGTGAAAAATACGCACGCGTGTAAATTACGGTGACACAGCGTCCAAACTATTGTGTCATTGATCAACAACTTGATTGCTTGTTGGACCTGTCATAAAGTTTGAATTGCCGCATTTATCCGAGTAATTGTAAAAGGAATTATTTTTTTTGGAAAATTGACGGGCCTACATTTATTCGAATAATGCCGTCAAAACGAAAAATCGCATTCCAAATGATCGTAAATGGACTGTATTAATTGTGACTTATTGTCTCAATATGGTGAACATTTCTACCAGGTTACTTCAAAATCCACTCATGTATGTAAGAATTACAGAGTGGACACAAAGTGGAGTAGACATATGTACATACATACAGACTGACAGTGCGATAAGAATACATAAAAAAGCATTCAGAGAGGAAAATACCAATGAATGTTCCCGGATAAAAAACAAGAGTTGTCTGTAAGGCAACGTGCTGGACTATTCTAATGATTGTCAATATATTTATAGAAGAATATTGTGCAGTAAAAGGCAAAATAAGAATCACTGTATTATCAAAAAGTAAACAAAGGATATAAACATATATTCCAAGGTTAAAGGCAATATCTCAATGGGTTTGGTGAAAAAGTTAGGAAGTATAAAAAGTTTACCAAGTTTCTCCTTAGGCAATCATACAGTACTATTTCATCCGTTTGATCATGAGGAACAAGAACATATATGCTTTAAGGGTGCTGGGCTTACAATGTTTTTTTTTTAAAATAAAGATCAGAAGTAAAAATGACCAAACCCCTTTGTGACCCCTTGGGGACACTAAAGAAGTACACTCATTCTGTCACATCATGAGGAACAAGAATATATATGATTTATGGGTGGGGATCTGAACAGTTTTTGAAATATAAGGTCGTAAGTAAAATTGAGGAGGAAGCCTGACACCTGGGTGACCTTGGGGGACACCAAAGTACTACCATTCAATCTGTCTCATCATAAGGAACAAGAATATATATGGTTTAGGGGTGGGGAACTGAACATTTTCTTTAGATATAAGGTCATTAATAGAATTCAGGGGTGGGGCCTGACCCCTTGGTGACCCATGTGAACATAAAAAAGTACCATTCAATCCATCTCATCATGAGGAACAAGAATATATATAGTTTAGGGGTAGGGATCTGAACAGTTTTTAAGATATAAGGTCATAAGTAAAATTGAGAGGGTGGGGGCTGACCCCAGGGTGACCTTTGGGGACACCCACTATTCAATCTTCTCATATTTAGGAACAAAAACCTATATGATTCAGGGTTGGATATTTGAAATATTTAACTCAAATACATTTTTTATGCAAAAATCCATCATTGAGGGGATGGGGCCTGACCTCCAGGGACCCCTATTTACAAAAGTCAGGAAGGCACCACTACTTTTGTAAAAGGTTTAGCTGCCTCTGAGACAGGGATCCTAAAATTTTGGAATCTCAACCGGTCGACGGCAAAATCCCCCCCCCACTCCCGAAAAAAAACATAACCGAAAAAAAAACGAAAAAAAAATAACATTGATATTTTCAATCAACATACCCTGAATCATTTGCAGTGTGAAAATAGATCTTTTATTATATTTCAGCATCCTGTTAGCATAATAAGGTATTTTTCTGCAATATTTACCTTTACGAAATCGAAAGTTTGTTTACCGGAAGTGCATGTATATGACGGTCTGTATATGACTCTAACGAATCAATAAATTGTTGGAAGCAGTCGTTTTGGTGTTGTTTATTATGTGCCTTTGTGTTTATATATTTTTTTTGTCAATAACTTTTATTTATTTGTGATTACAACCGGTTACAGTTTGCAAACAAGCAATGGTCCATTATTACGGCATAGATAATTACACGGCACCGTCCAAATAACCGCTAAGTACAAACCGTTAATCCATTCATCTTAACTGCCCAATAATAACCTAGACGGGTGTCCCTGCCTGACCCCCACTGACACCTGCCCCGAGGGCACACCGGAAATTCAAGAAGTAGGTCAATTGGTGTGTAAGAGAGACTATTATGAACCGTTTGGACCGATTTTGAAAGTTTTAGACGAGGATTATGGATTTTTTTTCGACCGATTTTTTTGGTACTTTTTGAAATCTGAACCGGTCGATTGAGATCAAAATCGGTCAAAACCGGTAAAAAATCGGTTTTTAGGATCCTTGCTCTGAGATATGGCCTTTACAAAGTTGCTGGAGGAAGAAAGAAGAAGAAAAAGTCACCATTTGTGTATGTTTTAAGTTTTAAGTCAATACCTTGTATAGGTTTTAATTGAGTAATGCTCCCATCAAAAATATGTTACAAAATTAAATAAAGGGAGAATGAGTAAGGAAGTTATGATTCTTGGTCATTCCACATCTCCTAGCCACCAACTATGAAAACATTTTTAATTTCAAGTTAATATACCTTGTATAGTTGTTGAGTTATGGCTAAGGTTTAAGTTGTCAACAGGCAGACAGACAAACAGACAGGACAAAACAATATATGCCTCCTGGTCTATAGATTCGGGGGCATAAAAAACACTGTCTACATACCACATTTTCTGGAAGCTTGTGTCCTGGAAGATATTTGACATTTTCATGGTCTGTGTTGATAATTTCTGTCAGTTTGCGGCCATTCACCTCCTCTTCAAACACCCACATACGAATCTCTTGCTCAAAATCATCTTTTAGACTCTGTATGTTGTTACCAACTACCTTAGCTATGGCAGACCCCCTAGAAGTATCAAGAATAACTAATTAATACATAATTATTTACATATCTTATTTGGTAATAACTAGTTTTACATTGACAGAGAAGGCAATATATTTGTATTGAAGACAATTTCTACAGTTTCTATATACAGACAAAGAAGGAAACTGAAACTACACTGTAAAATATGTTTAAACTTTGCATGATATTAGAGAATCAAACTAGAAAGAAAATTATGAGAAAAAAAATTGGGGGTCTTCTTTTTGAGTTATCTGCCCCTGAAAATGATATTTTTGCAATTTGCTTTGGACCCCCTAAAAATCAGAGCTAGAAGAAACACTGATAACACTGCTTGTTTATAACACTGCTTGTTTATAATGAAGGTTGCTATCATGGGCCCCCAAAACCACATTATAGTGGGGCTACAGGGTATGAGGAAACTAGATGACTCCCTATGGGCATCATTTTACAATGGATCATTTATTTATTTTAGCAATTATGGTTAACAGCCATGAGGTGACCATTTGTACTGAATGAAGTTTCTAACCATAGGTTTCAGAAGAAGATTTTTTAAGTTCTTACAGAAAGACTTTTGGTTTTCATGGCAACCAGAGTTCTGCATGAATGACATTTATTTTAACAATTGTTGTGGAGGACCACCCAAGGATCATTCATGCCAAGATTCATCAATTTCTACCCGGTGGTTTCATTTTCAGCAAATTGTTGATGACAGATGACAGACCACTGACAACGGACGCAGCGTGATCACGAAAGCTTACTGAAACACTTTAATGACTATGAGTTCAAGAGCAACTAAAAGTGACCTTTAAGAGTAATTTATACAGGGTTAAACATCCATATATGGGTTCCATATAATTATGACCCTTATGTGAAGTGTCATTCAAATTGAGCCTTAAGTTGTATAGACAATACACGAGTGCACAAAAATACGAAAACAAAGTTAAATCAACATTTTTTCAATCCAAACCAATCTTGATGCCAACAGTATACAAATGTACCATTGACCTTTATCCTTTAAAAAGAGAGAGAGAGAGAGAGAGAGAGAGAGAGAGACTGCCAATTTTCATGTGTCAAAGATATGATCTGTATATGAAGGACATTACCATCAACAAATCATTCTGTACATAAAATTAAACATATTTTCTAACAAGAACCCCACAGGGTCTTTTTCATTTATCAATATAAACAAACTCTGGAGATAAACTGACAAAGACATACAGACACAGGGCTCACTCATAAGTCATATCTCCAGTAGTATCTGGGTCAATCTGCTCTAAATCACACATTCAAGTAAAACAAACTTGACTGACATACTTTAACTTTCAATGCCCCTCTCACTTAAAAAAATCAAAGAGATATACATCCTACACTTGATATATCTTACATTTGGAAGGTCATGACAAAATAGTTGTTTATTGTGATTTCTGTCAACTAAATTGTCTTTTAATCTTTAACTGGTTGCTCATTAAAATTATGATAGAGCTTCTCACTTTTTTAAAGACTTGTGCAATGAATATCAGGCATAAACTAGGATCAATTTTGTCCCCAGAGCCATGATTTGTACAAACTTGATGCAGGTCCACAAGGCCATGTTATACATACCAAATATCTAAACCCAAGGTCTTGTCACGTTTCCAGGATGATAATTTTAGCATTTTGTTTTTGTTTTTTTTTGTTTGTTGTTTTTGTGGGTTTTTTTTTTTGGGGGGGGGGGGTTGTATGTCTATACAAGAGGGCCATATGGCCTTGGATCACTCACCAGAGTACATAAGCATATATTTAAAACCATTCTTTTTACATAGTTACCTCCAGCAGCAACCAGATTCAAATATCAGATAAAAAAAATCTTAAGTATAAGGCCTCATTATTCATGGATCAACTTTATTTTAGGAATGATGATAGACAACGCTGAGGTGACCATAAATTTTGCGCCAAAAGAAATTAAATTCTAAGACCATAGTTTTATAAAAAAGAATTTTGAAATTTTCCATATATAGAGTATATAAGGAAACAAGAGTTGTCGGGACAACACATATGCCCCCAGCCTATGCACGATTTTCACATCTGAGGTCACTGTGACCTTGACCTTTGACCAAGTGACCCTAAAATAAATAGGGGTCATCTACTAGTCATGACCACTCACCCTATGAAGTTTGAGGAATGTGGGCCCAAGCGTTCTCCAGTTATTGATCAGAAACGAAGTGGTCTTCTGACAAACCGACCATCCAACATTTGCAAAACAATATGCCTCTTCTTCTTGTTTTTTATGGGATCAACTTTATTTTAGCAATTATGGTAGACAGCCCTTAAGTGACCATTTTTGCTACATGAAATAAAATTCTGGCCACTGGTTTCATAGAAGAAGAATTTTGATTTTTTTTTATATATAGAGATCGAATATCAGGAAACTAGCCAACCCCCTATAGGCCACATTTTTCAAGTCTGAAGAGATCAACTTTATTTTAGCAACTATGGTAGGCAGCCATTAGGTGACCATTTCAGTAATTCAGATTGGGGACAGTTGTCCTAAATGGTCATTTTTTAAGGTCACTTGTCCAAAATTACAAAGACATTAATGACACTTTCAAGTTAACTTTATATATTCTTTTTGCTTTGAAATATATCATTCAATTCTGTTTAAGAACTCTAGTCAATTAAATAATTTCCTAGGTAAATATTTTGTCAGGACCATCTTTTGATACCTTGTTCACTCCTATAGGAATGATATAAATAATTGTTATTCCAGTTAATATCTGCAGGGATACATTTTTCAGCTTGAAATTAGTATTTCATGAAAGAGAACCCACCTCACCCTTAAGCATAAAAAACCTTACAAATAAAAGCAATATATACCCTAATCCTTTCTAATTCTATTGACTAAAGAGAGCAGCAGGTAATATTTATGGAATAGCAGTATGACACATAGACAGAGTATTCCTTTACCTACCACAAACATTTAACTGATATTTTGCTATGTCTGTTTGCTGGAGTTTAACCATCCCACAAGCAGTAGTTCAGTCGTTTCGGGACTTGGATCCACATCACATATATAGTGCTGCTTTACTGTTGTAAAACAAGTGGTGTGATACCTCAGCAAAACCTCACCAAGTCAAATTATGTTGACACTGGGCTAACTGGCAAGCAATTTTAAGGAAGATTTATAACAACTTTGGTATGTCACAGCCTGGGATCAAACATGTGACTTCTGGGTTTATGGCCCAACACACTTACCATTTTGCCACCCAAACTGTAATATTGCACTTGTAGCATAGGATATATGTGACAAAGCTAGAGAGTTTATTTCTTTTTTCCCCCAACAAAACTCTATCTCCTAAAATAACGTATTTTTCATTCAGTATTTCAGTTATTTTGAAACTACTTGAGACAAACTGCAGTATCACGGGGCATGTTACCACATCTTGACACGAGGCCAACCTGTCCTGAAACTGCCCTTTATTTGCTGAGTTCCAAGCAGGGAGCTACAAGTACAGTTTTTTAAGACCAGTCAATGCGAATGTCCGTCGGTCAGTCGGACATGTCCGGTATATTTCCATTTTGACCGACGAAAGTGCCTATTATTGTCGGACACAATGTCCGATGAAAAAATCCATACAACACCGTTTCATTTTCGGAAAATTACTTTCACTTTCTTCGAAAAACAGTTTCCTTTGCTTTTTTTAGCGATTATGTAATGATTATCGGCTATCTGAGATGGCCAAGCAGTAACGATTGCAAATTGGTTCCCCGCAATGTACATACTTATATCTTTCGTAATGGAAACCATGCGGGAAACTCTGTCTTTATCGGTCAACAATCAACAACATGGCAGACGATGCATTCACGAAAGATTGTTTTTTTTCTCTTCTTCTTTTTATCCGCTTGCCATAATCAATTAACAAAGTCATACCCGTTTTAATTTATTATCAGGTTCAATTTTTCATTTCAATATTTATTATCGTAAATAATTAAATCTAGATTTTGTTGTCAATAAATTTATTTGATGGTGCTATGCCGGTCGAAAATTGCCTGCTAGTTCTAGCAACGAACCAAAGAAGAGAGCTCCTGACAATAACAGACGCTTTCAGGGATAGTTTTTCGGCTTATTTCCTCATTATGGTCACACAACTTACAGAACTTTAGTTTTTGCATAGCATTTTATAATCTTATCTGTGCAAAAATAATTTCTTTTTGTAATGGGGTAGGGTTTATTCCTCTATATGTACTTATTTTGCAGGTCTCACATTTTTACATGTTTGTGGGTTTTGAACAGCTGATTAGGACAGAGAAAATCTAAAATTAGCAAAAAATGAATGAATATTCATTAAATTCAGTGATAAATTAATGTAAAATACTTGCAATAAAGAGACTGAAATCAAGATATCAAAAAGTTCTTACTAAATACTGTTTAAAACATTGCAACAGGTACAAATATATCGCAACAAGTAAAAGTTGCTGCGACAGGTAAACATTTGTTGCGACAGGTAAAAATTTTGTGTTTACCTGTCGCAATGTCCTGTGAAGAAGGAAAAGTTTTCGCATAGTCTTAAAGACTTTGGTTTGTTGCAGTCAAGAATTAAACCCACCACTTCCGAGGCAGATGCTCTAACCCCTCAGCCAGAATGCAAGAAAGGTATGTCTCAGATATATTCAACATTATGGCTCATCAATTACATTGCACCCATACACAGATCTGATAAGACAAGATTTGATGGGTAGTGTTGACAGAATCTCTGTCTTGATAAAATGTTCTACAAGCATATCTCATTTACAATGGATAGGCTAGCCTGGCATAGAATTGATCCATAGATAACAGGGACACCTGATATTCTGATCTATAGAAGTAGCTCTAACTGTCTTTGTATATTTATCTGTAATGGTTCTTTTTAACACACTGAAATGACTATAATATGCCATTGTTGAAACCTGCAAAATACTTATAAATAGATTATAGATGTTGTATATACCTATGCATAATGTCACACATGGGTAAGTAACTTAAATATATATATATGAATGACAACAGTAGAGGAACTTCACAAATAGCCTGAAGAGAGTTTAAATAATTTACAGTACTTAGATATATCAAGACTTCAACATTCAGAGAAAAAAAACATTTTTCAACAACAGCAAATATAAATAAACACTAGATTTTGTTTGTTCTGAACAAACAATGGGGCTTTCTGCTCTGCAAACCATATCAAACCTAATCAGATTCAATTACTTATCCTTACATACATCATCTGTGAAAAAATGAAGAAAATCCATCCCATACTGACAGCTGTAGAGCACAAACTAATATTAATAGCAGATGAAATCTGTGATGTCAAATGACGTAATATAAAAATAAAGTCATTGCATTCAAAGGGGACTTTGTAGCTTTGTTTTCTGTTATTATTTCATGAAGCTGGCTCTTCAAGAACCTCTTTGAAATGGCTATAATAATTCTCAGGGTTTTCGATGACGCACAATATTGTGCGTTTTGACGCAAAATAATCTGAAATGACCCCCATGTTGAATGCTAGTGCGCCATCAATGACCGTTGACGCATTTTCAAAACCAGGTTCTAAATATAAGACACATTCGATTGATATGAAAAAGCTGTCAGTTTATACCTACTATATGTGTTTCCTTTATTCTATATGACCTTCCAGATGCATGTTCATTTAATTTTTTCTGCTTAGCTCTGAATAACAGATCAAGTTTTGGGACTTTCTGTTTCTTTAAATAGAACCTGGACTGCCGGCAATGCATACAACAATGACCTCACGTCGTTGTCGTCCCGAATATTAGGTTGTCTGTTTACGTGCATGGAAGCATGTTTTTATTTATGAAAACTAGACTTACTTTGATTTTCTTCTCACCATATATGGCCCTTTTATATATTTGGATAAATTTTATCACAGAAAAATTCTCCCTTTATAAATTAATCTGATGTTCCGATACGTTCTGTATAACTTAGTCCCAACCAATGATGGAGAGTAGCAACGTCATTCGGATCATCGCAAATGCAGTAAGAATAGTGCAAGTTTTTCTTTTCAAAAGAGAACTCGGAAACGGACAACGCCGATCGTCCTGAACTAAACAGTTATATTACTTTATTTTATTTTCCAATGTTTCCATGTAAACAGGTTATATATAATTATTATTACCTAGCTGCAAGCTTGTCCCCCTAAAATTTTAAATGACCCCTAAATCAAATATTCGAGGGGACACATGTCCCCAAAATGAAAATGTATATATTAAACCCTGAATTCTCAAACTTGGTGTCCCAGAAGGGATTGAAGAATCACTAGTCCTCTTCAATGCAAACAAAATAATACAAGGTTCCTTTCCTACCAAATATTTATTTCTTATATTTTCATTGATTTTTTTTTTTTTTTTTGCTGAATTTAAAGAAGCAAAGAGCATTAAAATACATTAGAGCAGCACATTATACATTTAAGGTAACAAAAATAAAATCTGGAACAGTATGTGGAACTAAATGTAGAAGCACTAGGAAAAAAAAATTTTTCTCTTCAAAATTTCTTACTTTTGATGTTACTTTTTCATATGATGTCCTATTTCAGAAAACCATTAGAAAGGTCTTTAAATTTCCAACATTTCACCTTTTTATATTACAAACTTACTGTAACAGCTTTTGAGATATAGATGGATAAACCTCAAGATAAAGACAAGAAACAGCAAAAAGAAGTTCATGTCATGCAGTTACTTACACTTTTCGAACAATAACTTTGTAATTAATGATCTGATCATTATCTGCATACTATTAGAACAGCAGTGCATCAAGCTATAAATAATGTTCTTAAAATTATTTCCAAAAATTAATAGGTTCTTAGAAAACTGCAATCAAATGACTGAGACTAAGTGCAGAAGTGCATGAAAGAACGGGTTTAATTTATGCTCATTTTTCATGTAACTTCCTTATGTTACGTTGATTTCAAAAACCTAGGTACCGTTAGCAAGGCCTTTAGATTTCCAACATTTCTCTTGCTTCATGTGTCCACCTATCTGTAACAGCTCAATTTGAGAAATAGACAGTTTATCCACAAGAAAACAGCAAAAATCTGCAAAAAGGTATTCCTGTCAATACTTTTAAAACATAAAATCAGTCAAAAAATAACAGCTGTACACTGTGTACAATCTTTTCTGCACAACGTCAAGTTTGATGTCAAATGACATCATAGACATATGAACATTATTGAAATGGAAATATCAGTTTTTGTAGTATATGACATTACAGTTTCATGGTCCTGGGATCTTTGCAACATATAGAAATTTACATGCAGAAATAAGGAATTCCTTTAGAGAATATGACATCATAGAATAGAATAAATTTTCTTTTAGAGGTTATGACATCATAGAATAAATTTTATTTCCAATCATCGGCCACAGGATGGCATAAAATCACAGATATACATAATACTGTTAAAACATACAAAAGTTAAACACAACTCAAACATTACACTATAAAGTAAATAAGGCTTAATTGTTTTAAACACAATAACTAAGTTATTTAATAAGGTCACATTATATCAAATTTCTCCAATTTTATAAAAACTTTTTAAAAATATAGTTTGATACCATGTTGATGACATTGTAATCTTCATTACTTAACATCCATATGAACTTATCTTTAGGGCATAAAAGCTTAAAGTTAGGACAAAAACTATCTAACTTACTAAAAAGTTCAGTTCTTTCAAGTTTGAAAGACTCACAATATAACATGAAGTGACATTCGTCTTCAAGTGAATTATTACGACACATTTTACAGTTCCTCAAATGTGACTCAATTTTCTTTTAACAACCAATCTCTATTTCCAGTTTATGTGTACTTATTCTAAAATTGGCAAGACACTTTCTAATAGAGACTATTTTGATAGAGTTTATATATGGTTCTCTACAAAGCCTTTGTTTAGATAAAGTATATGTTCTTAATTACCCTGTGTTCTTTGTAGCAAAAGAGTTTATATAAGATGTCCACTGACATTTATATTTTTGTACAAGCTTGTGCCTTACTTATAATACCATCAGATAATTGTGTATCAGTCACATTCAGGTGTTTAGTGACAAATGTATGTCAGTAGTAGAGATTCAACGATCAACTCTTGTCGGCAGACCATGACCTCTTTTTATTATGATACAAATTCTTACTTTCAATAAAAGCATATTTTTAGAAAGCTGACTTTGTCAGATATTTGTAAATGTTGTAAATACTTAAAAGTTGAAAAAAGAACCTCAATATAAATTGTGTATCTTCCCAACTCTCCCACTATGGCAACATTAGTGGCTTTCTTATGAACTCCCAATACATATTTAACCCTTTCCCTCATATAGACTCATTTTGACGCACTCAATAGGTACCACATAAAGCCTGATCTGCAGAGAGCCAAACTGAAACCTAACCAAATTTAATTGTAAA
The DNA here is from genome assembly GCA_021229015.1 of Solen grandis. Taxonomy (NCBI): domain Eukaryota; kingdom Metazoa; phylum Mollusca; class Bivalvia; order Adapedonta; family Solenidae; genus Solen; species Solen grandis. Next base: position 43,865,911 of record CM037789.1, read on the forward strand.
ATCCTCATTACCAGACCACTGAGGAGCAGCGAACAGTATAAATGCTGTTCGCATAGGTCTTTTCATGGTGTCCTCTATGAGGGAAAGGGTTCATAGAGGACACCATGAAAAGACCTATGCGAACAGCATAAAACCAGATCAGCATGCGAGTGACTCACAGGCTGATCAGGTTTTATGCTGTTCGCTGCTCCTCAGTGGTCTGGAAATGAGGATTTTGTAATTAAATTTGGTAAGGTTTAACTGTGGTTTTCTGCAGATCAGGCT
>CM037789.1:43866274-43916274 GCA_021229015.1 Solen grandis
CCACTCAATGTGATCTATCAATGTTTTAGTTTCAAGGTGATACCTCACTGCACTCCACCTCAATGTGATCTATCCATGTTTTAAGTTTCAAGGTGATACCTCAAATACTTTTCGAGTTATGCTCCGGACAAGAAAGTGTGACGCCGACGACGCCGACGACACCGACGACGACGACGACGGACAAAGTGATCCCTATGTGTCTGCCATGCTATGCAGGCGACACAAAAATTGTATAGTTCATTTCAGTTATATGAAAAACCACTGAAGTACTGGTATTTTTTGTCCTTGTCTTCCTACAAGCTACTTCAGATCGCAGTTTATTGAGACGGATGGACAGACAAAGAGGAAAGGTTCGCTATTTCTGCTTACAACACAAAATTTTGTGTGAAGCTGGGCAGGATATTATGAGGCCACTATGATCATTTCTATAAAACCCAAATGTTTAGCAGATGTATACTGAGATTAACTACGGTGAACATATTCTAACAAGCAGGTGAAAATTTTAAGAATTTAGTGAGCACACTTAACTATAACTATCATTGAAGCTAATTAATATCCAAACATACAGCTTTGACACAGAAAAAGAGCTATAATTCTTACTAAATCATCAACACAGTTATCTGCCCTTGTCTGCTGATTGGTCTTATTAACCCTTTCCCTCAGAGAGGAAACCATGAAAAGACCTATGCGAACAACATAAAACCAGATCAGCCTGTGAGTAACAGGTTTTATGCTGTTTGCTGCTCCTCAGTGGTCTGGAAATGAGGACTTTATAATTAAATTTGGTTAGGTTTAACTGTGATTTTCTGCAGATCAGGCTTTATGTGGTACCTATTGAGTGCGTCAAAATGAGTCTATATGAGGGAAAGGGTTAAGAATCAGTCACAATTGTTTTCCACAAAGCCCTGATCTGATGGTCTCCCATCTCTTTGAATGATGTCAAATCATCATGATTAACCCATCAAGTAAATGCCAAGGTCATGTAAAGGTTAAAGTCAAAGTTGTACTATCCAATGGAAGCTTCTAAATAGAAAAAAAGCATAAATCTGACATAGGATAAATAAATAAGTAGTGAAAGTACCTTATAAATGTAATGTAATGGGTGTAAAATCAAAAGCTGTATAAACTAGAAATTTCTCTGAAGGTGATGAATACCCTTGCTACACTGACTTGACTTAACACTGGGACAGGACATTGCTCAGGTTCCAATACACCTCTGTGAAGCAGGCTATAACTAGAACAATCACTAACGGTCATTTGTACCCCTGTTTCCCACCTTGTATTCATGTAAAGAGAGCGTATGACAAGGATGTGACGTAACATGACCGGATGTGAAGTAATGTGACAGACGTGACCTGACATAATGTGACGTGAAAGATGTGATGTGACTAACATGACAGGTGTGACATGACATGATGGATGTGACATATCGTGTCAGATGTGATGTGTCTAACATGACAGATGTGACATGACATTATGAATGTGACATCCTGACATATGTGATGTGTCTAACGTGACAGATGTGACATGACATGATAGATGTGACATATCATGACAGATGTGATGTGACATAACACGATGGGATGTGACGTGACGTGATGGGATGTGACACATCAAGACAAATGTGATGTGACATAATGTGACAGATGTGATGCGACTGATCTGATGGGATGTGACAAGTGTGATTCTTATCTAGCCCCCACTTCTTTGAAGAGGGGATATATAAAACAGATCAATTGCATTGTGAACATGACTGTGATGAAACAAATGATTCTCCTGAATCAGTAATGGTGAAGGCTAGCTGAACAGAGAAAGTCTGTGATTCATATTCACTTCACAACCAATTAGTGAGTGTTATATCCAATATGTCTACAATGTGAGAAAAAAAAATAGGCATATCTAAATCATACCTGGGTGAACTGTTGATTACAGAAGAAATATTTTGTATTGAAAACAACAGTATAGCATGATTATCTGATGACAACATTTTAATAAATATAAATTACAGTTACTATCTACCATATGAAAATTAAAATGAATTAAGTAGAATTCTATTTAACTTTATAAACTTAATTAACCCTTTACCTCATGAATATTCATGTACAAAATTATGACATGATGAATATCAATTTACTGAAAATTAAAATGCATAGTCAACAATGGATTTTTCTTTGCCATGCAGACTGTGTAGAATCTGAGTTATAATATTGTATGAGCAAACAGAGGAGGCCCTGGTCAGACTGCTGAAGGAGCTGTCAGATCTGGGTCTGCACTGTTCGTTTTTGCATCAATGCAAGTTTATATGAGGTAAAGGATTTAGAAGAGGTTATGCAGGGGAGATAACTGAGGAATATAAACATGTACCTTTTCAATTTTTAGCAGTGAAAATTTAAACCCTGCCCTTTCCATTCATGATTGCTTAAAAGCTCTCACAAACAGTATCACAAACAAAACCATGTTATTTTGTGTAAATCAGGTCAACTATCGACTAACTATAATCACAGTGCAGCTGATGGACAGCTCTTATGTCATTCTAAGTATATCTGTAAATACTGGAAAGTTCCATTAGGAGATCTACCTACAAAATCATAAATATTTATGATGTTTATGGTATTAATTTATCTTACATAAATGGGAGTGACATTGAATATCTTATGATGCGATCACAAAATGTATCTTTAAGTATTATACTCTATTATCATTACCGGTATATACTATTATAAGAGGTCCAACATAGCCCTATTTCACTCACATGAGTAACTTGCTATATACACACTGTGAAGATTTATTTTTCAAGGCTTTTTGTTAGCATGCTCAGCTGAGCTAAAAATATATTGTTATACACAAAGTGACATCATATTATGACCAAGACAACTGAAAACTACATCATATCTCCTTTCTAGACTTCAGCTTTTATATTTTCCAATTATATTGTATTCCAATTAATTATCTGATGAATTTCGATTTATCAATGATTGCAGAATTTCTATTCTTGAATAACATTTTTCTGTGAATGCTTACTTCTTTTATTTATGATATTAAAGAAATAAAAACTTACAGTAAAAATAAATATGGGAAATCTCATCAATACATAGCAGATATAGGTTAATTAAAAAAAAAACAAAAAAAACAACAAAAAAAACATTCACCCTTTCCCTCATAGAGGACACCATGAAAAGACCTATGCAAACAGCATAAAACCAGATCAGCCTGCAAGTAACTCGCAGGCTGATCAGTTTTATGCTGTTCGCTGCTCCTCAGTGGTCTGGAAATGAGGATTTTATAATTAAATTTGGTAAGGTTTAACTGTGGTTTTCTGCAGATCAGGCTTTATGTGGTACCTAATGAGTGCGTCAAAATGAGTCTATATGAGGGAAAGGGTTAAAAAAGTAAAATGGAAGATGGAAGTAATGATGTATATGTACATTTTTTTTTCACAATAAATACACAAAGGGATGGTAGGGAAAAATATACTGAGGCCTTGCAAAAATGTGTTTTGGGGCAACAGACTACATTTTGTGAGCACCATCAAACATCATATTTTATATTGAGATATTTTAAAAATATAGCATTTCTTTTTTAAGTAGTAAGTTTGGGGAACAACTTTGATCTTTGCCAAATAAAATGACATTGCATTTGTAAGCTTCAGGAATGTTGAAACTGGTTCATTAATTAATTGCCAACTGTTGCCTTTAAACACATTTTTTCCGTAGCCTGATGATGGGTAGTTGGGTGGGGTAATACTTACTCGTCATTATTGTAGCCGGAGAAAGAGGGACACATGCACCGGTAGTTTCCCAGCTGGTTGTGGCAGCTGCCATTGTTCTTACAGAATGTGTCCCCGCATCCATACCTGTCCTCTTCACAAAACCTCCCACCTAATTCAGGAACTGAAATGACAAGACTTTTAGTGATGAAAATTGGATTAGAGTTTTGGGTTTGTTTTTTTGTTATTTCAACATGTAAAATTTCCAGTACCTAATTATTCACAAATGTGAGCTTTACTTGTAGAAGGGCATTAGAAAAAGTGGAAGTGCGATCTAGGTATAGTACTCTTCAAAGAAGTATAAATAAAAGTTGTCATTGAAAGTGATCAAGACCCCCTTTATACTGCATGGACTCGCTTACATTCTACAATAAATGTTCCTGGAACACTTATGTCACTTGCTGACAGAAGCATGATGGAAAAAGTGTGACAGAATGAGATGTGGTCCCTATGTGTCACCTCTGCTAACAGCAGGTCACACAAAAAGTGTTACTGCAGAATAAAGAAGTGTGATGGATGATGGGGAAAAGGGGAATACTATACTGATATTGATGCAAGATTTATGGACCTTGTGCATGACAATTTCTCTTGATAAGCTCTGTTGATAGCTTGAGTAGGGCAGGATAGCAGCAAGATGGAAAAATTGTGACAAAGAGTGAAAAAGTTTGACAGACGGACTGACAGATAAAGGAGAAGTGATCCCTATGTGTCACCACTGCTTACAGCAGGTGACACATAAATAATTAACTTTTTTGTAAAGTTAACTGGAATACAACATGACAGAATGGCTGAGATCCAACAGACCAGTTCACTCTAAAATGAGACGTAAACATACGTATATCAACCAGCACTCCCCTAACATTTAATCTACATGCTGGTATAAAATTCATAACATTATTAAATAGGAAATAAACATAAGCATGACATCTTTTCCCAGTCACTGATTGGTCAATTTAAATCTGCAAATTATACCAAGTATTGCCGTGCTCCTGGTGAAATGGTCTACAGGACAAGACTTTGTGTTAGCTCTATTTAGCCTTAATAATGCTAGATTCTTTTTTGTGTTTCAAATTAATCTCATCACAGTTTCTGAGATATGAGCATGATGATTTCTTGTACATACAATTTTTACCTAGTTTTGTTTAGTAAATGTAATGAAGATAATTTGTATTTAAATTCAGACAAGAGTTGACTGTCTGACTTCATGAAAAGACTGATTGAATTCTTTATGAAAAAAAAAATAACAACAATAAACTTAAAAGCAAAACTTTATCATTTTTAAGTAAAAAGAATGGGCTGTTTCACTCTCTCACATTCACATTGACCTTTGAGAAACTTGATAATTCAAAAACTCCCCACCCCACCCTCTCAATAAAATATATATTTATGACTTAGATCATGAATTTACCAAATTCTTGACCACTTGACCAGATTATAATGAAGAGGCACTAACAGACTAACATGGTAAAACTTATTTCAGATGTTGATTGTGAAACAAGTTCTTATAATCTTGATGATTCTTGTATTGAGCCAGTACCTTAAGAGCTGATGAGTACTGGCTGTGAATCTTTATCATCCCATATAACTCTTTAACCCTTTCCCTCATATAGACTCATTTTGACCCTTTCCCTCATATAGACTCATTTTGACCCTTTCCCTCATATAGACTCATTTTAACCCTTTCCCTCATATAGACTCATTTTAACCCTTTCCCTCATATAGACTCATTTTAACCCTTTCCCTCATATAGACTCATTTTAACCCTTTCCCTCATATAGACTCATTTTAACCCTTTCCCTCATATAGACTCATTTTAACCCTTTCCCTCATATAGACTCATTTTAACCCTTTCCTCATATAGACTCATTTTAACCCTTTCCCTCATATAGACTCATTTTAACCCTTTCCCTCATATAGACTCATTTTAACCCTTTCCCTCATATAGACTCATTTTGACGCACTCAATAGGTACCACATAAAGCCTGATCTGCAGAAAACCACAGTTAAACCTTACCAAATTTAATTACAAAATCCTCATTTCCAGACCACTGAGGAGCAGCGAACAGCATAAAACCTGATCAGCCTGCGAGTTACTCGCAGGCTGATCTGGTTTTATGCTGTTCGCATAGGTCTTTTCATGGTGTCCTCTATGAGGGAAAGGGTTAATACTCTCTGTTGACATAGATCAATTGTTTTGTAGCTTTCATAAACCTGATACAATGATATGAATCATGATCATAGTTATGACTTAAACCTTCACTGAAACCTTTGCAATGGCACTTTGTCCCTGTTCATACCAAGAGCTCTCAATATGTAATCATCTGTTCCCATTTTCTATTAACCCTTTCCCTCATAGAGGACACCATGAAAAGACCTATGCGAACAGCATAAAACTCGCGAGTAACTCGCAGGCTGATCAGGTTTTATGCTGTTCGCTGCTCCTCAGTGGTCTGGAAATGAGGATTTTGTAATTAAATTTGGTAAGGTTTAACTGTGGTTTTCTGCAGATCAGGCTTTATGTGATACCTAATGAGGGCATCAAAATAAGTATATATGAGGGAAAGGGTTAACAGAATCAATGACATTGTCTTAAACATTCAAAGTATGGTCCAAAGTTGGCATTGTATATTGTAGAACTGTTCCAAGATTTACTGAAGTATCATTCCCTGTGCTTGAGGAATGGAAGTTAAGTGGGCCAGTATTGCAAACCTGGATTTATCACCCTTAAGATAATCCATCCATCATTAGATTGTGATCAATGTCCATCAAGTGATTGTGGGAATTTTATAGTAAATACAAGCAAGCCTTTGTAGACTAAGAGCAAATATATAGCCTTAACTATTAGCCAATGGATGCTTGCATCTGCAGTGAAGTCTTTTAAGCATTTATAATATAATGATGGATGGATTACTTAAGATATCAAATTTCTGAGGATGTTTGTCTATGGGAGATATTCACTGAGGTATAGCATGATGTAATCCAAGGTACACAACTTTCCATGCTGGTGAACAGTCAAATCAAGTTTTATGACTGGCTCACTGAGTCTGAAGATATACATGACCCAAGCTTTTGTGATGGAAAGAAGTATGAATGGGTAAACTAATAAATGGTAAGACAAATGTACAGGGAAATATCTTTATGCCCTCCTCCTCTCTCCAATGTCAGAGTAGGGGCATAAACAGATAACAAGAAGTCTTCCTTGGAACACATGTGTCACCTGCTGAAATAAGTGCGACGGAAAAAGTGTGAGACACACCAAGTGTGAGGATAAGATATTTGATGACAGAAAAGTGATCCGAAAGTTTCATAAACTGTAGGGTTACCTGTAGTGGAAGGTATTTGGCATTCACAAAGGAAACCTCCATCTCCTGCCAGCTGGCAGCCCTGATTGTTCTCACATGGGTTGCTTGTACAGTTGTTGAAGGGTTCCTCACAAATCTCTCCTGTGTAACCTACAGGCAAATGATGATACATATATCTACTGTGTAACCTACAGGCAAATGATGATACATATATCTACTGTGTAACCTACAGGCAAATGATGATACATATATCTACTGTGTAACCTACAGGCAAATGATGATACATATATCTACTGTGTAACCTACAGGCAAATGATGATACATATATATACTGTGTAACCTACAGGCAAATGATGATACATATATCTACTGTGTGACTTATATGTAAATGATAATGATACATTTATCTCCTGTGTAACCTGCATGTAAATGATAATGATACATTTATCTCCTGTGTAACCTACATGTATATGATAATGATACATTTATCTCCTGTGTAACCTGCATGTAAATGATAATGATACATTTATCTCCTGTGTAACCTGCATGTAAATGATAATGATACATTTATCTCCTGTGTAACCTGCATGTAAATGATAATGATACATTTATCTCCTGTGTAACCTGCATGTAAATGATAATGATACATTTATCTCCTGTGTAACCTGCATGTAAATGATGATACATTTATCTCCTGTGTAACCTGCATGTAAATGATAATGATACATTTATCTCCTGTGTAACCTGCATGTAAATGATAATGATACATTTATCTCCTGTGTAACCTGCATGTAAATGATAATGATACATTTATCTCCTGTGTAACCTGCATGTAAATGATAATGATACATTTATCTCCTGTGTAACCTGCATGTAAATAATAATGATACATTTATCTCCTGTGTAACCTGCATGTAAATGATAATGATATATTTATCTCCTGTGTAACCTGCATGTAAATGATAATGATATATTTATCTCCTGTGTAACCTGCATGTAAATAATAATGATACATTTATCTCCTGTGTAACCTGCATGTAAATGATAATGATATATTTATCTCCTGTGTAACCTGCATGTAAATGATAATGATATATTTATCTCCTGTGTAACCTGCATGTAAATGATAATGATACATTTACCTCCTGTGTTACAAAATCAACTTTCTCCATAATATCTAATCATAGGTGAAGGCCCTAAATACACATAAGTAGCCTGGTAAAACCACATACATACTGATCTACACCTTGTCAGCTGGAAGGCTTCCTAACATGAAAAGTCTTGGTTACCAAATCAGGTCAACAACGAGTGGTAACTACATGATAATGAGTCAGAAATCAAAGCCACTTGGTAAAGAAGCCTAGCTACAATCTCAGTTCTTGCCTCTAGTAAGAAAATATTGGTCAAATGGGGGACATGTCATAATGCTATTTTAATATAATAAAGAGAAGGAGACATCCTTTAAGGCATATATTTAGATAATAATATAAAATCCCACATTATGAGTTAATGTTTCATGAAAAAAAAATAAAAAAACTGGTAATACTGTGTTTTTAAAGAAGTATGTGCACTTAAGGAAGAAAATATTTACACAATTTTGGAACAGAAAAAAAAGGTTACAACCAATGTACCAATGTAACAATATGGACTAAAACATTAAAGTTTAATTGAGCTTACCCACAGGACATGTACAGAAGTAGTCATTCCTTTTAAATGAACACTGTCCACCATTTAGACATGGGGAAGGATGGCATGGGGAAGTTTCTGAAAATAAACAAACAACATGACCAAGATGACCCTATTTAGTCACTTGAGTACTACTATTTCTTAAAGACAATGTGAAGCATTTTTATACACTTTACGTCATATGGATTCCTTTTGACACAATGGCAAGCAGAGCAGAAACTTTCAAGAATTGTCTGATCTTGGTCTCCTCTGTTTGCTCATACAATGTTGTTTCATATATCTTTTAAAGATCAGTAAATCAATATTCTTCAAGTCATGACTTAGTTCATAAATATTCATGAAGTAAAGGGGTAAAGCTTTTAAAACACAGATGTTAAGTGTGAACAATGTAAACATTCATATGACTTAAAATTCAAGGGCCCTAACTCCAGACTATATCCTATAAAATATACAGAGCTATCACTGAAGGGGAGGAATATAGTTCACCTAGAGTAATTTCTGCTCTCCTGAGATACATAGAGGATATTTTTTGTTTTGAGTGAATATGGAATGGAATATATCTCATCTCGAAGTGATACAATTTCCTATTTGTGAAAATTGTATCAAATGAGATGAGATATATTCCATATTCATCAAGACAAACAAATTTTCTTTTTATTTCATGTTAACTGTTGTACATACCCATGTACATACCCTTTATATTAAAAAGTAGTCCCAGCAAATTTATATCACCCACACTGTGAGATATGGAAATTATCTCACTGATACAACACGGTATTTCATCATTTAGCAAAAAATAAAAATTAAAATTGCTTAAAACGGAACACTAAACTACACTGTTTACTCTTTCACCGGCTTAATGGATGGTTTAAGCAGAACTTTGTTGGATATTCAGACACCGCTTACCTCCGGATAACACCTCAGTCACAACTTTGCAATCATTCTTGGACATTTTGCCAGGCCCTGTAGTCGTGGTATTGTCACTACAACGAATGCATGTGATGGCATAGTCGCCAGTACTGTAGAATCCAACTGGACATATTGTGCATGGCTCAAGTCCATCAAAAGAAAAGTAGCCTCTCGTGCACTTCTCTGCAAGATGACATACACATACAGTAATGAATATAAGAGATTACTACAGTAATAACATACACATATAGTAATGAATATAAAAGCTTTTTAAATATCTTATAATATCTTTTAACAAGAGGCCTAGGATACATATAGACATGTTCATATATCTTTAACATGGCAAGTATCCCCCCCCACCCCCCGGAGATAAATTCCTGGATCCGCACATGTCATGTGATGTATAACTTTCACATTAATGTGATATACCTGTTTACATTCTTGAGATATATCATGTTCACATTCATGCTATATCTTTCACATTATTTGATTACCTGTTTACATTCTTGAGATATATCATGTTCACATTCATGCTATATAACTTTCACATTCATTTGATATACCTGTTTACATTCTTGAGATATATCATGTTCACATTCATGCTATATAACTTTCACATTCATTTGATATACCTGTTTACATTCTTGAGATATATCATGTTCACATTCATGCTATATAACTTTCACATTCATTTGATATACCTGTTTACATTCTTGAGATATATCATGTTCACATTCATGCTATATAACTTTCACATTAATGTGATATACCTGTTTACATTCTTGAGATATATCATGTTCACATTCATGCTATATAACTTTCACATTCATTTGATATATCACAGTCATGTGAATGATTTGCAAAAAACTAATGAAAGTTGTATGATTAATTACATAAGTATATGACAGTATTCAATAAGATACTTCAAACTCTGTGACTTTTTTTAAGGAATGTGATTTTTGTAAGTGTTTTCAATAAAAATGACTGATAAAATTTCATTTCATAAATGCTTTTAAAACCATTTATATTTATCCTGAGCTTGACAAAGTACATGTATTCTAATTAAGTGTCACATGTGATTTATTTCCTTAACTTTATCACCAAGTAATGGTCTGAACACCACTCCAACACTGAAGAGTTACCTACTTTTATAATAACACCCTGCACTGTTATTCAGTCCAGTGATACCAGGGTCAAGACCTTCTGGACACTGGACACAGACAGCTCCACCTCCTTCTGACGAGTCCATGACTCCATACGTGCCTGATGGGCAGGGCTCACAGCTGCCAGGGGCTATGTAGCGCTTTCCAACTGGACAGTTCACTGCATCAAAAATACAAAATATGAGGAGTTGTAAGTAAAAACATTTGTCTAATTTATGTGTTCACTTCAAGAAATTGGTGTTTAAGATTGTATTATAAGCATCCACCATTTTCACTTGTTTCATGCGACATGTGCACTAAGATCTTCACAGTAACTTCCCTTTCTAAGGCCTCCTCAGATGACCTCAAACTTTGTAAAATATAGTATATCTATGTGGTATGCACCATTTTGAAAATATATTTGAAATCTTTAACTCTTGGAATGACCTGTCTGATGCGGGTTTGCTCTGTTTGCCACACAAGTATATGATATGTGGTGTTTAGCAAATTTTGAGTAGTATACATTTAGGTAATCCATGCATCATGAATTATAATCATGTAATCATGGTCCTTCAAATGCTTAAAAAGACATCAGTGCAGATGCAAGTATCCACTGACCAGAAAATATTTGCAATTTTGCTCAAAGTCTATAAAGGCTGTTATGTACTATAAAATTCCCATGATCACTTGATGAACCATGATCACTATTTAGTGATAAATGGATTACCTTAAAGATTGTGGATCTTACCAGTGCATAAAAATGTATTACAATTGGCTTAAAGGCTATCCAATAGCTACACTGGGATAATAGGTAGTCAATGGTTGACCTGTTCTATACAAAAGTTCAATTTAATGAGTTGCTGTGATACTGTTTGTGGGAAATTACCATGCCATGAGTAAGAAAGGTGGGGCTTATATTTCCAATTCTAAAAATTGTACAGTCTTTAACATCTAAAACCAGCTCATTTTGTACATACGGCAAAAACGATTTCCAGCGACGTTTGCAAACTTCCTGTCACCATGACACAGGTACTCAAACCTTGGCGATGTGCTAGTCAGGTCGTAATAACCGATAGGACAAACTGGATTGATGCTGTGACCCTCCAGTTGGCTTATGGAATCAATGTTGGTCTCTAAATTCAGGTTTGTCTGAATGCTGTTGGCACACTGATCCTTAACAGTCAATGCATTTGTAGCTGCCTCATTCTGAGTCGATATGATGATATCAAAGAACACCTCTAACTGTTGTTTTAAAAGAAAAGTATAAAATGGTTCAATTACTCTGTACAAAAATAGAAATAAATGAATGCAAATATAACTTAACCCTTTCCCTCATAGAGGAAACCATGAAAAGACCTATGCGAACAACATAAAACCAGATCAGCCTGCGAGTAACTCGCAGGCTGATCAGGTTTTATGCTGTTCGCTGCTCCTCAGTGGTCTGGAAATGAGGACTTTATAATTAAATTTGGCAAGGTTTAACTGTGGTTTTCTGCAGATCAGGCTTTATGTGGTACCTATTGAGTGCGTCAAAATGAGTCTATATGAGGTAAAGGGTAAAGTGATGTTAACAAGGATGTTGATGGGTAAGAGTTACGATTACAGCTGAGGCAAGTTGCTCACACAAATAGGTTCAGTGAGTTTCAATGTACTTTTCACTGGATTTTTATGCAACCTGATGTTGCAAAGGCTGGTACTCTTTAAAGGTGCTTGGCTCAATAACATGTTTAACAAATATGGCTGACAAGGTTTCGGATTTTCATATTCAGAATTAATATTACTTAATTGCTCATTAAATGTGGAAATACAATAAGTTTTGTTTGTGTTTCTGTTTGGAGTTATAAAGTAAGTTTATGTATAATTATCTGCGAAATCTTGCTGATTGATATTTGTTCTTAAATGGAAGATAGATATTGTTTATGTTAGACACCATCTTGAAAAAACTTTCTTCACTATAAATAATGGTTATATGAAGCACAAAGAAAATAGGAATATGTGACATTGCAACACTTTGTGTGAGCAACTTGCCCCAAGATTATTGTTAAAACTGAAAATCTTGGGGATTTAATTTTCATAAAGATTAAGTATATTCGTATATAATGAAATGAAATATGTAAGTTACTTTCTTTGAAGAAAAAACACTCAATTATGAAATCATGAAATGACATTGCAGAACAAAACAATGACTATTGCAAAAACGTGCCTGTGTGACACTGTCTGAAACAGGGGCTGTCTGACTAGTTACTTAACTATCCAAATATTGTGAAAAGAAACCTCTTAACTAACAAGAGGCCCATGATGGCCCTAAATCGCTCACCTGAGATAAATAGGTTGACCCAAGGAACATCTGTACCAATTTATTTTAAAATCTGGCCAGTAGTTTTGAAGAAGATGATTTTTAAAGTTTTCATATTTTTTTTCTTTTTGTTGCCATGGCAACCAGAGTTCTAAATGGATCAAGTTTATTTAAGGAACTTTTGTGAAGGTTGACCCAAGGATCATTCCTGCCAAATTTAATCAAATTCTGTCCAGTGGTTTCAGAGGAAATGTTGATTAAAGTTTTCCCTATATACATATAAGGCAAATAAGCCCCGCCACTGGCGGCCATGTTTTTTTACGGATCGGAATAATTTTAGCAACTTTGGTAGAGGTTGACCCAAGGAACATCTGTACCAATTTATTTTAAAATCTGGCCAGTAGTTATGAAGGAGATGATTTTTAAAGTTTTCAAATTATTTTTCTTTTTGTTGCCATGGCAACTAGAGTTCTTCATGGATCAACTTTATTTTAGCAACTTTTGTAGAGCCTCACCCAAGGAACATTCCTGCCAAGTTTCATTAAATTCTGTCCAGAGGTTTCATAGGAGATGTCGTTTAAAGCAAATTGTTGATGGACGATGGACGACGACGGACGCCGGGCGATCACAAAAGCTCACCTTGAGCACTTTGTGCTCAGGTGAGCTAAAAATATATGATGATAACCTGTCAGAATTTTTAAAGAAAATCAAAGATTGGGTCACACTGTTATATCAATGAAAGGGCCATAATTCTGTAATTACAAAGACTTTCTAGCTGGTTATCCAACTTGTTTAAGATATTATGTTAATAAACTTTGAGACCAATATCAGTAAAAAAATGGCCCTTGTTTGTAAAATAACAGAGTTGACAACTTCATTGGATGCTGCTGGAATGTCTGTCCACCCATCCACATCACATTAATCCATAATATGCCCCATCTTTTAATTGACATATTTTTTTTTTCATGATTTGGGGCATTAATAATTGTAAACATTAATTCATTTTCCCTTATGACTCAATCAACAAATGGTATACATCCTCACTGACAGTGATTCCTTCCCTCTACAGGACTTCTACTGCATAGTTTGATGCAATCACAGAATACCATGTTATTCATAATATAACCTTGGTTATAATTGTTTTGCCATGAACTGTCTTATCGCAGGATAAATAACTTTTTTTTTTCACTGTAGTAAATTAAGTTTAACCCTTTCCCTCATAGAGGAAACCATGAAAAGACCTATGCGAACGGCATAAAACAAGATCAGCCTGCGAGTTACTCGCAGGCTGATCAGGTTTTATGCTGTTCGCTGCTCCTCAGTGGTCTGGAAATGAGGACTTTATAATTAAATTTGGTAAGGTTTAACTGTGGTTTTCTGCAGATCAGGCTTTATGTGGTACCTATTGAGTGCGTCAAAAGGAGTCTGTATGAGGGAAAGGGTTAAATTGGTAAGAAAGTGAGGTGAAAGGGAAGAATGTGACACACCCGAGAGATAAAATAACATGCATGTCCCCTTGCCTCACACAACACTAGTTTCTGACATGAACAGATTATCCTCTGGTTGGGATATCTCAAATTTGATATCACTCCATAATTTATCATTTTTCGACTTATGAAAAATATCTAATATGAAACTATTTTATGTGCTTGTTTATTTATGATCTTGTCTTGTTTTGGCATCAAAATCTACACTTTTCCAATACTATTTCAGTAGCAATATGAGTCTAGGAATACAAGAATTACAATGCTGAGTGTAACATAAAGCCAAATGAAAAAAGACTTTCCAACACTGCTATTTTTAGTAACACAGATTTTCTTGGTCCAGTTAGTGAGGAAAAGTGGTTTCTCACTCTGACAGATGGTATGCTACAACTGATACGACACCCAGTCACATTATCTAGACACCAATCTTAGACCATCCTTGTACACTACATGTAAAACAAGAGAACCATATCTGTGCTCAGTTTTCATGTCAACAAACTTAAAAGACCCTAACCTTTGAAGTTCTTCAACTAAACATACACATGTAAGCAACAATCTACATAGAAGAGTTCTATTTCTGTAATAAATTTAGTGTTTAACCAGAATTTGGAACTATCTAAAACTTAATCTTGAAAGGCAATTTCTTAATGATAAAGTGTATAATAAAGCTCTTTATAAAACAGAAAAAGACATTTGGTAAAATGCAATCTCATTGGTCTAAAAAGTAGGTTATGTACATTAAGTGCACAGAGGTATCTGTGTAGACATCTGACCAAATGTGAGCTTATCAGAAGGCTTCCTTACATGAAAAGTAAAGGGTGACTTGACTGAGACTCAAACTCACAGCTGTGAGGGACCCAAGTGATCCTAAGCACAGTCACAGAGGCCAAGGTAAACCTCATTTATACATATATTGTGAAAGCTTTGAAGATACTAGAAGTTTTTAAAAGCAGAACTGAGTGCATCATTCTTTCTTGTGATACCAGTAAATGCTACTCAAATTCACAGCTTGATTTATATTTGTTTTGTCAGAGTAGGACTTCAAAATGCAAGCAAAGAAGCTCAAAAAAGATGATACAGAATAAAGAAGCCAGTGAGGTCATGAGTTTTAAACATCCTGTGTGAGTCCCAAGAATAAAATAGCAAAATAAAAGAGAGGTGATGTTACAAGCGATTTAAAAGATATTTCCTATAAAAAGAGCTTAATATCTTACTGAATGGTTTAATTAACCTTTTTTGTATAAAATGACCCATCTCCCTCCATAGTGGAGATCTAGCACTAGGCAACCCTAACATATCTCCCACTTCCCAGCACCCTTACAAAAGAACCCTTCTCATCAAGCCTCTTCAGGTCACATCAATTCATTAAGGAAATCCATACTCATTGAATTATCATCATGGTCCTTCAAATGCCTTCAAACGACTTCAGTGCAGATGCAAGCTTCCACTGACTTGGAGTTACAGGCTATTTTGCTCTAAGTCTATAAAGGCTTACATTTACTATAAAATTCCCACACTCACTTGATGGACCATGATCATAATTTAATAATGGATTTCCTTAAACATGTATCAACTATCATTACCAATACAGAAGAGGCATTTCTATGCCACAAAAACTAAGTTACAAAATATTTTAAGAGAGGATATTTGTAGTGCGGAACCACAGCAAGAGAAGACTTTTGCAGACAGTTAAAACTAAAATAACACGTCTTCAAATATGAAAGGCAATTGATCATCCATACCCTTTCTGGAATCAATACTGTGTTTTGTAAGAACAATGTTTTTAAATAATCATTTGTTGAAATATTAAACATGAAACCTCTCACCTATAGTTGGATTCAGTATTCATGTGTAAATTTGAATAGACAGTGATTGAAACAGAATGAAGTGTGAAAAAGGGTATTTCTTCAGAGCTAAAGATAAACTTTTGAGTCACTTCTAAGTGTAATTACTCCATACTTTTTACAGCATTTGAGTATTCATCACTTAAAGAGTGTACCAGAAAACCTGGTACCCCATGGAATTAGGGTTATATGCTTATTTTGTCTAGAACAGCAGCTGTTTATTGCACAAGACTGCACACAATATTCTATCTGTCTGTGAGGGCTATCAAATATTTCTGCTAAAGTAATTCTAGATAAATGGGATATACCACTAATATATTAATAGACTATTTTTTTAAGCCCAAAGGACACAAATTGAAATAAAAAGCTGAAATCTGAAAATGGCATAAAGGGAATTTTAAAGACAGTGTAAATTTGCTTTTTAAATGTTTGACTGATTCACTAGATATTGAAAAAAAAATGCTTTTTTTTTTAATTGTGTATTTATGCAGATATACATTGTTATCTATAGCTCTGATTTCTTCTTACTTGTGGAGGTTCCTGCATATCAAAAGTATAAATTTGAATCATCACATATCATTAGTATTTATGTAAAATAATTCACTGTCTTCAATTTATCAAATCCTAAGGCACAGGATATTTTTTAATTTGACTGGGTCTATAAGTTTGTGCAGCTGTTGGGCAAGTTTAATTGGCGAGTTCACTCTAAAGCCCCAGTTTATGTAAAATTTCAGCATATTTTGTGAAATTATTTCAAACATAATGGTTTACAGTAATAATATTATCAATAACAAAAAATGTTTGTAAAACATATATGCCCCCCTCATATGCCATCATATTTATATACCGGTAGTTATATGTATGATGTTTGACTTCATAACGAGGGCATGTCACTAATTGGTCCAGAACTTATCTTGGTGAAGGTTTACTACTGATAATTATGAACACTGCTAAAAAAATGAAACTAAAAATCTTTACAAAAATAAATGAAATAGAGATTAATTTACATAGGTGTATGAAATTTTAGTTAAAGTAACATTGTCAGTAATATACAACCAAAAGATTATAAGTGTTTCATGGTCAGTCCGACAATACTTACTTTACACAGTGTTTGTGTAAATTCAACTTATAACATTGTCACCTTGACCTTTGAGGTGCATACCCCAAAATAAAAAGGAGTTTCCTATTACTTATAAGCAATTATTGTGAAATATTTGAATCAAAAGAGATACTTAGAGTTATCGGTTGGACAATGCTTCACACAATGTTAAAGAAATTTTAATCTATGACATTGTTCTACTAGTTATAAGTAACTATTATATGATGTTTGAGACCAAAGATTCAATTGAATTTTCAGTGACCAGTCGGATAATGCTTAATTTACACGTGCAGTGTTTGTGAGAATTTAACTTATTACGTCATGACGTTGACCTTTGAGGTACAAATCCCAAAATCAATAGGGGTCCTCTACTAGTCAACAACCGTACCAAGTTTGAATTCTCAGGGTCAAATAAAACTAAAGTTATCACTCGAACAAGACTTTCATATAACAAGAGGGCCATGATGGCCTTATAACGCTCACCTAAGTACCACTGCTCTATAGGCAACCTTAAGTATTATGGAACATAACTCCTATACAAGGCATAATTATCTTATGTTTATTAACATAATGTATACATTTGATCAAGATTGCTTCATAAATGTGGATGTTAGAATGCAAACCAAGTTAAATATGACATTTTTTATACTTTAACCCTTTCCCTCATATAGACTCATTTTGACGCACTCAATAGGTACCACATAAAGCCTGATCTGCAGAAAACCACAGTTAAACCTTACCAAATTTAATTACAAAATCCTCATTTCCAGAATACTGAGGAGCAGCGAACAGCATAAAACCTGATCAGCCTGCGAGTTACTCGCAGGCTGATCTGGTTTTATGTTGTTCGCATAGGTCTTTTCATGGTTTCCTCTATGAGGGAAAGGGTTATGGGCCATAACTGGAGATAGTGGTCAAATACCAAGTCAGCCTTGGCAAGAAAATAGTCATTAATATTACCATCAGGTTTGTGTAAGTATACTTTCTAAATAATCCTGAATTTTCAAGGGATCAGCTATGTTTCAGCAGTTCTGGTAGAGGGTAATTTAAGGCAAATTAGCCCTGCCCCTGGCAGCCAATGTTTTTTAAGGGACCAGAATAATTTTAGCAAACCTGGTAGAGGGTTACCCAAGGAACATCAGTATTAAAACATTTTGAGATCTGGCCAGTAGCTTTGAAGGAGATGATTTTTAAAGTGTTCATTTTTATTTTTTTTTGTTGCCTTGGTAACCAGAGCTCTAAATGGATCAAGTTTATTTTAGCAATTTTTGTGAAGGTTAACCCAAGGATCATCCCTGCCAAGTTTAATCAAATTCTGTCAAGGGGTTGTTTAAAGTTTTCACCATATACATTTTAAGGCAAATTAGCCCCGCCTCTGGCGGCCATGTTTTTATTATGGACCAGAATAATTTTAGCAAACCTGGTAGAGGGTTAGCCAAGGAACATCAGTATTAAAACATTTTGAAATCTGGCCATAGATTGAAGGAGATGATTTTTAAAGGTTTCATTTTTTTTTTCTTTCCATTGCCATTGCAACCAGAGTTCTACATGGATCAAGTTTATTTTAGCAACTTTTGTGAAGGTTCACCCAAGTATCATCCCTGCCAAGTTTATTAAAATCCTGTCCAGCGGTTCCAGAGCAGATGACGTTAAAAGCAAATTGTTGACGATGGAAACTGACGACGGATGGAGGATGATCACAATGGCTCACCTTGAGCACTTGATGAGCTAAAAATATGTTAATATGGGTCTTCTGCTAGTCATTAGCAACAACCATATTAAGTTGGAAACTTAAGGGTCAAATAGAACTTAAGTCATCACTCAGATAAGGTTTGGTCTACCGATAGACAGACCGACAGACCAACCGACACATGCAAAGCAATATGCATACTCTTCTGGGGGGGGGGAATGTCATGGAAATGACATGCATTTTGTAGACCTTGAAATACTTGATCTTACATCTCATAAATAATAACACACAAATTTTTGACTTGATGAAAACTTATTATAAGAAATTTAAATGGTAAATTACGCAATGAATTTTTCTTTACTGTCACTCTGTTTAGAATCTGAGCTACAATATTGTATGAGAAAACTGGGAAGACCTTGATCAGACAGCTCTTGAAGTAAAGGGCTTATAATTATTATAAAATGTAATTTAACTTGTCTTTATTTGGTGAAATCATAATCATATACACAATACATGTATATCATTTATTTTCTGTACTTTATTCGAGATTGAGGGAATCATATAATACACAAAAGTACTCAAAAATACTGTAATTTCTGCTAAAATCAACATTTGAATTAACCCAAAATCTAACCTCTGGGTCAGGAAACTGGAGCCGCCAAATAAACTTGTCCCTTGTTGAGCAAGTCAGTGACCACACATGAATAAACATTTTTTTTTTCACAATGTTTATTTTCATCAAAAACCAAATAAGCTAAGAGATGATAATGCCAGTATTGGACTTACCCGGGACGTGGCTGCGCTGTATGTAAAGGACACATCCCCCAGTGATAAATCAATTGGGTTTGAACTGGAACCTTGGTTGCATACTGACTGCATAGTCTCGGTAAAGGCACTCAGTTTATTTAATACCTGGGCGCCATAAATTTCTTCACAATCTGAAATTGATAGGGATTCATCATTAATCCATCAAAGGGAATTAATAGAATGTCCAATATCCAGAGTTATCTCTCCTCCCATACATCAGTAAGAAATATGCTATGTCTCTGACCACAAGCATTAAAAAGATCTATCTCCAATTTTCTGAAATTAATCCACGACATAGTGAGTCTATTTAAGGAATGTTTTTGTTATAGAAGAAATTGTTTCAGTATAAAGTAAAACTGTTGATGAATATACCCCCAACATATGGATCTTTCTTAGAACAAAAGCTGTTAAAGATTTTTAAAGTTCAATATGGATCCATAATTCTTTCTTTATACAGGTGCATGAAAATTGTGTCATGTACATAACTTTGCTTAAATCTATGTAATAGAAATTCGAGCCTATACCATGATATTGATATAAGGAAAAAGGTCAAAAGGACCATAATGGCCCTAAATCACCCACCTGATATAACATCAGCCTAAATAAAACAATTCAGGTCACTTGATTTTCTCTGATGACATTCAACAGCAACAAGATTTTGCCATTTGACTTTGATTATAAATTGCCTTGTACCTCATAATGACCTCATCTCCTACAAGCCTTATTTTGATAGAAATCATCTTTGGTTCAAATAATTCTTTTAACCCTTTCCCTCATATAGACTCATTTTGACGCACTCAATAGGTACCACATAAAGCCTGATCTGCAGAAAACCACAGTTAAACCTTACCAAATTTAATTACAAAATCCTCATTTCCAGACCACTTAGGAGAAGCGAACAGCATAAAACCTGATCAGCCTGCGAGTTACTCGCAGGCTGATCTGGTTTTATGCTGTTCGCATAGGTCTTTTCATGGTTTCCTCTATGAGGGAAAGGGTTAAGATCTTTGGGGTGATTGTTTTTCAAAATTTTATTGATTTATTTAAAACAGTTTTAAAGAAGAAGATTGTGTATTTGTGTTTTAAATCCTACCACCAGTATTTCAGTTATTTTGGGGCTTTGTCCTCATACATGCAGATTACTTCTGAAAACTAGATTACCGTCTGGAAGTCTTTTTTGTCTTGGGATAAGTTTGTTTCAGCAATTATGGTAGAGGGCCTTGAGGTCAAAATATGTGCAAAATAAAAATTAATTCTGACCATTGGTTTAAGAGATAAAAAACAACAACATGAAATCTATATAAAAAAAACCAGCTGATCACCTTGGAGATTCATTTTCTAAGGGTTTAGCTTTATTTTATCTATTATATAGAGGCTATGCGGTGACCATTTGTGAAAAATAAAATTAAATTCTGATATTTTTTCTAGGTTGCCATGGTAAGCAAAGTTCTGCATGGATCAAGTTTATTTTATCAACTTTTGTGGAGGTCCATCTAAGGATCAGCCATGCCAAGTTTAATCAATAATATCTACTATGGATGATGCTAGATAAATGCAGGGTAAACATAACAGCCCATCTTAAGGATGTTTCAGCAGGTTACTACTGATTTTAATTTTGGTAAAAATTTGATTTTTTAAATTCTCCTTTATTTCTAGTAGAATGTTGAAGAAAACCCCAAATTTTAAGAGTCATGAATTAAGGGCATGATTAAAAGTATATTTGTCAAATGTTGAGGGTCCAAAAAGTCATCTTTTAGTGTTTCATGTAAGTATGGCTTAAATTTCAATAAAGAGGCAGTTTTAGTGAAAAAACAAAAATGGTTAAGTATACATTTTTTTTACATTTTCAGAAAACCTTGATATCAAAGGATTGAATCTGAAAAAAAATAAAGGAAATCTATCCATTGACATTTTTTTTTCAGAAAAATATATATAAAATCTCATAGCTTTTGAGTAGTTTTGTATACATATTGGTCCTGACACAATGGTGATATTTGCTCGTTTTCTGTTTTCCATACATGTTTGACAGTATTTTATACCTGTTACTAATAAAACACATATAAGTTACAAATTGTGATAAAATATTGTGAAAATATTATTTTGAATGTGTTAATGAAGTATTTAAAATGCAATCTTTCTAATTTTTTCAATGCTTTGATTTTTTTTTTCAACAAATTTTAGCAAACAGTGATGATTTACCATAAGCTAATACCATAGACCCCCAATTTTAAATTCAAACATTTTTCGGCGTAGCTGTATAATTTCGATTTCAACTCGCATCTTAAACCAATCAAATGTACGCTAACAGCGGTAAATAATTCTAAGCTGAATAAAAGGACTCCTGTTATTGGTTAACGCATCGTTATGGACTATAAAATTACTGTAAATAAGGGGTGCAGCTTGTATATATCATTCAGCTTGGTGTTATTACTTTTCTTTTTGATGTAAACATGAAAATGATTTCAGTAAGTTAAATACAATCCTTTTCCATCAATTGAGGAATGCTACTTTGTGAAAATGATTTAAAACAACAAAAAAGAATCCACTGTGTTATGACATGAAACCCCTTAATTACTATGTATATTGAATTCTTCCAGCCTGCCGAGATGCTCTCATTGAAAATTAATTCGCCAAAACCAAAACAACTAATAACGCTTTTATATCATAATTGTCATATGCAATAATGATATGAACAAATATCAAACAAGCCTATTTACAGATATAATTTTTTGTATTACCGTCTATAAATAAGTATATTTCATAGAAAAAATACTGAACTATTTTTAGAGCGTACTAAATTTGTTGTGTGTCGGTCTTTCGCGCGCTTTTCCTGGGAATGTTCTAGAAGACTGGAAATCTCGTTTTTCTTTCATCCTACGCCGAATATCTTTTTTAAAGATATTTCTTGTTTTGTTTAAGTCTAAGTAATTATGTGCAAAATTCTGTCTGTTAGAAAAAAAAAATGCTGAAACACATGCACACTTTATTAAGGTGAACTGGGAAAAAAAAAAAAAAGAAAAAAAAAGCTGTGTTTCCTTTCGTACGCTTGACCTACCATAATGTTTTACTGCCAATCAACCTTTTTACAATAGCTCTGAGGATAAAAAAAGTATATAAATTTACCTTGGGCATTTGAGACATTTCCATCAATCCTGTACTTGTAATTATATGAAGCTTTGTAGAAGAAATAGCCCACTATAGCTTCCGCTGAAATATCAAGGCAAAACATTTTCATATAAGCAAACAGATGAAAAGATGAGAAATACAAGAACAATTTTGTTGATCAGGAAACAAATTCTTATAACTTTTACTTCACTGGTTCCCTCCTTATAACAACAATAGTTTTCCTACCGCAGAATTAATGTTCAATATTAGTAAACAAATATGTTAGTTTGTAAATTAACAACTTATGTCAACTTAGTCTTTTATGTAAATTTTTCCTAAACCAAGAATTGTGGAATGTATTTTGACCATATTTAAAATTTAATGTCTTACTTGGCAAGAGTTTTGTGGATCATACTAGGGCCTAAACTAGTTTTATATTATTACCACCTGATACTAAGGAAAAGCAAACAGTATAAACCCAGAACAGCCTGCATGCTATTCCCATACTGGTCAGTTTTATAATGGATGTATAGATAAATATCTTTTCAAATTACATGTGATAAAGGTTTAACCTTATACTCATATAGATAGGCAAACAAAACAAATCAAGATCAGACAGCTCTTATAGGAGCTGTCTGATCAGGGTCTCCTCTGTCTGCTCATACAATATTGTAACTTAGAGCCTACAGTATGTGCCATAAAACAAAATCAGTTTCATACGCCATATAAAGTTCAGTAAATAAATATTCATCAAGTCATAAATTTGAATGTGAATATTTGTGAAATAAAGTTTGAATACTTACCGCACACAGGCAGTCTATCCCAAGCACCATCAAGACAGGTTATTGTTTCCGAGGTCTGGCTTGGGTCATCAATGAAGTAATGATTGCTGTTACAAGTGATTGTGCACTGGTTCCCAGAGCAAGACTTGGTTGAGTTTACAACATCCACTGCCCAGTGAGCACAGGGATCAGCTTCAACAGAATATAGGCATTGCCAGTGTCTATAGATGTATTCAAATGATTTACAGGATATCCAATAGCTTAAATTTTGAAATTTAAGCTTTATTTACTTTACATTGATTATGAGACAAGTCCTTAAACTTAAATAAATCATTCCCAATGACTCAGATGACGGCTTATGTGGTCAATATTGTGGGAGAAAACTGGACCAATCAGAGAAAACCCATGTGTCTGGATGGGCAACCACCATACCCTCTTTCGTACGTCACCTGGGATAGACCCCAGGACACACTGGTGATAGCTACATGCTACACTCGGATAATAGGTAGTCAATGGTTGATATGGTTTATGCAAAAGCATACAGAATTTTAGTTGAAATACTGTATGTGAGCAGTTGACCTAGCAATGAATGGGAAAGGGGAGACTTGAATGCTCACTGTTAAAAACTGGTAAAAGTTTGCTGTGTAATAAACATACTTTTATTCTTTCTTTTTTTTTAAACGGTTATCTTGTTTCAACATAAAAGTCAAAGATAAACAAGAGCACCGCATACAGTAGAATTTTTTTTTTAAAGGGGAGATGAATTAGGTCAAAATGGACCTAAGAGTTATGGTCCTTAATGCGCATGCAGCCCCTAGTTTAATGACAGATAGTTTTATGGCCAATGTTAAAGTTTTTCACGATGATGCAAATGCCAATGAGGACACCGGAGTAAATTCAATACCTCTCCTTTTTTTCTTTGATAAACAGACAAGCTTAAAATAGAGAAGCTGCAGCTTGTCTATATAGCAAATAATACCACTGTAAAGATTGTCTGTAATCTTTACTATTGTAATACTAATACAGTGTTTAACTTTATTTGAGGAACATTGCACTGATCATACACTAGTTAGCCAAACCAACCCTATCTCACAAATCCTTACTACACCTCCCTTTCTTACCCTTATATCTTAATGACAAAAACCTATATAATGGATAGATTTTCCCACACCACCATCAAATATTAACTGGTGCTTAAGTAAAAAAAATGTAACATTAGTTACTTTAGTTTGAACATTAGGAATGACAACACTTGTCTCTGTAGTATCTTCAAATATGAATGATAGTCCCTTTAGCCAGACTTCTGCAACATTTTCTTAAGTCATAATAAACAAAGTGTTGCTGTGCCAACATCATACTTTCATCTCATTTAATGAGACTGAGTAAGTCCTTTTTTTAACCCTTTCCTTCATAGAGGACACCATGAAAAGACCTATGCAAACAGCATAAAACCAGATCAGCCTGCGAGTAACTCGCAGGCTGATCAGGTTTTATGCTGTTCGCTGCTCCTCAGTGGTCTGGAAATGAGTATTTTGTAATTAAATTTGGTAAGGTTTAACTGTGGTTTTCTGCAGATCAGGCTTTATGTGATACCTATTGAGGGCGTCAAAATGAGTATACATGAGGGAAAGGGTTAATGGTTATTGTTTGGACCAGTACATCGCCCCTTGGTAAGCCATGAAATAAAACCATAAAGCTCCTCTTCAGCTTATTTAAACTTATTTATTTTACATCAATTGGGAAACAAGTTATGGTAATTAATGCCAAATTGCTCTTTTCAGTTCCTGGTTTGACCAATGCTTGGCACCTGAGAATGAAACCTACACCCTTCAGATCCGGAATCACATATATTACATCATTGGAGTACAGCTTGAAGTCACACCATGACTGACTCCTTGCCAACATTAATGTAAAGAAACAAAACATATTAATTGAAACGCTGCTTTTCTTAACATAATGTTTGTCTACAAACTTTTTGGACACCCCACAAATACCTACCCGGAGTAAACTGAAACTGGAGGGTGCATGTATCAAGGGTGCGATTGTCCTCTGGGTGCCTGGAGATCACTTCGACTTCAAATGGAGTTCTTATACTCTCTGGCACAGCTGGTACAGTAAAAGCTGGGCTACTGAAGCTCAGTATAGTGCTGGTATTGATGTGCCTGATAAATGACCTGCTGTCTATAGGTACAGAGCCATCACTCAGAAGTTGTGCTGTGGTGATATCGTTGAAACACTCAATGGTACCTGTTGAATAATTCAGATCATGAATTAACTAGAACTGATAGTATCATTATACCGTCCTGACTTGACATTGTGAGAATATACTGAACTTTTTGAAAAGAAGAACACAATGGAATGGGACAGGACACTTCACTTCTCCACTTCATTTTGTCCATTTGGGGTGTAATAGACTACAAACTGCCATTTTTACTGTTGTAAAGAAGTGATAAAATGCAAAATGAAATAATCACCATTAAAAATACAGTGACACCATTCAGTTCTATACCACTATGAATCTCTATAATGTAATGTTTAACCTATAACAATTGAAAAAACTCACTGGGGATCTGGATGCGGAATCTACACATTGCTGAATTTCCTGCAAAGTCAAAAGCTATATATGTGACGATGATGGCGTCGTTCTGTGGCTGGGACATGCGGTTATTCTCTGGGAACCGACTTAAAGTTTGTACGGCATTGTTGTCCGCTGCTCTGATTTCAGGAAGACCAGGTGCTTCAAGGTTCTCAATGATGACATCAGCAGTTGGACAGTTGATAAAATGTGGAGGCTCCGTATCTGAAGTAGAACATGGCACCATTAAACAACCTACATCCTTCTGGTACACTTGAGAAAAGCAATTGGACGGGCTGTATATACAATTAATTAAAGACTGAAGGTCATTTTCATATATTGTCAGCTATCATATATAGAACATGAAATAAAATGGAAATTCAGGTAGATGAAAACTGTAGAGCTGTCACGTGAAGTGATGAATACCTGAGTTACACTGTTTTGGTTGACACTTTATGAAAAGATACTGAACTTAAAGTAACACAAGACGTGACAGGATGTGACTACACATGTGCTTATTACAGCTCCACCTCACTTTGTGAAACATTGATATAATCAATTCCTGAAACAATGCTTTATATAAAATCAGCAAATGAAATTACATTAAAAAAAGAAAAAGTGCATTATTCTATTGTACCCAAAATAAAGTCATAGATTTTGAATTGCTCTTAAAGTTTTAAAAGTTCATTAAGTCCCAACAGGGTCTCTTTAATACTTTAATGTATATATAGAGACCCTGGTTCCAAGCAGTTGCTTTAGAGAACAAGCTTTGGCAAACTGTTCAGGCAAAAACAGACACACACTTATGTTTTCAATCTGCCAAGGAAGAATAATCTTTCCAAGGATTATCTTAATAAGAAAGAGGGCCATGATGTGATCATAAAACAATTAGAAATTCATTTCTGACCATTGACTTCAGAAGAGAATATTCCTTTTCAAGTTTTCATACAGATTATACAGATACCAGTCCTGTCCTTTCAGTTGGGAATTATGTTTAACACTTTCCCTCATATAGACTCATTTTGACGCATTCAAAAGGTACCACATAAAGCCTGATCTGCAGAAAACCACAGTTAAACCTTACCAAATTTAATTATAAAATCCTCATTTCCAGACCACTGAGGAGCAGCGAACAGCATAAAACCTGATCAGCCTGCGAGTAACTCGCAGGCTGATCTGGTTTTATGCTGTTCGCATAGGTCTTTTCATGGTGTCCTCTATGAGGGAAAGGGTTAACATCTCATCAAGTATGGTGGATATTTATTTATTTTGCAAAGGAAATGTAGCCATGGTAACCAGATTTCTCATGAAATAGTTCACATCAGTAAAAATTTGTGCAGAACCATCTAAGTATTGTCCATGCCAGTTTTTACCAGTTTCTGACCAGAGATGTCATTTAAAGTAATATTTTGACACACAGATGCATGACAGTCACAACAGTTCTTTACAGTTAAATAGTCAGTTCCAAAACACATTACCATGTAATGAATACCTTACTTATGTAATTCGTACACTTAAACTTATCAGAATATGATAACAAGTTTCATCAAAATCTGTGGTAGCTTCAGAATTACAGCGTAAACTGTCCATAACGACACTTTTTGTTGGTCCCAATTTTAAAAGTATGTTCTATAATGACCTGCCTTATCCGACAACCTGCCTTATCCGACATTGTCAGTTGGTTCCAGTGGGTGTCGGATAAGACAGGATTTACTGTATTCCCAACATAAAAAAGGTGTCACTGTGACAGAGAGAAAGATGACAAAGTGAAAAGCAAGGCTGAAACTACAATCATATACACATAACATGCATATACACATCCTTCTATTCAGGAAGCATAAACCATCCATAGCTTATCATACTTACCATTACAGGTAGGTACTTTGCCATTCCATTCAAAATTGTTTGAGAATGCATTGTATACACAAGTCATATTGGTGAACACCCTTCCCTCTAATAGAGGTTCATATCCATCCTTCAAACACCGGAATGTTACAGTTGCCCCCTCCTCAAAACTGTGTGTGTCAGACATTCCACTTGGGGGATACCCTGGGTCAACACACTGACCCCCTGAAATAATACAATAAATAGTCTGACCTTGGCCTTGGATTCGCTGAACCTCTTATGTCAATACAAATGACTCATGGCATTTTTTAAATCACAAAACTTAAATAAAAGAGAATGAGGGTCATTGGGACATACATAGAGTAATAATTCTTGTGATGATAAACATGACAATCAAGGTATTGACTTTGACCTTCCAAGTATAGTCAAGTACAGTACAAACTTGAATTATAATATTTTGAATTACTGTTACCTTTAAAATGGTAGCTTGTTCTGTAATGATTCAATAACTTGGTGTTGAATCAAATATGTAGTATGATGCTTTTGCATTGGGACATGAAAATAAAGGTTTGTATGAAAACTGACTTCTGCAAACTTACGAGTTACTTCTATGCATATTAAAGGCATTCATCATGTTGACTGCTATACCAAAGAAATATAATAAAACATAAAAACACAAGACATGTTTTATTTTCAAAAAACTGCAATTTTAACAGCAATGATAACAAGATTTGAATTTAACATGCTGACAAAAGTGAGAATTAATTTCACTCTGCAGTAAATAAATTATTCTTTTTAATTGTTTAAAAACAGGTGGAAACCCAAGGCACACATCTTTTGTGCAAGTTATATGCCAAAAACCATGGCTCAAACATTGAAACTTATATGCGCATCATGCCATACCTTAAAAATACCAGTCTGTTAAGAAATGAAAGTAGATGCTTTGACATATATCTTGTAGTTTTAACAGTCATTTTATTGAGTAAAAGTATCAATATAGTTATTGTATTAGATCTTTAAATTATATTTCGTAATCAATTGATTTTAGTCCTTGTGAATATACATATTCAAACCCAATTCTGTATTATTGAAAACATCAATAATGATTTTGTTACCTTATATATTTGTTACTACATTATTTAAAAATGTACATGTAAATTTATTTTCAGAATGACTAAATGGTTTTGTTTTGCATTTTTTAAAAAAAGCTTATCGGTCAAACAAATTCAAATTATACAATGTTTATGTAAAAAGTTTTTTTTGTTTTTTAAAACTGATTGGGGAACAGGTCATTACAACTTACACTAATCTTCATCACAAAATTACTTGGTTGGAACAGTGCCTTGGGTCATGGAAGGTCATGAAAAATTCTTTCCTCCAACAAAAAAGTAAACATTTACATAAGTAAGAAAAATAAGCCCTACAGTTTACCTGGAACACTCAGGCCAAAGTATAAGACAAAGTACACTTACCTATGCATCGCAGATTTCCGTAGTCCCACATGCCATCTTGTGTTTCACCACACCTGACTGTCTGGTCCCCTGCTGAACTGGTCCCAAAGAGCTCGTACCCAGGTCGACAGGAGAATGTGAAGCTACATCCAAATGATGTGCAGGGGACCAGTGGTACATACTGACTGCCGTTTACACGGTATGGTGCCCCGCACGATTCCTCTGTTTAACATACAGTCGGTGTGTGTGATTGACATGTCAAAAATAATTTGAAATAAAATTAATTTCTGTGAAAATATGTAATAAGTATTACTATTAATGACAGTGCGAGATTTCTATTTTCTTCCCCTTATGAAGGTAAGAACCTTTCTGGAAGCACACTACATCTACACAACTGTAGATTGTTCTGCTTACTTGGTTAACCCTTTCCCTCATATAGATTCATTTTGACGCACTCAATAGGTACCACATAAAGCCTGATCTGTAGAAAACCACACTTAAACATTACCAAATTTAATTACAAATTCCTCATTTCCAGACCATTGAGGAGCAGCGAACAACATAAAACCTGATCAGCCTGCGGGTTACTCGTTTCATGGTGTCCTCTATTAGGGAAAGGGTTAAAAATAAGAGAGATGACAAAATAATAGCCTTGTAGCAACAAAAAGTTGATAAATTTAAAGAATCAGATGATGTTTATGATGACATGTCAATATAATAAAGGTAAAATTCACTGGATTAAAATCTGTTCTATACCATACATCCAAAACATTTACACAAGTCACTTTAATTCATCATCAGTGGGTTCCATCAATGTTTAACATGTTGCCACAATACTACCCCTCACAGGAGTTAATTGAGAGAAAGAAATTTTCTGATGTTAGAAACAGGGAGTTTAATTCAAACCTTCCTCTTTATGCAAGCCACCAAAGACCTAAACCCAAAGATAAGCAACTCGGCGTAATACCGTATATGCTCGCGCCAGGAACGAGAGTGGGGCAGGTGTATTCCGTGGAAAATACAGTTCAATGCTACTAAGCAATAGCAAAACACGCATCAATACAATGATTTGTTATTTTCGTCTAGTTGTATAATATATAACTAAAATAAATTATGATGGTGTTTTTGTCCTATTCTTTAGTCCTTTTAACATGACTTTACGAAGTAATAGTGTGTATATATCTACTATTTCAATAATTAATTGTAATAAATATTTGATTTACTTGATATATTGTCCGATATCTGATGGAACATGTAGACCGACTGTGTGAATGCAAAAGGTATTTTTCTAGACACATTATAGAAAACAAGCACCTAATTTTATGCCTCCATATGAAAAGATTGGGGCATATTACTTTTGGTCTGTCTAGTTGTCTGACATCTGTCTTTTTGTCATAAAAATGTTAACCTTGAAAATAACATGGATGTCCTTCCAACTACAGCCTCCAAACTTCACAGGTGCATACACCTTAATCAGCTCTACCCACCAGGTGACCTTGACCTCCTTCAAATGACCTTGACCCCCAAAGTCTAAGGCCCCTGCGAGGGCATGACATTTATTCAAACGTAGCGCTTGTTGTTACTCAAAATAATCCACTTTGATGTGAGTTAAGTATGACCAATTTTGTATTACATGTAAATTATACTTAGATAACTTAAAACATAGCGGGCTGTCTATGTGATAATTATCAATATTATTTCTTAGAAAATAATCCCATGAATATGATAAAAATGAATATATGCTAGTTTGTTTGTAGGCTTTAACGTCCCGCAGACAGTAATCAATCGCAAGAAATGTAGTGCTACCACACTGCAGCATCATGCTGTAGACACCCAGTCACACTTTTCTGACACCGGGCAAACCAGTCCTGGAAATACCTTTATATGCTGAGTGTCAAACAAAGGATCTCTACCAGGACTATTTTTTACGACTTTGGTATGTCGCAGTCGGGAATTGAACCCACGACCTTTCAATTCCAGGGCAAACGCTCAAACTATACAGCAACTAGGACCAGAATATATAAAAAAAAATTAAGGAAAGGAGCTTATTTTAATTTTTTCGTCAAGAAATATTTGCCGAATATTGGCAAAGATTATCTTTTTTATTAATTGAACTATTTCCTTCCTGAAAAATTTCCCTTCCAGTCCTTAATCAATCGTAAAGATCTATATTGACTACTCTCGGATTTAAACAGTCATTATTTCACTTAATATAAATGCCGTATGCAACTAGTTATAATCATTTATGAAGTTGTCTTAGGACCAATTACCATGTTCTTCACGTGTACCTTTTGCTGTAGATGATCATCGTAGGCTTTCAAATAGCATCTGAACACAACTCTGTGCAGTAGATACTTCAGTAAAAGTGTGCCTCTTGTTCTCACAATATCTCGGAGGCACCGAGGGTATACAAGCTTTCCTTCACACGGCTATTTGAGTTACTTATCTTTGGGTTCAGGTCTTTGAAGCTACCTTTTTACCACATTTGTCTCAGATCCTCTTTCCTAACAAAACCAAATGTGTCGTCAGCTAAACCATGCCCACACAAAAACTAATTTTGCAAAAGCAGATTGGAATTTTTCATTTTTCGTGGGAGTAGTGTGTGAAAAAAAGCCACTTTTTACATTAAAGGAAAGAAAAAGCAAATTAGGGAAAACTGCATTAATTCAATGTAAGTTTTAGAGGTAAAGACACCTATGGATGGCCCCTAATGAAGAAGAAGAAAAAAGCGCTGAAAACATACAGTAGATTCTTAAAAAAGGGACAGGTCCTTACTGCTGCATATAGGGAGAAGGTCCCACTCTCCATTGTGTTGACACGATATGCTGATACTGGAAGTTGTGAACCCATTCAGACTGTAACCATTCGCACATTTCACCGTCACACTGTCACCAAACTGAAACAACATCTGACCGTTTGCCGTGACAACATGGTCCTGATCCAAGAGGCTGCATGTTCTCTCTGTTAGAAGAAATGAAAATGTACAGTCAGGGTTGGCAACTTGAAGTTTTAACTTAAGTTCAAACTTAACATATCACAGCATTGTTTTTTTTACATTGTCATACCAAGAGTACCAGTGCTGCCACAATATATGGTGCCACAAAATATAAAGATCAAGATTATAGAGTCTTCCAATATAAAAATAGGTCAAATGGCAGTGTCAATATGTAGCTTTTTTTTCTCCTGAGCATAACTCTTGCAAAAATCACTAACCCGGATAATCCCTGCTTTATGCACTTCTATAGTGATAGTAATGACATTGATCAAGATCCATTCGGACACTTAGGAGTTGCATTCTCAAGTTCATATGCTAAAGAGACCTTTGAAAGGCATAACTACTGCAAACATCCCTGAACCGGAAAATCCCTGCTTCATGCACATCTACCCATTATAGTAATGACATTGACCAAGTTTCATAAAGATCTGTTCAGCAACTTAAAAGGAGTTGCATTCACAAGGCTGCAATATCAATCAGCTACAGAGACTGAGTTTCAAGGGACACAAATCTTGTAAAAATCAATGAAATGAAAAATCGCCACTTCATGCACATCTACCCATTAAAGTTATGACATTGACCAATTTTGAAAAAAAATTTCTCTTGCAAAAATTAATAAACCAGAAAATCACAGTTTGGCACATCTAACCATTATAGTAATGACATTGACCAAGTTTTGAAAAGATACATCCAGAAAAGTAGGAGGAGTTGCTTTTACAAGAAATGGACGTACGGACAAACAGACAGAGAAGATGATGCCAATATACAACCGCCTCTGGTGGGGTACAAAAACTGAGAATAATCTAAACAAATATATGATAAGGAAAGCTTTTATGAATAAAAATACAGACACACATTTATTTGTGAGAGGACTTACATTCATCATAGAAAACTCAATTCATACAATGATCTATGTAATACAGATTCATAAACCATTACTTAAATGGGAATGGACCAGCAATTCAGCTTTCCTTTTTTTTTTGCAGTGAAAATTCCCCCACCCCCTGCCAATAAAATATTATCTAGGGCCTGCATGTATTATTTATCTCACAAACAGTTTTATAGGCTCTTTTTTGTGTAAAAACCAGGTTTTAAACATTAGACACATGATATCCTATAAGAGTTTTGAAAATTAAAAATGTAATATATCTGTAACATTGGAAAAATCCCAAACAGTCTGACATTAACAGACACAGAAATCTTATCTGCATTTTAACTCGACTCTATTGATTTAGTGTTGGAGTTAACCATCACTGCATCAGTATTTCAGTTATATAGCAACATCCAGCAGATTATAGGTAGAGCAAGACCCAAAGGCATCAGAATACAACCACAAATCTACTGCAAGCCAGCTTGAAGGCATGGTCCAATCAATGTATATATCGGATGTGGGATTTCACACATGTATTCTGTTGTCTTATGTAATTGCGTCAAATTACGCCATTTCATTGGTTCCATCACAATTTTTACCAATCATAGAGATGTTTTGATACAGTTTATGGCAGCATTTTATTTATTAGTATACATGAATTTCAAACCTTTACACTGAAGAGTTTTTCATTTGCAAGGAGTGTTTTCATAGGTCAATAAGTAAGTCTGTTGCTGTAAAACAACTTTTGCTTGCCTCTTTCCCCACAGCATGATGTCAGGAAGTAAAAGGAATCAGTTATCCAAGGATTTCTTATGACGCCTCAAACACTTCCTCACATAAAAAAAGGAGTGACCAGACTGGTATTCAAACTCACGCCAGTGAGGAGCTAAATGATGTTAACCCTTTCCCTCATATAGACTCATATAGACTCATTTTGACGCACTCAGTAGGTACCACATAAAGCCTGATCTGTAGAAAACCACAGATAAACCTTACCAAATTTAATTATAAAGTCCTCATTTCCAGACCACTGAGGAGCAGCGAACAGCATAAAACCTAATCAGTCTGCGAGTTACTCGCAGGCTGATCTGGTTTTATGCTGTTCGCATAGGTCTTTTCATGGTTTCCTCTATGAGGGAAAGGGTTAAGACAACAACTACAACCACTATGCCATGAATGCCCCCTGACCACTTCTGTATCACCCCCCACTGACTTACTCTGACAGGTTGGCAATGTCGTGGTTATCCCACACCGGATACTGCTGTTACCAAGGAGATTGTAACCTTGGTTACAGGACAAGATAAGCTGGTTTGGACATAAGGCCAGCTGGGGACAACAGGGCATTGCTGATGCCTGGATGCTGGCACTGCTTCTCTGGAAAAATACATTTATATATACATGCATATGATTTTATCAAGAAATATGTATGACTTGACTTATTCATGTAATTCTTCATAGACAAGCATGAATGTCACATTGTTGACAAATTGAACTCCATCTGACAGGTTGCTATGACAACCAAATTTGATTAAAATATTGAATGACATATTCATTTTTGATTCTTATGAACTTCTTTAAAAACATATATTCAATATTCCACAATAACATTTTATCTTCAAAAGCTCTAATTCTATATATCTTATCTAGACCTATATCATATAAATACTCATATGTAAGTTACATTTCATTACAGTGGAAAAAGTTTACATCCATACTGCATCAGCCGTGTTTGACAGTACAGAGTAATAACTATTGTATGATCAGGTTTTAAGATACTTTCTGTGACTACAAAACAGGCCCCATAATCTCAAAAATAAAAATGTTACTTAAGTATGATATTCATTTTCTTATACTCAAACTATGCCCATTGGTTTCAATAGGGATTTAAGTATGATACTCAAATTTGAGCCTGAGACCGTACTTAAGCATTTTCAAGAACACGGGGCCTTAAGATGTAGACTATGAATTACTTTCAGTATGATAATGCAATTAAATGAACTAAAATGGGAGAGATGTTTGTTTGTCCCTTTGACAGTACTTCAGGCATCTGGGGACTTTTCTGTCTACATGAGATAGATATAGCCCTGCCACACTGCAGTATCACGCCACAGACATTTGGCATGATACCACACCCAGTCACATTATCCTGACACCGGGCCAACCAGTCCTGCAACTACCCTTATATCCTGCATGTCAGACAGACATAACAATACCATAGCAACCACTTAGAACTAGAACTATCACTGAAGGTGATGAATACCCTTGCCATGTGACTTTTTATAGAACAAAAACTGTAAAAGTTTTTTTAAGTCCAATCAGGAGTCATAAGTCAGTCTTCAAAAGATGTGCATAAAATTATGTCACACACATTTTCGTTTCATTATTAATGCATAAGCAAAATTTGAGATGAATAACTGCAATGTAGAAGTAGTTCGCATCACAAGATTTTTACCGTCAATTTAGGGGCCATAACTCTTTTATTCTTTGGATGACACACATATAAATTATGTCAAATACATCTACACGTCATTATATATGCTAATGCAAAATCTCAATTCAATTGTTGAAGTAATGTAGAAGTAGTTTGCATCACAAAATTTTTGCCACGGACGGACATCCTCATAAGCCAACAAACTGACAAATCAACAGACTGACAAATCAACAGACTGACCTGGGATATAAT
Organism: Solen grandis; assembly: GCA_021229015.1. NCBI lineage: Eukaryota > Metazoa > Mollusca > Bivalvia > Adapedonta > Solenidae > Solen > Solen grandis. Next base: position 43,902,607 of record CM037789.1, read on the forward strand.
GACCATCAATAGTGATGGGAATCAGACCGAAAAGATAGTTGTTGATTAATTAGCCAGTCTTTCTCACTGATTAATTAGTGACTTTTATATTAATACTTGTAAACTGTTATTTCATATACAGACATTAACAAGAACTTAAAGCTTGAGCAACTTAAGATAGGTATTTAAACACAACAATAAGAATTGAATGTCTTTGCTATTTTTTGTACTATTTAATCATTTTTACTGCTTATATATATCAAAATATTATTGTAGTTATGTTGACCAAAAGGGCAGTGACAGGTGACATCAAACTGTACAATAAAAAATGAGCTTACAGTTAAGTTGCTACCAACCAAAAACAGTTACTCTGTAAAAATGTCTAATCTGTTGATGAATTAGAAATTATTGTTGACAATTAATCAGCACTGTCTTCCTCAATGATTAGCTAACAAACTGTTAAACCAGTCAAATACTAACAATCAACATGACAATGAAATGGCGTATCTGAATGATAAAGACTTCAGTTTACAAAGACTGGATGTCAGATCACAACACTGAGGAAGAAGCTGACCACTGGTTTCCCATGTACAAGCCTTACCTTGACAGGATGTTGGGCCATCCTGGGTGAAGCCCCACTGGCCATCCACACACATCACAGACTGTGCCCCTATTATCTCAAAGTACTGTGGGCAGGAGAGGTTAGCGACACTCGAATGCCTGGACCCATCCAAAAACACAACATCTACTATAACATTGGGTCCAACAACGTTCTGGATGTTTTCACACTGCCGTGCTGCAGGAGAATGATTGAGTCATAAAATCTATATAAATTGTACAGTCTTTTCAATGATGATAAAAAGGGAATGAAATAGTTTATACTGTCTTTAATATGAAAAGACATATACAGTAAACTCCACTTGTAACAATATCGCATGTAATAATAGAGATCCAACAGTCCCTGCTGACGCCCTATATTATTCAAAGTAATCAGCTCTGCTTGTTATGATATCACTTGATAAGATATTTTGGATGTAGCGATGCTACTATCTGGTCTCCAGTGGTCATTTTGACTGCTGTAATGATGTTTTGTCACCTATACTAGATGTGTGAAAACATGACCATGACAGGTGTAAAAAAATATTGTCTGTCCAGGAAAGTGTAACAATAGCCCGTGTATCCACCACGCAAGCTCAATTGATCATTTTTAAACTGTTAATGGTTAACGAGAAATGGTGATCACTTAACCTTCTTAAATCATGCACAGATGATCAAATCTCAGTTTTATTCTGAAATTGTGAATAAATAGAAGATAATTGTTGGTTTCAGAGTGAAGCGGAAAATCAATATTTTCAGAAGGGGCTTGGTTATGAGTGAAACTACTGAATTTTCTCCTCAAGAGATGAATTAAAAATAATATTCCACTGTAACTAACAATTTATCTTTTTATTTAATGCCTTTATGCGATGATTTACACATTGATACTAAGTTTAGCATAAATTTTACCCTGTGCGGAGCCCCAAATTCCCTAGGTTACATGAATCATTATTTGGTCTAAACTATAGTCCATTAAATGAAAACAAAGAAAGAATGTAAACAACTTTAAGTATTTCTTGAAGAAGTTTTATGTCAATGTAGAATTCAATATTGCAATGTCTTGAGAAAATACGACAGTGTCTTTCAGTAGTCCCATTACAAAACAGCAAAATTACCATTTTTAATTCTGACACTGATATAATTCATCAAAAATCATAACATAAATTTCATTCCCAATTATAGGGAGGAACGAAATGCAGGAGGAAAAAGATAATTTTTGGCCCAAGTACAAATTAAATTTCTCTCATAAAGCATCACAATATCTCAACATACATATACATGTAGGTGGTGTTTCCCAGCTGTTATTCGCTAGACACATGATGTTGGCGTTCCCTGTCAGTGTGTATCCCTCGTCACATTCATATGTTGCCGCATCCCCGCCTAGCACTCCATCAGCATCCATGACATGTCCATGATGAATTGCTGGCGGAGTTCCACAATATCCCTCTTCAAACAAAATATACACACTTACATTAGTCAAACATTACACATAGTCTTACAATCGTATTATTTGTTATACAGACAGGCTGTAGCAATTCTATTTTTCATTTTTGACTTATATACATTAAAAAAAAAAAAAAAAAATCTTTTTAACACACAATGCACTTTTCCAGTTTATGGTGTGAAAATCGAAGCCCCACCTTTCACATTCATGCATGCATTAAATGCTCACAAACAAATTATTTTGTGTAAACCAAGTCAACCAGACTACCTGTAATATAACTGGATAGCCTATAAGTCAGTCTGAATACATACTACGATGTAGTATATAAACACTGGTCCATTATGTAATCTCAAAGAAATGACCCATGGCACCAAAGTTATTGTAACATATCCGCCTGGGGATCTTAAGGTTATGGAATCAAGCCCCATTGGGAGTCCAAGGATTTTCATGACCTTCCCAGGCATCAAGTACTGGTACTGGTCCAACCCAGCAACCATCGAGAGAGACTACTATAAGTTGTAAGAGCTTGCTTTCAAACTGACGTAAAATCAGTAAGTTAAAATGCAGATATACAGTGTGATACTTCCTTGTACCACAGAGATCGAAAGATAACTTTTTGGCTGGTAATAACATAGTAAATAATCTGGCTTTAAAATGTTCCAATAAAATGGCATTAAAGTAGACAAATGTTACAGGAAACTCTGTGTTCTGAGTGCTCTGGAATACAGGATAAAACAAAAACAGTGAATTATGGATGATTTTAAAACCATTTAATTCATATTTTCTCATTAACTAGTATTCCTACTCTCTTCTAAGTATTAAATAACTTTAAGTGAGATCATTTACAGCAGCTGTTCTGACTGGATAGTCCAGTCCATGTGACAGTTGTTTTTTCAGTTGCTGTTTTTTTCCAATGAATATGCATTATATTTGAAAACTGGTTTTAATGCATGTATTCTGATATACACTAATGTTTATCCATTGCTATTTCTAACAGTCATGTTACATAATTCAGTGTGGCCATACAACGTGGTAAATGACATTATTTTAACCCTTTCCCTCATAGAGGAAACCATGAAAAGACCTATGCGAACAACATAAAACCAGATCAGCCTGCGAGTAACTCGCAGGCTGATCAGGTTTTATGTTGTTCGCTGCTCCTCAGTGGTCTGGAAATGAGGACTTTATAATTAGATTTGGTAAGGTTTAACTGTGGTTCTCTGCAGATCAGGCTTTATGTGGTACCTATTGAGTGCGTCAAAATGAGTCTCTATGAGGGAAAGGGTTAAGCTAATGCGAAAAGCATATTTTGTATCAATTCAGAGGGAAAAAACTACTGTATGTTTTTTATTTCATTATCAATTTTATTGTTATATAGCACATGCAAAGCAGAAAATTGTGCCCTACACATATGTCATGATGATTTTTTGTTAGATGTACAGATCTTCTTAACATTTGGGAAAAACCTTCCAAGTTAATATAATTTTGTTTGCTAACACACAAAGCACATTCCCGAATGTTAGGAAACACTGTTCATCTGACAAAAGATTCATTAGGGCTTTTGTGTAGTGCACAATTTTCCCCTTTTCATGCACTATATCCCATTAAAGTTGGTGAAGAAATAAATTACTTACAGCAGTTTTCTCAAGGCAAATAATGCTGAAGGTGATAGCTTAAAATGACATTATATACCATGTGGTATGGCCACACTGTTATTGACAACTGAGTGTGAAAACAGACAGCTAGAATAATTCAGATGCTATCGGAACAGAAGACTGACAGAAAATCTTCCAGATGAATTTGAGAGGGTATGAATTTTTTTATTTTTTTTGTGCAAATTTTTATATTCAAATATTTAACCCTTTATCGCACATAGATGAGTTTTGACAACATGGCAAACATCAAACAGTTTCTGATCAGGGTCTCCTCTGTTTGCTCATACAATACTGTATAGCGGGTATTATCTGCGGGGGTTTTATTTTGGCTTTATTGGCGGAAAATGAAAATGCGCCAAATATAAACACCGCTAATACAAACATCCGTAGTTATAAGTCGCCGCCATATTGTTTACTAAGGGACATTACTCTTATTAAACTTTTGCACTTGTTTGGAACCTGTGCAAATGTAGATGCAATTTGTAGTTTTCAAATTACCATATATATGAAAGATAAGGTAAGACAAATTTTATTAAACGTCGCTAAGAATACATCAACAAACATAAGCCTCATGTGTAAAACAAGATGCTCAAATGCAAAGCTATGTATGATAATTATATAAAATTAACGGCGTATTTGGGCAACATCTAGATGATTTTAACGGGAAACATCTCAGCCGCTAATTTATAAAGGCTTACATAAGGTAAGTAAGTGTCTATACCAGTACTAGTATTTGTTTAGTGTCGTAATAGGTTCGCAGTTTTATAAAACAGTTTATCACACCTTTAAAGACAGCGTACCGTGAATGGCGTAAATACAATGGTCACAATAAATACAATAGATAGTAAACAGTTTTACCTTTTCACGACATTATTTACATAATCCGATAATCGTCAATTAGATTAGATATATAGTTTATTTCCAAAACATATATAATTATCATACAGGTAGCGTACCGTATACGACTCAGACAGACAGAGTTATGTACATTTGACCATCTTTTACCTGGAGGTTAAAAATTGGCGCTCAGTGTAATTTCCGCCAATATTTAGCATCGCCAATACAAAACTCTCTTGTTTACGCGAAATTTTTGCCCCGCAGAAATAACCCGCTATACAGTATTGTAGTTCAGATTCTACACAGTCTGAATGGCAAAGAAAATGCATTGTTTCATACACCATTTAAAGTTCAGTTAATAAATATTCATCAATCATAAGTGTGTTCATATTCTCTATATGATAAATGACTAAACTCCTTTGTTTTTGGTTGGAAATTTTAAACTCCTGAAACATGTAAACAAGCAAAATACACAAAATTTTGACCTCTGAAAAGGAGTCATTTCACTGCTTTACTTACGGTTACACCGAGGCAGATTCGTGACGTTCCATTCACCTCCAAACATACAGAACAAGGCCATGGAGGTCAACCCGCTGTACTGACCGGTGAAGTAGAATCCCTGGGCACAAGAGACCACCACTGTGTCGCCGAAGTTAAAATTATTACCACTAAGGCTATAGGAACTGTCCACCAGAGAAGGACAGCCTGGAAATAAAGAAACAGGAACAAATTAAGTTTAACTTGAGAACACTTCATGACTATTGTCCTAAAAGTTGACTTTTTTTTCTTGTCATGAGTATTTTGCAAATCATGCAATTAAGTGTGGTCATCAATTATATGACTTCATTTCCATGTTTGGAATCACCTAAAAGATAAATTTACTGCCATAGTAAAATAAAATAACAAGAAATAACAAGAAGGAAGACTCGTGATGCCCGAACTGTGTGCATTTTCAATAAGTCAAGGGCCATAACTCTGTGATGACTCCTTGAATTTCATGGGTACAATTTCTCATGCTGATGAACATTCAAGTCAATTTACATGACTCTGGCTGATACAGATTTAGAGATATGCATGACACAAGATTTTGTTACAGTCACAATAATAAACAAGTGAAAGAACAGACAAGGGCAAAATTTCCATTCCTTTCAAAGTCACGGCATAATAAATGATTAACATCTGAAGTGTATACTATGTGTGGGTACTGAACATATCTATGCTGCACATTTAATACATTACTGAATAAGGTCATTCAAACACATATATTACTGAGATTTTGAGAAACTGAGACAAATCTGTATTTATGGACATCACGTTAAAAAAAAAAAATTATGGTTGCATCTAAGAGGTTTTAACTTAAATTATTGCTGTAATAATTCATTGTAACATATCAGATGTGCAGATAGCACTACAGTATCTTTGTGTATACAGGGTCCTCCAACCATACTTTATACAATTAATACCATAAATTAAGCACAAAGACCAAGTTTAATGGATACACTTAAGATAAGAACATTAGTCAGAAATTCTGCATTTTCACTGCTTTAAGTACTATATTTGAAGATTTCCTATTCAAAAAGCCAAGCAATTGTGGATCATATGGAAGACTGGTTTATGCCAAATATGGTATCCACTTTAAATTAAGACTTTACTTAATTTTTTAGTTACATTTACTTTCCTGAATATCACATAGTGCTAGGTTTGCTGTCGTGACATACCTGGTGAAAATGAGATGGAGAAGCCTACATCCACATCACGGGAGCTGGAGACAAAGGTAACATCCACATAATTCAGGGCTGTCCGGGAGTTGCCAGCTAGGCTGTCATCCGTGTGTTGAGAAAAGGTCTGATTGGCATAACCAAGCTGAGAACCAAGATGAAGATAGACTGGTAATTACACTGGGACACAGAATGCCTTACATTTCCTGCATCTTGTAGTGTTACGGTTTTTTAATAACAAGAGGGCCAAGATGGCACTATGTCGCTCAAGTGTTCAGGTGAGCTAAAAAGGGATGTTACACCTTTACTTCATATAGACTCAATATGACAAAACAGAGAAGACTCAGGTCAGAAGCTGTCTAATCAGGGTCCCCTCCTTTTGCTTATACAATACTGTAGATCAGATTTAACAGAGTCTGCAACAAATCATTTAAAGTTCCAGTAAATTGATATTCATCAAGTCATGAATTTGTACATGAATATTCTTAAGGTAAAGGGTTAAAACTGAGTGAATTTCACTGAAAAAAATCAATATTTTCCCAAACCCTCCCAAAATGGGCCATGTGTCCATGAATCATCATGTATAGGACTATATTTATTCATAAAGGTCAAGGTCAAAGGTCACAGTTTCGTGTTTCATATTGAAGATTCTGAAGGGTTTCTGCATTTATTCATGTATAAAAACTATTAAGGAGTATGCTGTTTTCATGCAGCATTTTAGTCCTTTATATACTGCAAAATGAGAGCAGAAGAGGCCAAATTTTGTCTCCATTTCAGCTTATATATGGCATCCGATACTCCAACCTTATTTAGATACTTTGAAACAATTAATTTTTATGGGACACTAATTTCTGTTGATTTCGTGAAGGATTTTCTCCTCAAATATAAACCCCCCACGAAAACTTGACTCTTATATAGACCTTAAGTTTTCTAGAAAATACATCAGTGAATAAATGTACTCACAAATTTCCCTTAGGTACACAACAAAATTTAATGTCAATGAAAATTTATGATAATACAGTAATTAAGTATAATGAAACAGGAACTTTCCAAGGAATTTTTCAAAACTTTGTATTATTTATAACAGATTATGGTGATAAAAAGCATCTAAAAAAGGAGTCTCTTGTACTGTTAATTTTAACATGTTATTTTCATATACTGCTCCCTTAGCTTACATCTTTCAATTTTTGTACAGACAATATTTGCCATATACTGACAACATGAGTCTAAGAAGTGTTTGAATGAGTGAAAAAAGTTTCCTGACATACCCAGAGTACATCACTAGAGTGGATCTGGAAGTCAGTGAACCGCAGCGTGACACTCCTGTCGGGACTGGGGGCATGGATCCTCCAGGTGCACTCAAACAATTTCCCATAACTCCGCATGGTGCCATACCCAGGGGAGGTAACAACTCCCATACCACTGACATTGTTGTAACAGCCTGCCACAGATAAAGGGATATACATTTCAATTAACATGATGCCAAAACAGGTATATCCCAGCCCCCAAATGTTTGTTGGAGATTGTTGAACTAAGGTAACTATTGAAAGCAAGGTTCATGTGCATTTGTTTGTTGGAGGTTTGTACTGCTTTTCACTGGTTAAACAGATATGCATATTCATTTCCAGGCAGTCTGGCATCATGTTAATTGGAAGAAACACATTTGCAATTATCAAAGTCTAGTGACAGCTTGGATATTAAAGTACAGAAACAATGATACAACAGGCATCTTCAGTAAAGAAAATACTTAAGCAAAAAATGAGAAAGTCTGAGGTTGTAGACTCCTCTCAACACTAGTTAACAACATTAAAAATCATCAGTATCAACAGAATAAAATTATCTGCAAACTAAAAGATATTACTGTAACAGAACAGTTAAGAGCATTCATATACAGAAAATATGCTTTGCAGATACTCAAATATTAGCATATTCAGAGTCAGGTACAGAGATCAAAATTATATTATTTTATGCTCCCACCGACACTATTTCAGTCATTTTTATGAGACATATATAGGCCACCCAGTACTGGAACTACCCTTATATGCTGAGCACTAAGCAAAGGAACTATACCATCTTTTTTTACTTTGGTAGGTCACGGCCGGGGATCAAACCCATGACCTCCCAATTCTGGGACCACTTGGCCACCATAACCGGTCAACAGCAAAAACCCACAGGCAAGAACAGGTTTAAAGACTTTCAGATGAAAAATTCACATTGTAAATCTTGTTAAGAAAGAAGATTGCTTTCAGTTTAAACTTGCATTTTGATGTTCAGACTAAGTGTTCAATAGACAGTCTGTGTTTAAAAGTTATCACTGTATTGGACTGTTAAAAATTACACAGTACCCTCTTTATACTGAATGAGAGTCCCACTGCACTGCCAGTGTTTCTTCAGCTCCATCTTGACCATGACCTTGTTGCTAATGGATACCAGGAGGTGAGGCTCTGACTCGGAGGTCAAGGTCTCCAGTGTGAGCCCATCATGGTCCATGATGTAAATAAAGTCTCCACAACATAGTTCTGTTGTCAGCACCTGTAGCATACCAAGTTTATCATTTAAAGGTTAAGTTTGCTTTTGTAATTTTGAACTTAAAGGCATATGTGCACATTGCAGTTATTTTCTATAAAGACAGAGATGGAAAATTAAAACTAGTCATGATAATTTTCTATACCTTTGTATGATTATAGAAAATTACAATAAAAACAATTTTATGGGAATAAATGGGGGGGAGGGTCACTGTTCTAATTTTTGAGAAATCTGCCCCTGAAAGTGAGTTATTTGCTCTTTTCAGTCATTTTCAAGGGCAGATAACTCCATATTATGGGCTTTACTTGATGTTTTGTACTGTATTCTCTGTCACTGTATAAAAGTTTTAGAAATTCAATATAACAAATTTTATACTATAGTCGCATATGTAAATACAAAGAAATTTTCTTCTTTTTTTTTTTTCAAGAAAAACGCAGTATGATTATTTGATGAAGCACAGTGAAAAATCTATTTTACAGAATTGTTTTAAACTTTGCATAATGACTGGAAATGAAGCAATAAACAATAACGTGAAATTAAATAAGGTATCAATAAGCTTCATTTTGAGTTATCTACCCTTTATGACATCACAAAATATGGGAAACCCCATTGAAATGTGAATGATGGATATAATATTTATTTACTACACATATTTGGAAATGAGCTAAATTATGACCACACATACTAAATCTATGGAAGCTTTGCACTAAACTCACTAACTAAAGCAAAACAACAGTAGTTCTTCCAAATATAGTTCTGCTTTGTAGGTGATTAAGAGACTGTACCAATGTGAGCAATCTACCTACCTCCAGTGTGATAAGGTTGTTTTTGGAAGCAGTGATGGTGTACAACTGTTCCCAGTTACCAACATACATTCCTGGGTAGTTAGGAGTGAACAGCTGTTGTGAAGTTGCTGTGGCAACAAGGTCAGTTGTGGTCAGCAGTGCCATGGACCCTGTGGTCAGAATATACATGATTTATTTACTATCTGTGAAAAACTTAACATATTCTCAAATGAAGTTTTGTAGTTTTGACTATAACAAGCGACAGAAATCAAAAGATATGGAAATTCCACAAAAACCAGGTTACATCATATTTGGACCTGGACAAAGTCAACTGTACACATTTTTTACATTCAACCTTCACATTCAGTCATGGCCATAGGTCATAAATGAATTTGACTTTATTTTCAAAGCATGAGGAAGAAATTATAGCCTTGACATATTTCTGACCTTCTACCTCCTAGTGTGAACTTGAAATCTGAACTCTGAATCAGGGTCATGCCCATGCACAAACAGGGTTTTTCATGATGCAATGAATCAATGACTTGCCCAATTTAACCATCAATTAATCAAAATGACCCCAATATATTTCAAAATGTGTCTCTATATCAATATATCAAGGGGTCACTTTACCACCCCCGCCCCCTGAAAAATATCCAACACACAAAAAAACAACAAGAAAACTCTTCAGTTCTTAATACTGAACAAGTACTACACATTATTTCAAAATTTCAAAATGCATGACAAAGTTATGTTCCTGGCAAAGAGAGCAAAGACTCCTTACAAAGACAAGAAGAGTCTTTGTTTTCAAAATGAAGAGAGGGCTACAAAGAAACAAGAGCCTCACATGCAGAGGACAGCGTTTGTCTGTTTTCGTTTTTTTAAAAAAAAAAAATTTAATTACAACATAAAACATGCAAATGTTTGTAGATGACAACATTAATATATAAAATCAGATATTAAATTTAAATGACTGTTTTAAATTTTAAAGTTGTTTAACAGGGTGCAACACTTAAAATGCTTTTATGCTATAGTAATTTATATCTTGTGCATACATTTATATATTACACATATCATTTTGTAATGCATCACATATTAACATATACCCTAGTATATATATTGTTAATATAGAAAATACTATCAATTTTAAAGACATGTTCTATAACAACCTTCTTTATACAACAACCTGTCTTAAGCGACATTGTCAATGGTCCCACAGGGTGTTGGATAACACAGGTTTTACTGTATCATTTAAAGTTCAGTATAATTAATATTCATGAAGTTATAAATGTGCATATGAATATTCATGAGGTAAAGGGTTAAACACAGTCATGGATGAGCTTCACTACATATTACCTTGCTTTTCCACACCTCTAGGACAAGTTTTGATATACAATACGGAACCCACAGATTCTTTCAGAACAGGAAGTAGCCTGTGAAAGAAGCAGGTCCTACTGTCTTGAGAATAGCTGAAATAAAACCAATCAAATCATAAGCATATACTATGCAAACAATTACGTTTGATTTTACTTCTACAGGGAATGGAAGTGGGGCCTTTTGATAAAGGAAAATAGTATTGTGCGGGGAAAATAGGCAAAAAATAATGCCAGTAATAAGGTACTGTAAAATCATTAATTTTTGTTGAATCTGTAATGAAGTCAAGTCGTTTCTACATAATTATGTTTGTGGGTTCATGTTCTTGAAAACATGGAATCTATTTTTTAATATTTTTGTTGGGATTAATTTCTATGATAAAGCCATCCACAAAATAGACAAAAATAAATCACCCTAAAAAATTAATGAGCCAACAGTACAATATATATGTAATAAAAGGGATATGTCAAAGTGAGCAGCTGAATTAAACACTCAGCTTGTCTTAAGCGGAAGGTTTTCAGATTCTCAAAGATATACAAACACATATCTAGCATTTTATCATACAATATGACATCACTATAATGGTCTGACTCACCTGAATCCTGAGCAGACGTCATCTTCATCACACTTGTCCTTGCACCTCTGCTCTGTGGAGGCAGACGACAGCTTCATGGAGTCAAACTCAGAATCTGTGTTGCTATAGTTACGGTTCTCCAGCATGCTGTACCCACACTGGTAATCTGCAGTAGACAATGTGCTAGAGATCTCAGTTTGATATAAACATTTTCCTGCCTAACTTGATAGCTATCTTTTCACATTTCAAAATTTTCCAGGCACTTTATTTGGAAAATGTCCATATTTTTAGGTCCAAATCTTTTTAGATTTTTAACTCTGGCCTGTAGTTTTTGAGAAGATTTTGAAACTTTTCACTATGTAAATATAAACAAGAACTGTCAGAGGACAGCATGCTCAAAAATGCTTGCTGGTAAATCAAATGAAATCTATTTCAATTTTTGCCCTTAACATACCCTGTAAATATTAATAGTCAAAAATGATATACCTTGATAGTCTGATACCCTTAAATATGTTTATGAAGTCTAAAATCAATCCCATGCCTAGTTACTGAGACATAAGCATATAAGAAATAACGCTGTGCATGCAAAACTTTAACCAAGTATCCAAGTTAGATAAGGGCTATAATTTGCATAAAATTCAGTCCAAGAGTTATCCTCCTTGGTTTTCTGATGCCCCTGAACACACTCCTAAATTTTCTAGTCAATACCATAAACAATTTCTGAGATATAAGCTGGATAGTAGCTTACATACAAAACTTTGACCAAAAAGTCTAAGTCAAAAAATGGTCCTAATCTGCGTTGTATTCAGTCAAAAACTATCTACCACTATAGTATGATAACATTGAACATATTTAAGAAGTTTCAAATTAAACCCATGCCTGGTTACTGAAATATAAGCATGAAATTCCTTGAATGCAAAACTTTAACCAAAAAAAGTTAAAAATGGCCATAATTTGTAATATGTTCTATCAAGTGTTATCTTCCTAAGTAGTATGATTCCCCTTAACATATTAAAGCTGTTTCAAATCAATTCCATGCCTGGACTCTGAGACATAATTATGAAAATACCTTGCATGCAAAACTTTAACCAAAATTTCCAAGTTAAAAAAGGGGCCATAATTTGTAAAATATTCCATTTAGAGTTATCTACCTTAATTGTCTGATGTCCCTAAACATATTCATAAACTTTCAAGTCAATACCATGAATGGTTATTGAGATATAAAGTGGATAGTAACTTGCATGTAAAACTTTAACCAAATTTTCTATTGCATGCAATTTCTAAGTTAAAAAGGGGCCATAACTTATATTAAATTCAGTCAAGAGTTATCTTCCTTGGCAGTCAAGAGTTATCTTCCTTGGTTGTCTATGCCCCCGAACATATTTATAAACTTTCAAGTCAATACCATAAATGGTTATTGAGATATAAGGTTGATAGTAACTTGCATGCAAAACTTTAACCGAAAGCTGCAACGCCAACGCCAACGTAGACGCAAGGGCAACTACAATAGCTCTCATATTCTTCGAATATGCAGAATGTTACCCAATAAACATCTATCTCAAAATATTTTGGTCTCAGGTTGGTAATTTTGGAAAAGAAGATTTTTTAAAGTTTTTATCTTTAATTTTTAACGACTATCAACAAGCAACCAGATTTCTGCATGGAATCAGATTCTTTGCATAAAGTTGAAAGGGTATCATCACAATAGAACTTGTCAAGTTTTATCAAAATTAGAAAAGGGCTTACAGGCATGCAGACTAGAATTAATTGTTTACAATGCAACAATGTTTGCCAACACTGGACACAATAGCTAACCTTTATCAATTTGTGATCAGGTGAGCTAAAAACTAAATCAGCATGTGATCAAGTTTTATCCTGTTTACAACTTACCAATTTATCATAAGATACTTATCAATACAATTAAGATCAGGTGGTACTATATTAAAACATACCCAAAGTGAGCAATATTTTCAGCAATCTGATTAGGCATTTCCATTGTCTAACATACTGCAAGGAGGAGGAGAATGGCAGGAAAGGTGAACAGAAGAAAGAAAAGGAAGAAGTTAATAGAGGCTATACCAGTGGTCCAAGACATTGAAAAGCCAGAGTACTGGACGCTGTCATCGGACACAAACTTGAGGATGAGGAAGTTATAACTGCTGGTGTATCTGTAGCCAGACAG
>CM037789.1:43916374-43963759 GCA_021229015.1 Solen grandis
TACATTTGTTTAAAAAAAATCAGCCCACAAATGGGGGGCTGTAGACGTTAAAAATCTTTTTCAATATTTTAGCTCTGGTAATGAAATAGGGTGCTAAAGAGTTTTGTTCAAAAGCGCTTTCTTTTATTTTCTATCCTAAAAATTTCTTTATCGAAAATGGTCATGTAAAAATCTTTTCCCCAAAAATAAAAATTAAAAGTATGTTTATGACGCACATGAGACTTTTGGTCCGCCCCCAAAATATATGAGAAATTCTGCAAAATGCAAATGTGTAATTTTCAACTTTCTTCTTCAAAAGCTCTTTTATTAAAATAAAATTTTCGGTCCTTGTTCGAATTTTTTTCACCCCACAGAACTTGGGTTTTTGGGAAATTTGGGTTTAGTGAAAGTTATGAAACCCCTTTGATTAAAGATGTCCCATCTGTGAAAATTTTGAAGAAATCCGAAAAAAAAAGACCGTAGAGCGCGAACACTTTTTTTCACTTTTTTAGTTTGGACTTCATGTGACGTCATGGGTGCTGAAAATCTTTAAAAATCAAAATTTCCCACGTTATAATAAGCCATAAAAATTTCATGTCTGGTCATTGAACTATAAAAATAAGCTTTTAGGTGGAAGAAGAAATAAAAAAAAATAATAATAGATTTCATTCGTTGTACGAAGATAGGACTTTTGCTACTTTTGTCAATATTTAAAAGCAAAAACGAAAGAGGATATAAAATTGCACCCTTTAACTTGTTTTTGTATGGCCAAAACTTAAATGAATTGAAAAAAAAAATTTTTAACTTGGAGGAAATTGCAAAGTAATGAAAATCATTTTTTTTACGATTTATTTAATTGGGCTTTTTTAAAATTATGTTACAAAAAAATTTTATTTAAAACGCTTACAATTCGATTTCCTCCTGTAATGATGGCTGTAGACCGCTTTCAAGAGTGTGTAGATAAGTAGTTTGATGTCCAATGCATTAGGAAAAGAAAACATGAAATGAATATTAAGTTTTAAAAAATTATCAAGAAATTTTTTTCTGCTCTTGCAATTTTGCAATATAGAAATTAACGCGTGATATATTAAACATTCTTTTTGACATTATGACGCAAAAAACGTTAATCTTCACAAAATTTTAAAAATAAGTCTTAAAGATAATATTCAGTCCAAATATAAACTTTTTAAAATTCGAAGCGTTTTATATGTTTTTGAAATTTGAGTAAATGTTTCGAAATGGATTCGCCATAAACCATTGCTTTTCGTTTTTCAAATTTTTGTAAAACAGGCCCCGGGATAACAACTAGAGCGTTAATATACATTTTTTAAAAATTTGCTGAAAATCGGCCCAAAATAAGGTGTACCCGGAAAAATTTTTGTCCTGACGCCCAAATCTGATGTGTTTAAAACGTAAATTTTAATTGAATTACATTGCTTTTTAAAAGCTTTTTAAAAAGTATATACCTAAGATTCAGGGTCCTGGGAAGTTAACAAATTTTAAAATTTAGCGTATATTCGGGAAATAATTTTTGCCCTTTTATGCGTCATATGAGTCAAATGCGTTTTCTTCGGAAAATTTTAAAGCATCTTGGAGATTATTTCTTTCCAAAATTTTTGATTTCTAAATCTTGAAAGTTTTAAGTTTTAAAATTTGACGCCAAGGGTTCGATTTTGGCCCGCCATAAAACCTTTCTTTTTTGTTTTGGGAAAAGAACGGCCCCGGGTGTCAACTAAAACCTAATATACACTTTTGTGAAATTTTATGAAAATCGGTTCTAAACAAGGGTGACCGGTACAAACTTTTTGATTGGCAAGTGTAACGTTTTGCTTTTTTTGGCTTATAAAAACTGTAGAATTAAAAAATAAACATTTGAAGCAAAAGTCATATAATTTCCTTTCCCTGGCCCAATTTTAACAAAGAATTTTCTTGAAATATTAGAAATAGATTTCATGTATTGCGTCATTGACGTAAATGACGTTTTTTCACAAAATCGTTCAGATTATAACCCTACAAAAATGTTCAAATATAATATTCTATTTTTTGGGCCCGTTTTAAAAGCATTTGAAAATTAACGCCTCGGTTGAATCTTGGATTTCCATAGAACATGGTCTTTTAAAATTTTGAAAAACGGAAAGCGGGATCCAACTGATCTTAATATCAATTCTGTAAAAATTTGATGAAATCGGTTTTTATGTAAGGCTGTGACCGGTACAAACTTTTGTGATATGTAAAGTGTGAGTTTTGACGATTTGTTAAAAAAAATATTGAAATAAAAATTTTATGTGTGAAACATTGTCTTTAAATTTTTATTGTCTTAAAATTTTAAAATTATGAAAAAATCTTTTTAAATGTTAGTAATTTTTTTCATATAATGACGTCCGTGAGTCAATGATGCAAATTTAAAAATATTTTTCAGACCCCGAGGATCTTTACTGACCAAAATCCTTTTCTATCTAAAAAGGGGCTGATTTTTTAAGCATTTGAAAATTTTACGCCCTTGGTTCGATCTTGGTTTCGCTTAGAACCTTTGGGCAATTTTCGAATTTTGAGAAACGGACACCGGGGTGCCAAAATAGAATTAATTAACATTTTGTAAAAATTTGTGAAAATCGGTTCAAAAATAATGGTCTGGCCCCGCGTAAAATTTTGTGCTTATTCCCGTATGACGTATTGAGTCATAGAGAATGAAATCATAGAAATCAAAATTAAGCGTTTAAAGCATGTGTCTTTAAAATTTTTCATTCCCCTTCGAAATTTCAACATAAAAAAAAAATTTCTTTTTAAATTTAGAAAAAATTTATCATATAATGACGTCACGTGACGTCATATGACTTTTTTTTTCCCAAAAAATGTTTAAAACTTCTAGAGACCTAATCTGAAAAAATATAATTTTTCATCTTAAATGGGACAAAATTAAAAGCATTTAAAAATTTACGATTTGGGTTCGAATTTGGTTGCTATAGAACCATGGACTTTTGAATTAAAAAAAACGGACACCGGCTGCAAACTAGAATTTAAATATACACATTCTGTAAAAATTGATGAAAATCGGTTCACAAAAAAGGGCTGTGATTGGTACAACCTTTTGTAGCTATTTAAATGGAGCTTATAAAGTCATAGGATATGAAAAATCATGAAATAAAAAATTTCCTCACGTGACTAAAAAAGTAAAAAAATTTCTCGTCCAGGGTATTTAACTAGAAAAAAAAGGTTTAGTTAGGGAAAAAAAAGAAAAAATAATAACTAGTTTCATTCGTTTATACGAATGATAGGATTTCTGCTAAAAATTTAAAAATTTAAGTTAATTCTTTTGAAAAAATATATATTAAATTTCTTACCCTTTACTCTTTTATTTTTTTTCGTGGGATTCTTTTGCTTTTTATGTCACATGCGTATAGGGTTGAAATTTTTTGTTCAAAGCGCATACTAACTGTCGTAACCCGAATTTTCTTTTTCTGAACAATGGATCATGTCAAATATTACCCTAAAATGAAATTAAGAAGTATGCCTATGAGTCACATGAGTCTTTGACGTCCCGACTCAAAATATATGTAGAAAAATTTTGAGAAGCAAAAATGTGTAATATCAACTTTCATCTTTATCCGAAGCTCTTTCATCCAAAAAGAAATTTTTGGTCCCATGTTCGATCTTATTAAACCCAGAAAAATTTGGCTTTCGGAAATTCGGTTGGCTTACAGGATAACCCATTTTTAATATTTTTAGCTCAGATTCACATGAGCATGGGTGTGAAGATGCTTTGTTTTAAAAAGCCTTTGTTGTATAACTCTGAAATTTTCATTATTCTGAAAACTGGCATAGTCGAAATCATTTCCCCTAATATGAAAATTAAGAAGTATCTTATGACATCATTGACGTCATATGACGTCACGACTTAAAAAATTTTTTTAGTTTCTGTCGCACTACAAACTGTGTAAAGTTTCAACTTTCGTCTCATTCTGAAACTCTTTAATCCCAAAAGAAATTTTTCGGTCCTATGTTCGAATTTATTTAGCCACGAAATTCGGTCTTTTGGAAATTTTGGTTAGCTGCAGGTTTGCCCCCAAATTAGTTTCAAATGTACCTCTGTGAAAAATTTTAAGAAATCCCCCATAAAGCGGCTGTAGAGCGCAAACACCTTTTTTTATTTTTAGCTGTGAGTATGTGAGTCATAGGGTGCTGAAGATGCTTTTGTTCAAAGCGCATTGTTAGTTTATAACTCTGAAATTTTTATATTTTGAAACAACTGGCTCATGTCGAAAACATTGCCCTAATATGAAAAATTTAAAAAAGTAAGCTCTGAGTACAGCGTCATATGACGTTCCGACTCCAAAAAATTGTTAAATTTTTAGAATGCAAATGTGTAAGTTTTCAAATTTCTATCTATCTGAGTCTTTAATCCTAAATGAAATTTTTTGGTCCTATGTTCGAAATCTTATTTCAGCCACAGAATTCGGTCTTTTGGAATTTCGGTTAGCTGTCGGATATGCCACCTTGTGTAAGTGCCCTTTGGAAAATTTTAAGAAAAACCGACCTAAATGACGGCTGAGTCGCGAAAACCCTTTTTTTATATTTTAAGCTGTGAGTCTGTGAGTATAGGGTGCGGAAGGCTTTGTTCAAAAAGGCATACTTTTTTTATAACTTGAAAAATTTTATTATCTGAACAACTGGCATCATGTCAAAAACATTGCCTAAAAAGAAAAAATTAAGAAGTATGCTTTGAGTCACATGACGTATATGAGTTTGATCAAAATTTTGTTTTAAAAAATTTTCGAACTGCAAATGTGTAAATTTTCAACTTTTTATCTATCTGAAGCTCTTTAATCCTAAAATGAAATTTTCGGTCCTATGTTCGATCTTATTAGCCCCGAACTTCGGTCTTTCGGAATTTTGGTTAGCTGACGGATATGCACCTTTGATTCAAGATGTCCCTCGTGAAAATTTTGGAAAAATCCGCCATAAATGGGGGGAGAGCGCGAACCCCATTTTTTACTTTTTAGTGGACGTCATGTGGTATAGGGTGCTGAAAATTGAAAAACAAAATTTCCTACGTGACTAATAAGCCTAAAAATTTTGTCCTAGGTCCCCTGAACATTTAAAAAAAGCGTTTAGTTTGGAAAAAGAAAAAAATAATAATAATAATAAAAACTAGTGTCTTGTTTGGAAAAAAAATGATAGGATTTCGCAAGCTGTGTTAATGCAAAAGCAGGGATGAAGTTTCATGTAATGATACCCCGGTAGTATTTCAGTTTTTATGCTGAACAATTGACATTATATTCCCCAATTTAGTGCAAATGATTAAAAACTAAATTAGTCGGGTCACATGGTCTTGATTCATAAATCTAAACATTGTAGAAAAATTTGCAGAACTGCAAAAAGTTTAAGTTTCAACTTTCTTTCTATCCTGAAGCTCTTTTTAATCCCAAAAAAAAAATTTTTGTTCCTTGTTGAATTTTTTTCGCCCCCAGAACTTCGGTCTTTCGGGAAATTTTGATTATGACGGTATGCACACCTAACTTTCAAGATGTACCATTGTGAAAATTTGAAGAAAATCGAATAATAGCGGTGTGGCGGAACACCATTTTCACTATATTTTTGCTTGGTCACATAGTCATAGTGTGCTAAAAATGCTTTGTTCAAAAGGGCTTCTTTACTGTAAAACCCCTTTTAAATTTTCGTTATTTGAACCTGGCACATGAAAATCATTGCCCCAAAAAAAAGAAAATTAAAAAGTATGCTTATCCGTTAAAGATCTATGAGTCAAGATCAAGATATTGTAAAAATTTTGCAGAACTGCAAATGTGTAAGTTTTAATTTCTTTCTCCGAACTTTAAAACCAAAAAGAAATTTTTCGGTCCATGTTCGAATTTATTTCAGCCACAGAACTTTGGTCTTTGGGGAAATTTGGTTAAGAGGGTATGTACCCTGAGTTTCAAAAAGTACCCTCTGTGAAAAAATTTAAGAAAATCGACCTAAATGCGGCTGTAGGGTAAAAAAACATTTTTTTACTATTTTTTGCTGTGCGTCAAGTGACGTCATAGGGTGCGAAGATGCTTTTGTTCAAAAGCGATATTGCTTTATATTTGAATTTTTATTATTCTGAACAAGGCTCATGTTGAAATTTATTCCCAAAAATGAAAAAATTAGAAAATTGTTTGAGTCCAGATTATATGACGTCACGACCAAAATTTTTGTAGAAAATTTTTCGAACTGCAAAAAGGTAAATTTAAAATTTCCCTTCATCCCGAAGCTCTTTTATCTAAAAGAAATTTTGGTCCTAGTTGAATTTTTTTCGCCCCAGAACTTCGGCTTTCGGAATTTTGGGTTTCTGACAGGTATGACACCTTTGATTCAAGATGTTTCCTCTGTGAAAATTTGAAGAAAAAACGACCATAAAATGAGGCTGAGACGCGAACCTTTTTTCCTATTTTTAGCGTGACGTCACAGAGTCATGGGTGCTGAAGTGCTTTTGTTCAAAGCCAATTTCTTCATAATCTGAAATTTCATTATTGAACAAATGGTCATGTCGAAATCATTGCCCTAAATGAAAATTAGAAATGGTTATGCGTCACATGAAAATAGAGTCCGCCTCGAAAAATTTTTAGGAAAATTTGAGAAACTGCAAACTGGGTAAGTTTAATTTCTTTCATCCTGAAGCTTTTTATCTAAATGAAATTTTGGTCCTATTTCGAAACTTTTTTCAGCACAGAAAAATTCGGGCTTTGGAATTTTTGGTTTTTTGACGGTTGCACACCTTTGATTAGTGTACCTTGTAAAATTTGAAGAAAATCCGAAACCCCTAAATGACGGCTGTAGAGCGCGAACACCTTTTTACAAATTTTTTTTGCTGTGCGTCTGTGACGTTAGGGGGGCTGAAAATCATTGAAATAAAAATTTCCTCAGTGACAAAAAGCCATAAAAAATTTTATGGTCCCAGGACTATTGCAACATATAAAAATAAGCGTTTAGTTGGAAGAAAAAAAAATAATAATAATAATAAAAATAATAATAAACATAACAAAAAAAACCCCCAAAAGGCTTTTGCTTTAGGCAGAAAGTCTAATAAATAATGCATTCGTTTAAACGAAAGTAGGATTTCTGAACATTGCTTTTTATGTATATATAGAAAATGACATAATAGATAATCTGTCAAATTGCAAACTTTCTGTTCCCTTATTTTATATAAAAAAGCACAAAAAGAACACATTTTGTGAATTTTAATAAAAATCCGCCCATATCTTGAAAATGTAGTTTACATACAACATTTATACATAATGAAAGAAAAATGAAACAGTGTTCAAATGTAAGTTTCTAACTTTCATCACACATAGAATTTCATCACTCCAGCTCAGTTGTAACCTTGTTTAATTTTAGCCTCATTAGAAAGAAGTATTGAATATTTGTATAGTGCTATATCCTTTCGACACCTGTAACGTAGTTAATCGTATTTAGCGATTTTGGCGTGTTTGGGCTTCCGTAGTTTTGCCATAAATTCCTGGAATTTCGAACTATTGTGATATTTTGAAAGGTACATCCCAGCCTACAAACTGATGCAATATGAATATCGTTAGCATAACAATGCAGTTTTTAGATGGTCTAAAATGTGGGGCTGCGTGTGAATTTTTCAAGGCTTGCAAACTGCTCGCTAGCTACATAGTGTTGCAAATACGGATTTTTGTCTTGTGCCGTTGTACATGTATTAAACTTCAATGCTTATTTTGGAAACAGTCAACATTCGACAAAAAAACAAAATACAAAATCAAGATATAGCCTTATATGAAGTCCAATTTCAATAAACTTGGTACCGTTAGAAAGCTCTTAAAACATGCTACATTTTATACGCATAATGTATAAACTTATCTTCAGTCGTTTCTGAGATATGACTGTTAAACCTCAAGAAAACAGCATATTATCAGCATATTTAGTTTTTTGCTTATAACTTTGTATTGCGTAAACCAATTTAATAAACTAAATATCTTTGGAAACGTCAACTATTCAGCTATAATTCTTATTCATACATATATTTACAAAAATCGATATTTATTGAGATATGGCTACATATATGCAGTAGGGGTGAAATCAAAATTTCCTCACGTGACTAATAACCCATAAAAATTTCATCGTCCTAGGACTATTGCAACATATTAAAATAATCGTTTAGTTAGGAAGAAGAAAAGAATAATAATAATAAACAAATGACGTCACGTGACGTCATATGACGTTTTTTTTCCACATAATTGTTAAGACACCCAGAGACCTACTAACTGACAAAATTTCAACTTTCTATCTCAAATAGGACAGTTTTTATAAGCATTTAAATATTGACGTCATTGGTTCGAATCTTGGATCCGCCATATATGCTTGGACTTTTCGAATTTTGAAAAACAGACACCGGTATACACAATAAGAACGTAATATACACATTCTGTGAAAATTTGATGAAAATCGTTTACAAAAAGGGGCTGTAGACCCGTACAAATTTTTGTAGTATTTCAAATGTGACGTCATATGACGTCATAGGCATATAAAAAATCATAAAAATTTCGGTTTAAGCATGTTTTTTTAAATTTTCATTGCCCTTTGGGGACAATTTAAACATATAGAAAATTTTTTAAATATTAAAATAAATCTATAATGCGTCACGTGACGTCATATGACTTTTATTTTCACAAAAGTTTAAAACCCTCTAAGACCTATATATGACTAAATATCAATTTCTATTTTAAAAAAAAAGATTTTAAAAGAAATTTAAAATTTCGACCTTGGTTAAATTTTGGATTCGTATAAACCAGGGACTTTTCAAATTTTGAAAAACGGACACCGGGATGCACAATAGACGAACTTACAATTCTTAAAATTTTGATAAAAATCGTCCGAAAAAATGGCGTGCCGCGCAAAATTTTTTCCCTGCGTAAATCTGCTTAATGACTCATATGAATATAAATTATGCACCCAAAAAGTCAGGGTTTGAAATTATGCCAAAAATTTTTTCATTTTTTCTGGGCCATTGGCAAACATCAAAAAAAACACAAATACAAGAGGAAGAAAAAAAGAATAAAAATAATAAAAAAACAGAAAAAACCCAATGGGACTTTCTGTTTTGAGGCAGAAAGCCCAAAAAAAACAAAAAAACCCAAAAATGACTTTCTGCCCAAAGGGCGAAAGTCCCAAAAGTAGATGCATTCGGGGAAAAGAAATTTTGGACTTTTTGCAAGCTGTGTTAATGCAAAAAGCAGGAGATAGAAGTTTCATGTAATACTCCCTTGGGTAGTTTTCATGTTCATGTGAAAAAATTGACATTTATTCCAAATTAGGCAAATGATAAGAAATAAGTATTGTCGGACGAACATGATGTCATAGAGTCAGGCATACTGCAAATTTTATTTCTAGTTTATGGGCCTAATTTGAATCTTCTTCAGCCGAATACTTCGGTTTTTCGGAATTAAGGGTTTTGCAAAAAATTTACAACTTATTTTCAAGATGTCCATCTGTAAATATTTGAAGAAAATTGATATAAATGGCGGCTGTAGAGCGCAAATACCATTTTTCATATTTTAGCCTGACGTACATGACGTCATAGGGGGTAAAAATTTTTTGTTCAAAAGCGTATTCTTTACGTCATAACTCTGAAATTTTTATTATTTTGAAAACTGGGATATGTCGAAATCAAGTCCCCAAAATTTAAAATTTAATGGTTGCTTATGACGTCCTATGACGTCACGATTCAAAATATTTGTAGAAATGCTGCAGAAATGCAAAATTTTTAATTTTCAATTTCTATCTCTCCTGAAGTTCTTAAATCCAAAATAAAATTTTTGGTCCATGTTCGAACTTATTTCAGCCCAGAATTTAGGTTTTTCGGAATTTGGGTTAGCTGACGGGATATGCACACCATAGTTTCAAGATGTACCATCTGTAAAATTTTTGAAAAAAACAGACCAAAAATGGCGGTGTAGAGCGCGAACACCATTTTTCACTTTTTTACTGTGGTTTGTGAGGTCATAGGGTGTGAAGATGTTTTTTGTTCAAAACCGCTTAACTCTGTCATAACTCTGAAATTTTCATATTCTAAACAACTGGCATCATGTCGAAATTTTTTAACTAAAAGAAAATTAAAAAAGTAGCTTATAGTCAAGAGTTCTGACGTCACGATCAAAGATATGTAAAAATTTCTGCAAAACTGCAAACTGTGTAATTTAACTTTCTATCTCATCCTGAACCCTTTTTAAATCCTAAAAAATAAATTTTTGGGGCCTATTTTTGAATTTATTTCAGCCACAGAACTTCGATCTTTCAGAAATTGGGTTAGCTACAGGATAGCACACCTTATTTTCAAGATGCCCCTCTGTGAAAATTTGAAAAAAAATCCGATTTAAAGGGCCGCTTTTAGAGCGTGAACACCATTGTTCACTATTTTTAGCTCTGCGTCACTGACGTCATCTACGTCACGATAAAAGTTATGTAGAAATTCGAGAACTGCAAACTGTGTAAGATTCAACTTTATTCATTCTGAAGCTTTTTACCTAAAAGAAATTTTGGGTCCAGTTCGAATTTTATTAAAGCCCAGAACTTCGGTTTTTTGGGAAACAACGGTTACTAAAAGGATTGCCCCCTTTAGTTCCAAATGTCCCATCTGTGAAATTTGATAAAAATCCGACCATAAATGACGGCTTAGGCGCAAACACCTTTTTTTCACTATTTTTACGGACGTCAACTGAGTCATGGGTGCTAAAATTTCTTTTTTTCAAAAGACATACATTTCTGCATAACCTAAAATTTTGATTATTTTGAACAAGGGTACATGTCAAAAACATTGCCCAATATGAAATTTTGAATATGCTTATGACGTCACATACGTCATAGACTTTTACGACTCAAAATATCTTAGAAATTCTGCAGAACTGCAAACGGTAATTTCAACTTTCTATCTCACCTAAAGCCTTTTATCCAAAAATAAAATTTTCGGTCCAGTTCGAATTTATTTCAGCCCAGAACTTCGGTCTTTCGGAATTTCGGTTATCTGACGGGATATGCACACCTTTGATTCAAGATGTACCATCGTGAAAATTTGAAGAAAATCCGACCATAAATGACGGCTGTAGAGCGCGAACACCATTTTTCACTTTTTTAGCTCTGACGTCACATGACTCATATGGTGCTGAAGATGCTTTTGTTCAAAAGCGCATACCTTACTTTATAACTCTGAAATTTTAATTATTCTGAAAACGGGCATCATGTCAAAACTTGCCTAAAATGAAAATTAAAAGTATGCTTATGACTCACATGACTCTATGACGTTACGACTCAAAATATTTGAGAAATTCTGCAGAACTGCAAACTGTAAAAGTTTCAACTTTCTACTCATCCTAAAGCTCTTTTATCCTAAAATGAAATTTTCGGTCCAAAGTTCGAATCTTATTTCAGCCACAGAACTTGGGTCTTTGGGAAAATTTCGGTTAGCTAAAAGGGATATGCACACCTTTGATTTCAAATGTACCACTGTAAAAAATTTGAAGAAAATGACCAAAAATGACGGCTGTAGAGCGCGAACACCTTTTTTTCACTTTTTTTAGCTGTGACGTCATGTACGTCATGGGTTCTAAAAATCATTGAAACAAAATTTCCTCACTGACTATAAGCCATAAAAATTTCATGTCCTGGGACTATTGAAAACATATAAAATAAGCTTTAGTTGGGAAGAAAAAAAGAAAAATAAAATAAACATAAAAAAAACCCAATAGGACTTTCTCTTTAGCGAAAGTCCTAATAATAACTAGATGTATTCTTTTAAAACGAATGATGGGACTTTCTGCAACACTGCTTTATATAGTATATATATAGAAGATGACATAATAATAATCTTCCAAATTGCAATTTTCTATCTCCTCTTTTTCTAAATAAAATAGCAAAAATAGAACACTTTCTGTAAATTTTAAGAAAAGTCCGCCCATTCTTGCACATGATTTACTACAAAATTATCTATGCATTGACAGAAAGAAAAATGAAAAGGTGTTCAAAAGTAAGTTTCTAACTTTCATCACCATAGAATTTTTCACCCAGCTCAGTTGTAACCTTGTTTAATTTTTGCCTCAGTAGGAAGAATATTGAATATTTGTATAGTGCTATATCCCTTTCGACACCTGAACGTAGTTAAAGTATTTTTTGCGATTTTGGGTGTTTGGGCTTCCGAGTTTTGCCAAAAATTTCCGGAATTTCGAACATGGGGAATTTTGAAAGGTAAACATCCCAGCCTACAAACTGATGCAATGTGAGTATCGTTAGATAACAATGCAGTTTTTTGATGGTCTAAAAAGTGGGGCCTGCGTGTGAATTTTTCAAGGTTTAAACTGTGTGTACTAGTGTTGCAAATACGGATTTTTGTCTTTTCCGTTTTTTACATGTTTAAATTCAATGCTTATTTTGGAAAAGTCAACATTCGACAAAAAAACAAAAACAAAATCAAGATAACCCATCAAATTTCAATTTGATATTTTTTTTTTTTTTTTTTTTTTTTTTAAATCTTGGCAAGTATTTAAGCTTGGTGACCCCCGCGCGTGACCTTTTTCCATATTTTTATGAGCATGATTATGAAATATCTTATTTTCCATGTAACTTTCTTATATGAATCCAATTCAATAAACTTGGTACCCTTAGAAACTCTTAAAAAAATGCTACATTTTTACGCAACTGTATAAACCTATCTTCAGTCGTTTTTGAGATAAAAAGACTGTTTTTAACCCCAAGAAAACAGCATATTACAGCAAAATAAAGCTTATTTTTTTTTAGTTTTTTTTTTTTTTTTTGCTTATAACTTTGTATTGCGTAAACCCAAATTTTTAATAAAATAAATATTTTTGGAAAAAAAGCAAATTTTTCAGCTATAATTTTTATTCATACTAAAATTTACAAAAACGATATTTTTTGAGTAGAAAAAAGAAAAGAATAATAATAATAAACAAATGACGCACGTGACGTCATATAACGTTTATTTTCACATAATTGTTAAGACACCCAGGACCTACAATGACAAAATTTCCCTTTCTACTCAAAGGGGGACATTTTTAAAAGCATTTAAAAATTGCGTTTTGGTTCGAATTTGGGGACCACCATAGATTTTTGGATTTTAAAATTTTAAAAAAAAAAAACGGACACCGGTATACACAAAAAAAAAACGTAAAACACATTCTGTAAAATTTGATGAAAATGGCCATTAAAATGGCTCGGACCGGTAAAACTTTTGTATCAACTTAAAATTTGACGTCATAAAGTAAGGCTTCAAAAAATCATTGAAATCGAAATTTCACCGTCTGAACTTTGTCTTAAATTTTCATTCCCTTCGACAATTTCAACATATAGAAATATCTTGTTAATATTAAAATACATTATCAAAATGACTCACGTGACGTATTGACATTTATTTTAAAAAAATGTTTAAGACTTTTGGGGGACCATATACTGCCAAAAATATCCTTTTCTATCTCAAAAAGGGGACCGATTTTTAACATTTAAAAATTTACCCCCTTGGGGGTTCGAATTTGGAATCGTATAAAACCCGGGGACTTTTCGCATTTGAAAAACGGAAACAGATCAAACTAAATTAATAACACATTCGGAAATTTGATGAAAAATCGCCCTTAAAAAATGGCTCTGGCCGTGTACAAATTCGTAGTCAATTTCAAATGTGGACGTAATATGAGTCATAGGTTCCCCTGAAAATTTTAAAAATCGAAATTACGCATCTGAACATGGGCATTAATTTTTCATTGCCTTAAAAAATTTCAAGATAAAAATAATCTTTTAGAATTAAAATTCATTTCATATAATGACGTCACGTGACTCATATGACTTTATTTTACAAAATTTTAAGACTCCCCAAAACCTAATACGCCCCCAAAACATCTTTTTTTCTAAAAGGGGGCCGATTTTATAAAATTTAAAAAAATTTCCCTTGGTTCAATCTTGGAATCGCTATAAACCCGGGCTTTTAAATTTTTAAAACGGACCCGGGGGGCAAAACTAAACTTAATAACACAATCTGTAAAATTTGATAAAAAAGGGGGCATAAACAAGGTTTTTAACCCCCGTAAAAATTTTGTTGCTATTTCCGTTGACGTCATATGACGTCATGGCCTAGAAAATCATAAAACAAAATTTAGCTTTTTGCATGTGTCTTTAAATTTCATTGCCTTCGCAATTTCAACTTTTTAAAAAATATTCTTGTTAATATTAAAATACATTATCATAAAATGCGCACGTGACGTAATGACAAATATTTTCACAAAAATTTTTTTAAAATTCAGAGACCTATTACTGAAAAAATTTTCAATTTCTTTCTTAAATGGGGCAGATTTTATAAGCATTTAAAAATTTACGACCTTGGTTTGAATCTTGGTTTTGCTATGAACCTGGACTTTTCGAATTTTTAAAAAAAAGGACAAGGGGGTGCACAACAGAACTTTTAAAATACAAATCTGTGAAAATTTTTAAAAAAAGGGGTTTACAAAAAGGGGTGAAACCCGTCAAACTTTTGTAGATAGTTCAAAGTGACGTCATAGACGTCATAGCATTAAAATCATAGAAATAAAAAATTTCCCCGACGTGCTAATAAGTCATAAAATTTCAGCCTGGGGGTATTGCAACATAAAAAAAAAAAGCTTTATTTTGGAAAAAAAAGAATAACAATAACTAATTTCATTCGTTGATAAAAGTAGGACTTTTGAAAAATTGAAAAATAAAAGATTAATTCCGTTAGAAGAATAATTTAAATTTTCCCACCTTTAATTTTTTTTTGTATGACTTTCAGCATGAACTTTTGAAATAACCATTTCCAAAAATAAAAAAGAAAAAGGTGTTGAAAAAAACACATGAGTCCCCTCCGGGGGGGTGCTAATTTTTCCATTTCCCCCAACCAAATTTTGGCCAAAAAAAACAAGCTTTGGTAAGTAAATGTAAGGGAATATTTAATTTTTGACCATTTAAGCAAGACTTACAGTAGAGTTGTTTTTCTCTGCTGTCCCCTATACTTCAGAAAACAAAAAGCAAGAAATAAATTAATAATAGTTCCTTACCTGATCCAAAATGTTTTTCTTTTGTCTTTAGTCTTGTTGAGGAAAAAGAGAACTTTCACTCTGCAACCACCCGCTATATACTGCCTTATAAAAATTTTTTTTTTAAAGTTTCGCGTCGCGGGATCCCATGTTTTTTCATATTTTCACTATTTCCGTTCCCCCAGCTTTTTTGTCAAAGAAAAAAAATAAAATGATTGCAAAATCTCATTTTGCCATCTAGTCATATACAAGTTTTTATAAAAATTTGCTTGCTTAGTTTTAAAAAAATTTTATGGGATCCCTTTTTGCCATTTTTCACTTTTTCCATTAAATAGCAACAACAATTTTATTTTAGAAAAAAAAAAACAACGTCCCCTAATCACACTTTCCATCTAGTCATAACCAATTTCATCAAGTTATTTTCTTAGTTATAAGTTGGGGAGGACCCATTTTTTGCCATATTTTCCCATTTCATTACCATAAAAACCACAAATTTTTAGTCGAAAAAAAAAAAAAAAACAAGTGCAATCACACATTGCCATTAGTAAACCCCCAGTTTCATCAAGTTAGTTGCTTAGTTAAAAGTTATCGCGGGATCCCTTTTTGCCATTTTTCACTATTCCTTCCCTAGCAACCACAATTTTAATCGAAGAAAAAAAAAAAAACGACGTGCAAATCACACATTGGCACTAGTAAAAAACAGTTTCAAAAATTAGCTTGCTTATTTTTTAATTATCGCGGATCCAATTTGAGGGACAGACGGACGGGAGGACGGACGGAAAGGGGGAGGGAACCTATAGTCCCCTCCGGGGGAACCCCCGGTAATGACTAAAAATCTTTTATTTATACGCTTTCTAAATTCCCCAATTTTTTACTTTCTGGCCCCAAAATAAATGGCCTGAAATTCCATTGTAGCATATTTGGTTCTAGTTTTATTTTTTCAAATATAAACTTAAAATTAAAAATTTTTAATTCTGCAAAAAAAATTTTCTTTTTTATTTCGTAAAACATCGCGGAAAAAAATAAAAATGCTACCATAAATAGAATCGTCGACGTTTTTTCCCTGTGAGAAAATTTTCAAATAACGCTTGTACATACGATGAGACGACTTATTACAAAATTTTAAAAAATTTTGCTTTTTTAGCTAATCCCTAGGCACATATTCAATTTTTTACTCCCCGTCCTTTTAAAAAAAGGGGCCCATTCCCGATTAAAATGGTAAAAGTTGATCAAGATCCTGTGATTCGTGGCGGAAATTCAAACTTTTTTTAAAAATTTTTTTTTAAAACTTTATTAATCACACAACAATATATTGTTCAGGGGGGCGTCCCGCCCCACCTTTCCCCAGCAGAATTCGCCCTTTTACCCTTTCCAATCCTTTTTGATCCGATACGCAGAATCGTGACCATAGCACGATTGAACCCCGACTAGAAAATCGGCTGAGTTTCACGAATGTTGGGACGCCCAACGTCGGAGTGTTGGGCCCCCTTCCGGACCTTCCCCCGATTCGTAGGACTCTGTTACGAACATTACGACGGTTCAAACAATGATAGGACTTTGGGGGATAGTAACCGACTTTTTTTTTTCGGGTCGACGCTGTCGTCTAAAAACGGAGCCAAAAGGGGATGCATGTTTACATTTTGTTTCAAACCTCTCTTTTATCACGTTGGATCTCAAGCTGGAATTTAAAAATTAATTTACTATAACATTTTTTTTACAGGGGTTATCATTTATCAAAATTTTTTGGGAAAATGCTTTCCAAATTTTTTCGATAGATGCAACAATAAAATGGGGAAAACAATTTTTCAACAACGGTCTAAATCACTGTGTCAAAACGCTCAAGGATTATGGGTAACGCAAAGCTCAACGATTTTCATAAGTAACGTAAATAAAATGATTTGAAAAAACATTAAAACATTGTCAACACGTGTTAGTTTTTGTTTGTTGGGTTTAAAGCCCCCCGACGTTTTAATCATTTGGAGACGATGTCTACTTAATGCAGTTTATAGTCTGCCCCACGCAGATCACGTCGTAGACATTGGCATATACCACCCCAGTCACATATCCTGATACCGGCCAACCCTTGAACTACCCCCTTTTATCAAAATGTCAAGCAAGGGGCTATAACAGTACCATTTTTTACGACTTTGGGATCGAACCCACGACCTCCCGCCCCGAGGCGGACGCTCAAAAAAACTGGCCCCGGGAAGGGGACACCGTTTAGCTAGAAAAAACAATATGATATAAGAAAAAAAGGTTTTTTTCTCAATTTATTGACTAATAATACTGTAAACTTACTTTTTTCCAAAAAACTTAATTAAGGGGGAAAGCGAAAGTATGATTTTTATAACATTTTAAAATTGGGGGTTAAATTGATTTTTTTTGTAACTTCCTTATTTCTTGACTTTCAAAACTCTGGTCCCCAAAAAAATCGTCTTAAAATTCTCTACATCTCCGTGAAAAGTAACACATATTTCAATGATTTTTAAGTATAACCGGGGAAAACTCTGACATGACGGAAAAATCGAGAAATTCTATATTTTAAATTCTTTTTTTTAATGAAACTTTCCCTTTTTTTGATAAAATTTAAAATTAAAATCCAAAAAAAATCGCTAAAAAATTCTCTACATCTCATTTGCTTAAAAATTTTGATTTTTTTAATAGGGTTTTTTGATAAACCTGAAACTCTTACATAACGAAAAAATCGCTAAAAATTTTACAGTTTAAATTTTTATTTTTGAGAATTCCCCTTAAATTTTTTAATTTTTAAAAATTTGGTAAAAAAATAACGTCTTAAAATTCTCTCATTTCATACGCTTTATGTATAGGAATTTTTTTTATTTTTTGAGATACAACTCTTAAACCTCTTAAAAATGAAAAAATCACCAAAGCTATATCATAATTTCTTTTTTTTTCCCCCAAAACCTCCATAATTTTGGGGGCAATCTTAAACTTTAAGCATCAAAAGAAGGCCAAAAAATTGCTTACAAATAATTTCATCATCAATTTTTTAAAAAACAAAGGGTTTCGAATATAAACTGTTAAACACACTGATGGTTACCAATTTTTTTTTTTTTCCGCCATAATAAAAAACCAAAATTTAACCCCCATCTCAAAAACTAAATATCATCTGAAAGGTCTTTCAAAAAATACAAATATAGGATAGTGTCTCGAAAATTTTTACCTTTTTGAATTTTAAGGCCCCAAAAAAAACCCAAATTTTATATATGACCTTGACCTTTTTTTCCGGAAACGGAAGTGACCCCGGCTCCAAAATTAATATTGCATCTTCAGACAAAATTTTTTAACAAATCAACAAAAAAAAAAAACCAACAGGGGGTTAAAAACGTTTTGTTTTAATACAAAGTTTTATTAGCATTATGCGTCAGTGACGTCATGGGTTCATCTTTTCAAATGTCAAAAAGACCTAGAACTAATATCATCCAATACAGCTTTCTGCTTTCTAAAGCTATTTTATACCTTTTTAAATTTTTGGCATTAGTTCGAATCTTGGATTCGCTATAAAACCTTTCCTTTTCGATTTGGGGAAAACGGACCCCCAAAGGGGCCAATAACCCCAACATACACATCCGTAAAATTTTTTAAGAAAATCGGTCAAGAAATAATGGGGTAACCGCGACAATCCTTTTCACCACGTCGAATTACGAAAATTACGTCAGTGAATATGAAATTCATTCATCCGAAACCATGGTTGGGAAAAATATGCCAAAAATTTTTTCATTGTTTTGATCAATCAACTCCTCAAAATTTTAAACAAATATAAGGGGAAGAAAAAAGAATAATAAGAATAATAAAAAACAGTACAAACCCAAGGGGGCTTTTCCCCCGTAGGCAGAAAGCCTAAAAAATAAATTATTCGTGAAAAAATGATAGGATTTTGCAAGCTGGTTAATCAAAAACGGGGAAAAAGTTTCATGTAATGACTCCCTCAGTAGTTTTATGTTCATGCTGAACAATTGACATTATATTCCGAAATTTTGCAAATGATAAGAATAAGTTTTTGTCTGTGACGTCACAGAAAATCATAAAAAATCAAACTCTAAACTTGTTTTAAATTCGCAGAACTGAAATGTTTAAGTTTCAACTTTCTATTCATCCTGAAGCCCTAATCCAAAAGAAATTTTGGGCCCCTGTTCGAACTTATTTCAGCCACGAACTTCGGGGTTTCGGAATTTCGTTAGCTGACAGGATATGCACCCTAACTTTTTAAAATGTACCATCTGTGAAAATTTGAAGAAAATCCACCCCAAATCGGCGTAGAGCGTGAACACCCCTTTTTTACTATATTTAGCTTGACTCACATGATCATAGTGTGCTAAAGATGCTTTTGTTCAAAAGGCATATTTTTCTGTCGTGACTTGAAATTTTCGTTATTCTGAACAACTGGCATCATTCAAAATCATTGCCCAAATATGAAAATTAAGAATTTCTATGACGTCACAAGACGCATAGACGTCACGACTCAAAATATATGTAAAATTCTGCAGAAAAGCAAACTGGTAAGTTTCAACTTTCATCTCCCCTAAGCTTTTAAACCCCAAAAAGAAATTTTCGTCCATGTTCAACTTTTTTTCAGCCACAGAACTTTTGGCTTTTGGGAAAATTTTTGGTTTTTTGACAGATTCACACCCCATTTTTTAAAAAGTACCATCTGTGAAAATTTGAAGAAAATCCACCCCAAATGACGGCTGTAGAGGTTAAACCCTTTTTCCTATTTTTTGCTGTACGTCATGTGACTCATAGGGTCTGAAGATGCTTTTTTTTAAAACGCATACTTTTTTCTTTCATAACTCTGAAATTTTCTTATTCTAAACTGGCATAGTCGAAATCATTGCCCAAAATAAAATTAAGAAAAATGTTATGACGTCACATGACTTCATAGGGGTCACGACTCAAATTTTTGTAGAAATTCTAGAAATGCAAATTGAAGAAAAACCCCCCATAAATGACGGTGTGAGCGGAACACCCTTTTTCCCATTTTAGCGTGACGTCACATACGTCAAGGGTACTAAGATCTTTTGTTTTAAAATGCATACTTTCCTTTCATAACTCTGAAATTTTCATTATTCTGAAAACGGCATCATGTCGAAAAAATTCCCAAAATGAAAAAATTAAAAAAGTATGCTTAGACGCACATACGTAATGACGTCCGACTCAAAAAATTTGTAGAAATTCTGCAGAACTGCAAACTGTTAAAATTT
The DNA here is from genome assembly GCA_021229015.1 of Solen grandis. Taxonomy (NCBI): domain Eukaryota; kingdom Metazoa; phylum Mollusca; class Bivalvia; order Adapedonta; family Solenidae; genus Solen; species Solen grandis. Next base: position 43,936,623 of record CM037789.1, read on the forward strand.
TAACTTTTTTTCTCATCCTGAAGCTCTTTTTTTTCCCAAAAAAAAAAATTTTTGGTCCTATGTTCGAATCTTATTTAGCCCCAGAACTTCGGGCTTTTGGAATTTCGGTGTGGAGGGGAAGCCACCTTTGATTCAAAAAGTACCATCTGTGAAAATTTGAAAAAAAACCGACCATAAATGACGGTTAGACGCGAACACCTTTTTTCCACTTTTTAGCTGTGACGTCCCAGACGTATAGGGTCTGAAGATGCTTTTGTCAAAAGCGAAACCTTTAATGTCTAACTCTGAAATTTTCATTATCCTGAACAACTAGATCATGTCAAAATCTTGCCCAAAAAAGAAAAATTAAGAAGTATCTTATGACGTCACATGAGCCCGTATGACGTCACGACTCAAAATTTTGTGAAATTCTGCAGAACTGCAAATGGTAAGTTTCAACTTTTTTATCCATCCTGAAGTCTTTTATTAAATAAAATTTTTTGGTCCTATGTTCGAATCTTATTTCAGCCACAGAACTTCGGTCTTTCGAATTTCGGGTGCTGGAGATATGCACACCTTTGTTTCAAGAGTCCATCTGTAAAAAATTTGAAGAAAATCCGACCATAAAGACGGCTGTAGAGCGCAAAACACCTTTTTTTCACTATTTTTAGCTGTGACGTCACATGAGTCATGGGGTGCTGAAATGCTTTTGTTCAAAAGCGAAACCTTTAAGTCATAACTCTGAAATTTTTCATTATCCTGAACAACTGGCATCATGTCGAAATCATTGCCCTAAAATGAAAATTAAGAAGTATGCTTATGACGTCACATGCGTCGTTTGACGTCACGACTCAAAATATTTTGTAAAAAATTCTGCAGAACTGCAAACTGTGTAAGTTTCAACTTTCTATCTCACCTGAAGCTCTTTTTTCCAAAAATGAAATTTTCGGTCCTATGTTCGAATCTTATTTCACCAAAACTTCGGTCTTTCGGATTTTCGGTTAGCTGAAAGGATATGCAACCTTTTGATTAAGATGTACCATCGTGAAAATTTGAAGAAAACCGCCATAAATGACGGCTGTAGAGCCGAACACCATTTTTCACTATTTTTAGCTGTGACGTCATGTGACGTCATAGGGTGCTAAAAAAAAAATTGAAATCAAAATTTCCTCACGTGACTTAAGCCATAAAAAATCATCGCCTAGGACTATGCAACCTATAAAATAAGCGTTTAGTTAGGAAGAAGAAAAGAATAATAATAATAAAATAATAAACATAACAAACCCAATAGGACTTTCTGCTTAGGCAAAAAGTCCTAATAAAAGAAGAAGAATAAACAGTAAAAACCCCCATAGGATTTTCTGCTTTAGGCAAAAAGTCCTAATAAACATACAAACCCAATAGACTTTCTGCTTTAGGCAGAAAGTCCTAAAAAAAAGAAGAAGAATAAACAGTACAAACCCAATAGACTTTCTGCTTTGGCAGAAATCCTAATAACTAGACTTCTTTTGTTTGAACAAAAGAAAGGGCTTTCTGCACTGCAAACCATGTCAAACCTGACATACTCATTTACTTTTTTTTGACATCTTCAAAACATTGAAGAAAATCCGTCCCGAATTGACAGCTGTAAGTGCAAACTTTTTAAATTGCAGAAGCAATCTGTGACGTCATAGGGCTTAATTTAAAATTAAAGTCAGTGCATTCAAAAGGAATATATGACTTTGTTTTAGTTATAATTTCATAAAGCTAGCTTTTCGAGAACGATCTTTAAGATGAGTACAATAATTCTCAAATTTGGGGTGTTCTACAAATCACTATTCCGCTTTACATGCTAAAATGGTATACAAATGCTCCTTTCTTGGTAAATATTTTTTCTCATATTTTATTTGAATATTCTTGCTAAATTTGAAGGGGGCACAGGCTTAAAATAATGTTTTGTATCCATTATACCTTTATGAACAGAAAAAAAATTTGGAATAGTATGTGGGTCAACTGCAAAGCACAAGTAAAAACAGTTTTTCAGGAAATTCTTATTTAATGTAAGATGCCGATTTTAAAATCCTTGGTACCGTTAGAAGGTCTTCTGAATTCCAACAATCACCTACTTCATTTTAAATAATCTTTTAAGAATTTGAAATATAGAAAGTTACTCCTCAAAAAAAAAAAAAAAAAGAGCCAAAAACGGCAAAAAGATTTAAGTCATTTTACCATTCGACAAATAACTTAATAATTAATGGTCCTCATAAAATCTGCATACCATTAATCCGCATTGCTCAAGCTAAAAAAAATGCTTCTTTAGTTTTTTCAAAAATGTAAAGCTTCTTCGAAAAAGCAATCAAGTTATTGGGGAAATAACTGCAGAAGTGCATGAAAGAACGGTTTAAATGAATTCTTATTTTTATGTAACTTCCTTATATGATTTCAATTTTAAAAGCATGGTACCGTTAGAAAATCTTCTAATTCCCCACAAATCGCATGATTATAAATTTATGTATCTTTAACGAATTTTAGATATGGGCGTTTAAACCCTTTAGAAAAACGGCAAAAAAACGAGGGAAATATGTTAATGTCGTTTATTTCTCCCTATAACTGAAAAGAATATTTTAAATCAATCTTTAATATTCAAACACCAAAAGAACGACCAGGGTTTTTTTTTACAAATTATATTCATACTCTTATTAAAAAAATCAAAATTACAAGATATAAGTTGTTAAGGTATTTGGGTAGCAACATTTGTGTTCTTCTGCAATAACCAACTGATTCAACCCCTTTTCAAAAATAAATATCACATGAAAGTTTCTTTCAAAGCACTATGAATTATACCCATAGAGTCTCGATAAATATTTATTGTTTTTTAGATATTTTCGATGAAGAAAAAAACCGATAATTGATATTACCTTGACCTTTCAATTTTCCAAAACGGAAGTAGTGATGGCAATAAGACACCGTTGCACCTTTAGTGCAAATTTTATGTAAATCGCCCCAAAAAGGCATATAAGCTAAAAAAACCGTAAGTTATGAATTAAAATTTTTTAACGCACTTGACGTCATTTTACATCATATTACGTCAGCCTTCAGGGGAAAGAAATCTCAGGGCACATGTTCTTTCCAAAATTTCAAGTTTCTAGTTTATTGAGAGCTTCGTAATACTTTAAATACATTTTTAGGCCAAAGTTCGAAACTTGGTTTTAACCTACATCTTTAGTCCCTTTGAATCTTGCAAAATGTATATAATCCTGCACAATTAAATCATAATACTTACATTCTGTGAAAATATCAAGTTAATCGGTCAAGAAATTGCGGCTGTAGAGCGCGTATAAGCTTTTAGTAGCTATTTCGCTCAGACGTCATGGGGACGTCAATGAAGAAAATATTTCTGCAATCAAAAGTGCCAAAGTCACTGTGCATACTGTCAAAATTTTACGCGAGGCTCATCGGCAACCTGTTTTAATTTGAACCTCAAAAGGAAGAAAAAAAGTAGAATAATAAAATAACTAGCTTCTTTTGTTTTGACAAAAGATAGGGCTTCTGCACTGCAAACCATGCAAACCTGGTTTTTTCGATTTTGGCAAACCATATAATCCTGCACATGAAGTCGTAATTATAACTTCTGTGGAAAATTCCATGCCAATCCGCCATAAATACGGCTTGCAGCGGGGATTACTTTGTAGCTTTTTTAAGTTTTGATGTCTGGATGTCATATGAAAATTTTACTCATTAATCTTAATGTTCTGATTACCTACATAGGACAAAAAATTTTCATTGTCAGAACCTTTGCAACATAGTAAATTGACATTCGGAATCGGAAATTCCTTCAATTTGTGACGTCATATGACGTTCATCTTTACAAATGCAAAGGAAACACAGAGACGTAAAAGCTCGCTAAATATCGAATTTCTATCTCATCTAAAACGATTTTATACTATTTAAAATTTGACTTTTCCCTTTTTCGAACTTGGATTCGTAAAAAACCTTAGTTCTTTCGACTTGGCAAACCTATAGAATCCTGCACAATGAGTCGTGACATATAACTTCTGTGAAGATTCCATCCCAAATCTACATAAATGACGGCTGTACAGAGCGGAAAATTTTTGGGTAGTTATTTACAGTTCTGACGTTATTGAATCATATGAAAAGTTTAAACATGAATCTAAAAGTTCCTGATTATGTACAAAGGCTTTAATTTCATTGTCTATGAAGCTTTGCAAATGAGGAAAATTGACATCAAGAAATGGGAAATTCTATACAACTTGATGACGTCATAGACGTTCATCTTTAAAAAATGAAAGGAAACACAAATATATAATCTCGCCAAATATCAACTTTCTATCTCATCTAGAAACGATTTTTACTTATTTAAATTTTGTTCCTTGGTTCGAATCTTGGATTCGCCATAAAAACCTTTGCTTTTTCGAATCTTGGCAAACCATAAATCCTGCAAAATAATCGTAATATATAACTTCTTGAAAATTCCATGCCAATCCGTCCATAACTGACGGCTGTAAGCGCGTACAAATTTGGTAGCTATTTTATTCTGACGTCATGTGACGTCATATGAAAATTTTAAACATTGATCAAAATGAAAAATGATCACCTACAAAGGACTTTCAATTTCATTTTATGAACCCTTGAACATGAGTAAATTGACATCAAGAAATCGGAAATTCTATAAAACTTGATGACGCAAATGACGTCATGTGACGTTCATCTTTTAAAAAATCAAAGGGAAAAACCAAAAGAGTATAATCTCGCCAAAATCAACTTTTATTCTTAGAAAAAATTTTTATATGGATTTGAAATTTGACGTCCTTGATTGAATTTGGATTTTCCATAGAACCCCTTGTTCTTTTTTAAATTTTGGAAACCTATAATCCTGAAAAAAGGTTGTAATATTAATTCTGTGAAAATCCTGCCAAAATTGTCCATAAATACGCTGTACAGCGCGTACAAACTTTGGTACTATTTTTGTTTGACTCATGTGACTCATATGAAAAATTTAAACATTAACTAAAGTTCATGTTTTTCCCCCATAGGCATTTTAAAATTTTTTTTGCCTTGAGCATTTGCAACATGATAAATGACATCAAGAAAAAGGGGAAAACTAACAACTTGAGACGTCTTGACGTTCATCTTTACAAAATCAAAAAACACAAGCTATAATCTCGCCAATATCCTTCATCTATCTGAAACGTTTTTTATAGGATTTGAAATTCGACGTCCTTGGTTCGAATTTGGATTCGCCATAGAACCTTGTTCTTTCGAACTTGGCAAACCTATATAATTTTTGCACAATGAGGTCTTAATATATAAAATTTTGTGAAAATTCCCCTGACAATCCGCCATAAATGACGGCTGTACAGCGCGTACAAACTTTGGTAGCTTTTTTAGTTCTGAGTCATGGACTCATGTAAGAAAAAATAATATATTCCAAAATGCCATTGCTTCAGGTGTCTGTTGATAGAATTTCTTTGTCCTAGACCTTCAGCAACTTAAGAAATAAAACCCGAAAAGGTTGGGAAAAAAAGAATAATAATAATAGATGTCATTCGTGAAAACGAATGATAGGACTTTCTGCAAGCTGTGTTAATGCAAAAAGCAGGAGATAAAAAGTTTCATGTAATACTCACCTCTGGTAGTATTTCATGTTCATGCTGAACAATTGACATTATATTCCGAAATCAGTGCAAATGATAAGAACTAAGTATTAGTCTGTGACGTAACATGATGTCATATGACGTAAGGACATGACTGCAAACTTGATTTCTAGTTTTAAGTCCTATGTTCGAATCTTACTTCAGCCACAATACTTCGGTCTTTCGGAATTTCGGTTAGCTGACAGGATATGCACACCTTTGATTCAAGATGTACCATCTGTGAAAATTTGAAGAAAATCTGATCATAAATGGCGGCTGTAGAGCGCGAATACCATTTTTCACTATTTTTAGCTCTGACGGCAGGTGACATTATAGGGTGCTGAAAATGCTGTTGCTCAAAAGCGCATACTTTACTGTCATAACTCTGAAATTTTCATTATTCTGAACAACTGGCATCATGTCGAAATCATTGCCCTAATATGAAAATTAAGAAGTATGCTTATGACGTCACATGGCGTCATATGACGTCACGACTCAAAATATTTGTAGAAATTAGCAGAACTGCAAACTGTGTAAGTTCAACTTTCTATCTCATTCTGAAGCTCTTTAATCCTAAAATGAAATTTTCGGTCCTGTGTTCGAATCCTGTTTCAGCCACAGAACTTCGGTCTTTCGAATTTCGCTAAGCTGACAGGATATGCACACCTTAGTTTCAAGATGTATAATCTGTGAAAATTTGAAGAAAATCCGACCATAAATGGCGGCTGTAGAGCGTGAACACCATTTTTCACTATTTTTAGCTCAGACGTAACATGACGTCATAGGGTGCTGAAGATGCATTTGTTCAAAACCGCATACTTTACTGTCATAACTCTGAAAGTTTCATTATTCTGAACAACTGCATCATGTCGAAATCATTGCCCTAATATGAAAAATAAAAAGTATGCTTATGACGTCACATAACAACATTTGACGTCACGACTCAAAATATGTTAAGAAATTATGAAGAACTGCAAACTGTGTAAGTTTCAACTTTCTATATCATTCTGAAGCTCTTTTAATCTAAAATGAAATTTTCGGTCCATGTTCGAATCTTATTTCAGCCACAGAGCTTCGGTCTTTCGGAATTTCGCTTAGCTGACAGGATATGTATACCTAAGTTTCAAGATGTACCATATGTGAAAATTTGAAGAAAATCCGACCATAAATGACGGCTGTAGAGCGCAACACCATTTTTCACTATTTTTTAGCTGTGACGTCATGTGACGTCATAGGGTGCTGAAGATGCTTTTTTCAAAAGCGCAAATTTTACTTTCATAACTCTGAAATTTTCATTATTCTGAACAACTGGCATCATGTCGAAATCATTGCCCTAATATGAAAATTAAGAAGTATGCTTATGACGTCATATGACGTCATATGACGTCACGACTCAAAATATATGTAGAAATTATGCAGAACTGCAAACTGTGTAAGTTTCAACTTTCTGTCTCATCCTGAAGCTCTTCAATCCTAAAATGAAATTTTCGGTCTCTATGTTCGAATCTTATTTCAGCCACAGAACTTCGGTCTTTCGGAATTTCGGTTAGCTGACAGGATATGCACACCTTAGTTTTAAGATGTACCATATGTGAAAATTTGAAGAAAATCCGACCATAAATGACGGCTGTAGAGCGCAACACCATTTTTCACTATTTTTAGCTGTGACGTCATGTGACGTCATAGGGTGCTGAAGATGCTTTTGTTCAAAAGCGCATACTTTACTTTCATAACACTGAAATTTTCATTATTCTGAACAACTGGCATCATGTCGAAATCATTGCCCTAAAATGAAAATTAAGAAGTATGCTTATGACGTCACATGACGTCCATATGACGTTCCGACTCAAATATTTGTAGAAATTATGCAGAACTGCAAACTGTGTAAGTTTCAACTTTCTTTTCTCATCCTGAAGCTCTTTAATCCTAAAATGAAATTTTCGGTCCTATGTTCGAATCCTATTTCAGCCACAGAACTTCGGTCTTTCGGAATTTCGGTTAGCTGACAGGATATGCACACCTTTGATTCAAGATGTACCATCTGTGAAAATTTGAAGAAAATCCGACCATAAATGACGGCTGTAGAGCGCGAACACCATTTTTCACTATTTTTAGCTGTGACGTCATGTGACGTCATAGGGTGCTGAAAATCATTGAAATCAAAATTTCCTCACGTGACTAATAAGCCATAAAAATTTCATCGTCCTAGGTCCATTGCAACATATAAAAATAAGCGTTTAGTTAGGAAGAAGAAAAGAATAATAATAATAATAACTAGATGTCATTCGTGAAAACGAATGATAGGACTTTCTGCAAGCTATGTTAATGCAAAAAGCAGGAGATAGAAGTTCCATGTAATGTCTCACCTCTGGTAGTATTTCATGTTCATGCTGAACAATTGACATTATATTCCGAAATTAGTGCATATGATAAGAACTAAGTATTAGTCTGTGACGTAACATGATGTCATATGACGTCAGGACATGACTGCAAACTTGATTTCTAGTTTAACGTCCTATGTTTGAATCTTACTTCAGCCACAATACTTTGATCTTTCGGAATTAAGGTTAGCTGACAAAATATTCACACCTTAGTTTCAAGATGTACCATCTGTAAAAATTTGAAGAAAATCTGTTCATAAATGGCGGCTGTAGAGCGCGAACATGTCGAAATCATTGCCCTAAAATGAAAATTAAGAAGTATGCTTATGGCGTCACATGACGTCTTATGACGTCACGACCCAAAATTTATTAGAAATTCTTCAGACCTGCAAACTGTGATAGTTTCAACATTCTATCTAATCCAGAAGCTCTTTAATCCTAAAATGAAATTTTCGGTCATATGTTCGAATCTTATTTCAGCCACAGATCTTCGGTCTTTCGGAATTTCGGTTAGCTTACAGGATATGCACACCTTAGTTTCAAGATGTACCATCAGTGAAAATTTGAAAAAAATCCGACCATAAATGGCGGCTGTAGAGCATGAACAACATTTTTCACTATTTTTTAACTGTGACGTCATATGGCGTAATAGGGTGCTGAAGATGCTTTTGTTCAAAAGCGCATACTTTACTGTCAGAACTCTGAAATTTTCATTATTCTGAACAACTGGTATCATGTCGAAATCATTGCCCTAATATGAAAATTAAGAAGTATGCTTATGACGTCACATGACGTCCTATGACGACAAAACTCAAATTATATGTAGAAATTCTGCAGAACTGCAAACAGTGTAAGGGCCCAACATTGTATCTCATCCTGAAGCTCTTTTATCCTAAAATGAAATTTTCGGTCCTATGTTCGAATATTATTTCCGCCATAGAACTTCGGTCTTTCGGAGTTTCGCTTAGCTGACAGGATATGCACACCTTAGTTTCAAGATGTACCATCTGTGAACATTTGAAGAAAATCCGATCATAAATTACGGCTGTAGAGCGCGAACACCATTTTTCACTATTTTTAGCTCCGACGTCACGTGAAATCATAGGGTGCAGAAGATGCTTTTGTTCAAAAGCGCATACTTTACTGTCATAACTCTGAAATTTTCATTATTCTGAACAACTGGCATCATGTCGAAATCATTCCCCTTAATGAAAATTAAGAAGTATGCCTATTGTCACATGACGTCATATGACGTCATGTATCAAAATTTATTTAGAAATTCTGCAGAACTGCAAACTGTGTAAGTTTCAACTTTCTATGTCATCCTGAAGCTCTTTAATCCTAAAATAAAATTTTCGGTCCTATGTTCGAATCTTATTTCAGCCACAGAACTTCGGTCTTTCGGAATTTCAGTTAGCTGATAGGATATGCACACCTTTGATTCAAGATGTACCATCTGTGAAAATTTGAAGAAAATCCGACCATAAATGACGGCTGTAGAGCGCGAACACCATTTTTCACTATTTTTAGCTGTGACGTCATGTGACGTCAAAGTGTGCTGAAGATGCTTTTGTTCAAAAGCGCATACTTTACTGTCATAACTCTGAAATTTTCATTATTCTGAACAACTGGCATCATGTCGAAATCATTGCCCTAATATGAAAATTATGAAGTATGCCTATGACGTCATATGACGTCACGACTCAAAATATATATAGAAATTCTGCAGAACTGCAAACTGTGTAAGTTTCAACTTTCTATCTCATCCTGAAGCTCTTTAATCCTAAAATTTGAAATTTTCGGTCCTATGTTCGAATTTTATTTAAGCCATAGAACTTCGGTCTTTCGGAATTTTGGTTAGCTGATAGGATATGCACACCTTTGATTCAAGATGTACCATCTGTGAAAATTTGAAGAAAAATCCGACCATAAATGACGGCTGTAGAGCGCGAACACCATTTTTCACTATTTTTAGCTGTGACGTCATGTGACGTCATAGTGTGCTGAAGATGCTTTTGTTCAAAAGCGCATACTTTACTGTCATAACTCTTGAAATTTTCATTATCTGAACAACGGGCATCATGTCGAAATTTCATTGCCCTAATATGAAAATTATGAAGTATGCCTATGACGTCTATACGTCATATGACGTCACGACTCACAATTTGTATAGAAATTCTGCAGAACTGCAAACTGTGTAAGTTTCAACTTTCTATCTATCCTGAAGCTCTTTAATCCTAAAATGAATTTTCGGTCCTATGTTCGAATCTTATTTAAGCCACAGAACTTGTCTTTCGGAATTTCGGTGTAAGCTGATGGATATGCACCACCTTTGATTCAAGATGTACCATCTGTGAAATTTGAAGAAAATCCGACCTAAATGACGGCTGTAGAGCGCGAACACCTTGTTTCACTATTTTAGCTGTGCGTCATGTGACGTCATAGTGTGCTGAAGCTGTTTTGTTCAAAAGCGCATACAAATATGAAGTATCCTTATGACGTCATATGACGTCATATGACGTCACGACTCAAAATATATGTAGAAATTCTGCAGAACTCCAAACTGTGTAAGTTTCAACTTTCTATCTCATCCTGAAGCTCTTTAATCCTAAAATGAAATTTTCGGTCCTTTGTTCGAATATTATTTCAGCCACAGAACTTCGGTCTTTCCGAATTTCGGTTAGCTGACAGGATATGCACACCTTTGATTCATGATGTACCATCTGTGAAAATTTGAAGAAAATCCGACCATAAATGACGGCTGTAGAGCGCGAACACCATTTTTCACTATTTTTAGCTGTGACGTCATGTGACGTCATAGGGTGCTGAAAATCATTGAAATCAAAATTTCCTCACGTGACTAATAAGCCATAAAAATTTCATCGTCCTAGGTCCATTGCAACATATAAAAATAAGCGTTTAGTTAGGAAGAAGAAAAGAATAATAATAATAAACATAACAAACCCAATAGGACTTTCTGCTTTAGGCAGAAAGTCCTAACTAGATGTCATTCGTCAAAACGAATGATAGGACTTTCTGCAACCTGTGTTAATGCAAAAAGCAGGAGATAGAAGTTTCATGTAATGACTCACCTCTGGTAGTATTTCATGTTCATGCTGAACAATTGACATTATATTCCGCGAAAAATAAGCGTTTAGTTACGAAGAAAAAAAAAAATAAGTAGCAGTAGTAGTAGTATGCTTATGACGTCATATGACGTCACGACTCAAAATATATGTAGAAATTATGCAGAACTGCAAACTGTGTAAGTTTCAACTTTCTATCTCATCCCGAAGTTCTTTAACCCTAAAATGAAATTTTTGGTCCTATGTTCGAATCTTATTTCAGCCACAATACTTCGGTTTTTCGGAATTAAGGTTAGCTGACAAAATATTCACAACTTAGTTTTAAGATGTATCATCTGTAAAAATTTGAAGAAAATCTGATCATAAATGGCGGCTGTAGAGCGCGAACACCATTTTTCACTATTTTTAGCTCTGACGATACGTGACGTCATAGGGTGCTGAAAATGCTGTTGCTCAAAAGGGCATACTTTACTGTCATAATTCTGAAATTTTCATTATTCTGAACAACTGGCATCATGTCGAAATCATTGCCCTAAAATGAAAATTAAGAAGTATGCTCATGACGTCACATGACGTCATATGACGTCAGGAATCAAAATATATGTAGAAATTCTGCAGAACTGCAAACTGTGTAAGTTTCAACTTTCTATCTCATCCTGAAGCTCTTTAATCCTAAAATGAAATTTTCGGTCCTATGTTCGAATCTTATTTCAGCCACAGAACTTCGGTCTTTCGGAAATTCGGTTAGCTGACAGGATATGCACACCTTAGTTTCAAGATGTACAATCTGTAAAAATTTGAAGAAAATCCGACTATAAATGACGGCTGTAGAGCGCAAACACCATTTTTCACTATTTTTTGCTCAGACGTCACATGACGTCATAGGTAGCTGAAGATGCTTTTGTTCAAAAGCGCATACTTTGTTGTCATAACTCTGAAATTTTCATTATTCTGAACAACTGGCATCATGTCGAAATCATTGCTCTCATTGTCCTATGTTCGAATCTTATTTCAGCCACAGAACTTCGGTCTTTCGGAATTTCGATTAGCTGACAGGATATGCACACCTAACTTTCAAGATGTACCATCTGTGAAAATTTGAAGAAAATCCGACCATAAATAGCGGCTGTAGAGCGTGAACACCATTTTTCACTATATTTAGCTCTGACGTCACATGACGTCATAGTGTGCTAAAGATGCTTTTGTTCAAAAGGGCATATTTTACTGTCATAACTCTGAAATTTTCGTTATTCTGAACAACTGGCATCATGTCAAAATCATTGCCCAAATATGAAAATTAAGAAGTATGCTTATGACGTCACAAGACGTCATATGACGTCAAGACTCAAGATATATGTAGAAATTCTGCAGAACTGTAAACTGTGTAAGTTTCAACTTCCTATCTCATCCTGAAGCTCTTTAATCCTAAAATGAAATTATCGGTCCTATGTTCGAATCTTATTTCAGCCACAGAACTTCGGTCTTTGGGAATTTCGGTCAGTTGACAGGATATGCACACCTGAGTTTCAAAATGTACCATCTGTGAAAATTTGAAGAAAATCCGACCATAAATGACGGCTGTAGAGCGTAAACACCATTTTTCACTATTTTTTGCTGTGACGTCATGTGACGTCATAGGGTGCTGAAGATGCTTTTCTTCAAAAGCGCATACTTTGCTTTCATAACTCTGAAATTTTCATTATTCTGAACAACTGGCATCATGTCGAAATCATTGCCCAAATATGAAAATTAAGAAGTATGCTTATGACGTCACATGACTTCATATGACGTCACGACTCAAAATTTTGTAGAAATTCTGCAGAACTGCAAACTGTGTAAGTTTCAACTTTCCATCTCATCCTGAAGCTCTTTTATCCTAAAATGAAATTTTCGGTCCTATGTTCGAATCTTATTTCAGCCACAGAACTTCGGTCTTTCGGAATTCGGTTAGCTGACAGGATATGCACACCTTTTATTCAGATGTACCATCTGTGAAAATTTGAAGAAAATCCGACCATAAATGACGGCTGTAGAGCGCGAACACCTTTTTTCACTATTTTTAGCTGTGACGTCACATGACGTCATATGGTTTGACGATGCTTTTGTTCAAAAGCGCATACTTTCCTTTCATAACTCTGAAATTTTCATTATTCTGAACAACTGGCATCATGTCGAAATCATTGCCCTAAAATGAAAATTAGAAGTATGCTTATGACGTCACATGACGTCATATGACGTCACGCCTCAAAATATTTGTAGAATTCTGCAGAACTGCAAACTGTGTAAGTTTCAACTTTCTATCTCATCCTGAAGCTCTTTTATCCTAAAATGAATTTTCGGTCCTATGTTCGAATCTTATTTCAGCCACAGAACTTCGGTCTTTCGGAATTTCGGTTAGCTGACAGGATATGCACACTTTGATTCAAGATGTACATCTGTAAAATTTGAAGAAAATCCGACCATAAATGACGGCTTGTAGAGCGCGAACACCATTTTTCACTATTTTTAGCTGTGACGTCATGTGACGTCATAGGGTGCTGAAAATCATTGAAATCAAAATTTCCTCACGTGACTATAAGCCATAAAAAATTTCATCGTCCTAGGACTATTGCAAACATATAAAAATAGCGTTTAGTTAGGAAGAAGAAAAGAATAATAATAATAATAATAATAACTAGATGTCATTCGTCAAAACGAATGATAGGACTTTCTGCAACCTGTGTTAATGCAAAAAGCACGAAATTGAAGTTTCATGTAATGACTCACCTCTGGTAGTATTTCATGTTCATGCTGAACAATTGACATTATATTCCGCGAAAAATAAGCGTTTAGTTACGAAGAAAAACACCATTTTTCACTATTTTTAGCTGTGACGTCATGTGACGTCATAGGGTGCTGAAAATCATTGAAATCAAAATTTCCTCACGTGACTAATAAGCCATAAAAATTTCATCGTCCTAGGTCCATTGCAACATATAAAAATAAGCGTTTAGTTAGGAAGAAGAAAAGAATAATAATAATAAACATAACAAACCCAATAGGACTTTCTGCTTTAGGCAGAAAGTCCTAACTAGATGTCATTCGTCAAAACGAATGATAGGACTTTCTGCAACCTGTGTTAATGCAAAAAGCAGGAGATAGAAGTTTCATGTAATGACTCACCTCTGGTAGTATTTCATGTTCATGCTGAACAATTGACATTATATTCCGCGAAAAATAAGCGTTTAGTTACGAAGAAAAAAAAAATAGGTAGCAGTAGTAGTAGTATGCTTATGACGTCATATGACGTCACGACTCAAAATATATGTAGAAATTATGCAGAACTGCAAACTGTGTAAGTTTCAACTTTCTATCTCATCCCGAAGTTCTTTAACCCTAAAATGAAATTTTTGGTCCTATGTTCGAATCTTATTTCAGCCACAATACTTCGGTTTTTCGGAATTAAGGTTAGCTGACAAAATATTCACAACTTAGTTTTTAAGATGTATCATCTGTAAAAATTTGAAGAAAATCTGATCATAAATGGCGGCTGTAGAGCGCGAACACCATTTTTCACTATTTTTAGCTCTGACGATACGTGACGTCATAGGGTGCTGAAAATGCTGTTGCTCAAAAGGGCATACTTTACTGTCATAATTCTGAAATTTTCATTATTCTGAACAACTGGCATCATGTCGAAATCATTGCCCTAAAATGAAAATTAAGAAGTATGCTCATGACGTCACATGACGTCATATGACGTCAGGAATCAAAATATATGTAGAAATTCTGCAGAACTGCAAACTGTGTAAGTTTCAACTTTCTATCTCATCCTGAAGCTCTTTAATCCTAAAATGAAATTTTCGGTCCTATGTTCGAATCTTATTTCAGCCACAGAACTTCGGTCTTTCGGAAATTCGGTTAGCTGACAGGATATGCACACCTTAGTTTCAAGATGTACAATCTGTAAAAATTTGAAGAAAATCCGACTATAAATGACGGCTTTTAGAGCGCAAACTTTGTTGTCATAACTCTGAAATTTTCATTATTCTGAACAACTGGCATCATGTCGAAATCATTGCTCTAAAATGAAAATTAAGAAGTATGCTTATGACGTCACGACACATTTGACGTCACGACTCTAAATATGTTAAGAAATTATGAAGAACTGCAAACTGTGTAAGTTTCAACTTTCTATTTCATCCTGAAGCTCTTTAATCCTAAAATGAAATTTTCGGTCCTATGTTCGAATCTTATTTCAGCCACAGAACTTCGTATTTCGGAATTTCGGTGAGCTGACATATATGCACACCTTAGTTTCAAGATGTACAATCTGTGAAAATTTGAAGAAAATCCGACCATAAATGGCGGCTGTAGAGCGTGAACACCATTTTTCACTATTTTTAGCTCTGACGTCACATGACGTCATAGGGGTAAGTCTTTGTTCAAAAGCGATACTTTCATGTCAAAAACCAAAAATTTTCAATTCTGAAAAAACTGGACAGTCGAAAAAAATTGCCCAAAATGAAATTAAAATTTGCCTTGACGTCACGACGTCCTATACGTCAAAACTCAAAATTATTAGAAATTCTGCCGACTGAAAAAATGTGTAATTTTAAACTTCTACTCACCTAAAGTCTTTATCCTAAAATGAAATTTGGTCCAAGTTCGAATCTCATTTCAGCCAAACTTGCTTTTCGCAATTGGGTTAGTGACGGGTAGCACACCTTTGATTAAAGATTACAATCTTTTAAAAATTTTGAAGAAAATCCGACCATAAATGACGGCTGTAGAGCGCGAAATTTTTTTCACTATTTTAGCGTGACGTCATTGACGTCATAGGGTGCTGAAAATCATTAAAATTTAAAAATTTTCCTCCTGACAAATAAGCAAAAAAATTACATCGTCCGGACTATTAAACATATAAAAATAAGCGTTTATTGGAAAAGAAAAAGAATAATAATAATAATAACTAGACTTTTTTTTGTTTTTTGAACAAAAAAAAGGGGCTTCGCACTGCAAACCTGACAAACCTGGTGTTTTTCAAATTTTTGGGAAAACCTATTAATCCTGCAAATGAAGTCGTAATGTATAACTTTTTTGTGAAAATTCCATCCAATCCGCCCATAATGATGGCTGTCAGCGCGGATGAAACTTTGGACTTTTTTAAGTTTGATGTATGGATCAAAAAAAAATTTTTAATCATTAAATTTTAAGTTCGATTACCTACAAGACAAAAATTTTTATTGTCATGCCCTTTGCAACAGAGTAAATTGAATTCAGGAATCGGAAATTCCTACATTTGATGAGCATATGACTCATATGAAATTCACTTTACAAAATGAAAAAAGGAAACACAAAAGCGTATAAGTCGCCAAATATAAAAATTTCTATCTATCTAGAAACGTTTTAACGTATTTAAAAATTTGACTTTCTTGGTTCGAATTTCGATTCGCCCAAAACCTTAGTTTTTTAAAATTTTGGCAAACCTATAAAATTCCTACAAAAGAGGTGTAATAAAAATTCTGTGAAGTTTCCATGAATCTACAATAAAGACGGCTGTAAAGCGGACAAATTTTTGTATTTTTATTTTAGTTCGCGTTATGTAGTCATTAAAAAAATTTTAAACATTGAATGAAAAATTTTTCCTGTTACCTACAAAGGACATTTTTTTTCAATGTCTTGAAGCTTTGCAAAATGATAAAATTTTACCAAAAAATCGAAAATTTTTTAAACTTGATGACGTCATATGACTCTATGACATTTATCTTTTTCAAAAGCAAAGGGAAAAACAGGCATATAATCTCGCCCAAAAATCAACTTTTTACTCATCTAGAAAAGTTTTATATATTTGAAATTTACGTCCTTGGGTTTAAACTTGGGTTCGCCATAGAACCTTTGTTTTTTCGAACTTGGCAAACCTATTAATCCTGCACAATGAATCGTAATATTTAAAAATTCTTTAAATCATGCAAACCGTCCTAAATGAGGTGTCACGCGTACAAAAATTTGGGGAGCTATTTTTAGTTTGACTCAGTACTCATATGAAAAATTTTAAAAATTTGGGCAAAAGTTCAGATCCCTCAAAGACTTTCAATTTCCATTTTTAATGAACCTTTTCAACATGAGAAAAAATTTACATCAATAATCGGAAAATTTATACAACTTGATGACGTATATGACGTCATATCGTTCACTTTACAAAAGGGAAAGGGAAACACAGAGACTATAACCTCGCCAAAAATCAACTTCTATCTCTCTAGAAACGTTTTAAAATGGGTTTTTTAAATTCGACGTCCCTTTTTCGAACTTTGATTCCCCAAAACCTTAGTTCTTCGAATCTTGACAAACCATTAATCCTGCACAATGGGTCGTAATTTAATTCTGTGAAAATTCCTGCCAATCCGTCATAAATGGGGCTTACTCACAAACTTGGGAAAATATTTTTTGTTCGACTTTTATGTGACGTCAATAAAATTTTAAACTTTAATCTAAATGTTCATGATTCCTAATAGGACATTAAAAATTTTTATTGTCTAAGAACCCTTTTCAGCATGAGTAAATTGACATAAAAATCGGAAAATTTTATCAACTTTATGATCATATGACGTAATGGCGTTTATCTTTACAAAAGCAAAGGAAAAACGAGAGGAAAAACTCGCCCCAAATATTTAAATTTCTATCTCTCTAGAAACGATTTTTTATGGATTGAAATTTGACTCCTTGTTCAATCTTGGGGTTCGCCCTGAACCATAGTTCTTTCGAATTTGGCAAAAACCCAATAATCCTGCACAATAAGGTCTGAATATAAACTTCTGGAAAATTTCCCGACAGTCCGTCCATAAATGACGGCTGAAGCGCGAAAAATTTTGGGAGGTTTTTAGTTCTGAGTCATTGAAAATAAAAAACATATTCCAAAATCCCTTGCTTCAGGGGTCTGTAAGAAATTTTTTTGTCCTAGGGCCTTTCCCCTTAATGAAATAACAAAATGAAAAGGTTTGGGAAAAAAAAAATAATAATAATAATAAAAAACGAACAAACCCCAAAAAGGGCTTTCTGCGGGAAAACAGAACCCCAAAAAATAATAAACTAACAAACCCCAAAGGATTTTTGCTTTAGGGGAAAATCCAATAACTAATGCATTTGTAAAAAGATGAAAGGGGCTTCGCAAGCTTTTTTAATGCAAAAAGAGGGGATAGAAATTTCATGTAAACTCACCTTGTAATTTTTTTAGTTTTATGCGAACAATTGACATTATATTCCGAAATAAGTGCAAATGAAAAGAAAATAAGTTTACACATTTTTAGCCTGACACCCTGCGTCATAGGGCTGAAAATCTCTTGTTCAAAAACGTAAATTTTCCTTTCATAAACCCGAAATTTTATTATTTGAACAACTGGCATCATGTCGAAATCTTGCCCCCAAAATGAAAATTTAAAAAATTTTTGCTTATGACGTCACATGACTCATATACGTCAAAAATCACGGTATTTGTAGAAATTTGCAGAACTGCAAACTGTTAAGTTTTAACTTTTATCTCCCAAGCTCTTTAATCCTAAAATAAATTTTCGTCCATGTTCGAAATTTTTTTCAGACAGAACTTCGGGCTTTTGGATTTCGTAACTGACAGGTAGGAAAACCTTTTTTTTCAAGATGTACCATCGTGAAAACTTGAAGAAAAACCGACCTAAAGAGGGTGTAAAAGCGGAACATCATTTTTCATATTTTAGCTGTGACGTCATGGACGTCAAGGGGGGGAAGATGCTTTTTTTTTAAAGCGCATACTTACGCAAACCTGAAATTTTTTATTATTCTGAAAACTGGCATCATTTAAAATATTGCCCAAAAAAAAAAATTAAAAAGCTTATGACCACATGACGTCAATGCGTCAAAACTCAAATATATGTGAAATTCTGCAGAACTGCAACGTGTAAGTTCAACTTTTTTTCATCCAGGCTCTTTAAACCGAAAAAGAAATTTCGGGCCTTTTTCGAATTTTTTTTCAGCCCCAGAACTTCGGTTTTCGGAAATTTTGGTTTGCGACAGGATATGCCATCTTAGTTTTTAAAAATGTACCCTCTGTGAAAAAATTTAAGAAAATCAGACCTAAATGGCGGCTGTTGACGTGAACACCCTTTTTCATTATTTTTAGCTCTGAGTCAATGACGTCATAGTGCTGAAAAATTTTATTTCAAAAAGGGATACTTTACTTTATAACCTGAAATTTCATTTTCTAACAACTGGCATCATTCGAAATCATTGAACAAAAAAAAAAATAAGAAGTATGCTTTGGTTACTGAGTCCTTGGACGTCACGACCCAAAATATATTAAAATTCGGGAGAACACAAACTGTGTAAGTTCAACTTTTTTCATCCCGAAGCCTTTTTTAAAAGAAAATTTTTGGTCCTATGTCGAAACTGATTTCAGCCACAGAATTCGGCTTTCGAATTTTGGTTTCTGACGGAATGCACACCTTTGATTTAAATATACCCTATGTAAACATTTTATGAAAAACCGACCCCTAAATACGGGTGTAGAGCGCGAAAACTATTTATTATATTTTTAGCTGGACGGGGTGACCCTAGGGGGGTTTGGACTTTTTTTTCAAAAGCGCTTAATTTTCTGCATAACTCTGAAAATTTTTTTTATTCTGAACAAGAAACATGTCGAAAAACATTTTCCCAAAATGAAAATTAAATTATCTTATGACGTCACATGACGTCAAATTCCAGGACTCAAAATTTTTTGTAGAAATTATGTAGAAAATGCAAACTTTGTAAGTTTTTTTTAATTTTTCAACTTTCTATCTCATCCTGAAGCTTTTTAATCCTAAAAATGAAATTTTCGGCCCTATGTTCGAATTTTATTTCAGCACAAAAACTTCGGTCTTTCGGAATTTTGGGTTAGCTGACAGGATAAGCACACCTTAGTTTAAGATGTACCATCTGTGCAAATTTGAAGAAAATCCGACCATAAATGACGGCTGTAGAGCGTGAACACCATTTTTCACTATTTTTAGCTCTGACGTCATATGACGTCATAGGGTGCTGAAGTTTCTTTTGTTTAAAAGCGCATATTTTACTGTCATACTCTGAAATTTTCATTATTCTGAACAACTTGGATCATGTCGAAAATCATTGCCCTAAAATAAAAATTAAGAAGTATGCTTAAGACGTCACATAACGTCAAATGACGTCACGACTCAAAAATATGTAGAAATTCTGCGAACTGCAAACTGTGTAAGTTTCAACTTCTATCAATCCTAAAAGCTCTTAAATCCTAAAATAAATTTGTTATTTTCGAACTTATTTCTCCACAGAACTTCGGTCTTTCGAATTTCGGTTACTGACAGATTGCACACCTTGTTTAAAGGGTTTTCCATTTGTAAAATTGAAGATATCCGACCAAAATTTTGGCGCTGTGGGTGAACGCCATTTTTCACTATTTTTAGCTCTGAGGGTCATATGACGTCATAGGTGCTGAAGATGCTTTTGTTCAAAAGCGCATACTTTACTGTCATAACTCTGAAAATTCATTATTCTGAACAACTGGCATCATGTCGAAATCATTGCCCTAAAATAAAAATTAAAAGTATGCTTATGACGTAACATGACGCATATGACGTCATGACTCAAAATATATGTAGAAATTCTGCAGAACTGCAAACTGGTAAGTTTCAACTTTCTATCTCATCCTGAAGCTCTTTAATCCTAAAATGAAATTTTCGGTCCATGTTCGAATCTTATTTAAAGCCACAGAACTTCGGTCTTTCGAATTTCGGTTAGCTGACAGGATATGCATACCTTAGTTTCAAGATGTACCATCTGTGAAAATTTGAAGAAAATCCGACCATAAATGACGGCTGTAGAGCGCGAACACCATTTTTCACTATTTTTTAGCTGTGACGTCATGTGACGTCATAGGCTGCTAATAATCATTGAAATCAAAAATTTCTTCACGTGACTAATAACCCATAAAAATTCATCTCCTAGGACTATTGCAACATATTAAAATAAGCGTTTAGTTAGGAAGAAGAAAAGAATAATAATAAA
This sequence comes from Solen grandis, assembly GCA_021229015.1. NCBI lineage: Eukaryota > Metazoa > Mollusca > Bivalvia > Adapedonta > Solenidae > Solen > Solen grandis. Next base: position 43,957,734 of record CM037789.1, read on the forward strand.
AAAAAATGACGTCACGTGACGTCATATGACGTTATTTTCACATAATTGTTTAGACACCCAGAGACCTACTAACTGACAAGATTTCAACTTTCTATCTCAAATAGGACAGTTTTTATAAGCATTTAAAAATTGACGTCCTTGGTTCGAATCTTGATCCGCCATAGATGCTTGGACTTTTTGAATTTTGAAAAACGGACACCGGTATACACAATAAGAACGTAATATACACATTCTGTGAAAATTTGATAAAAAACGGCCCATTAATAATGGGTCTGGACCGTGTACAAACTTTCGTATCAATTTCAAATATGACGTCAAATGACGTCATAGGCTTCTGAAAACATTGAAAATCGAAATTTCAGCGTCTGAATCATTGTCATTAATTTTCATTGCCCTTCGACAATTTCAAAATATAGAAATACCCTTGTTAATATTAGAAATACATTATCATATAATGACGTCACGTGACGTCATATGACATTTAATTTTACAATATGTTTAAGACTCCCAGAGACCTATATACTGACCAAATAATCATTTTCTATCTCCAATAGGACTGATTTTATAGGGATTAAAAATTTACGACCTTGGTTCGAATCTTGGATTCGCTAAAACCATGGACTTTTCGAATTTTGAAAAACGGACACCGAATGCACAACTAGAACTTAATATACACATTCTGTGAAAATTTGATGAAAATCGGTTCATAAACAAAAGGCTTGCAGACCGCGTACAAACTTTTTTGCATATTTCAAGTGTGACGTCATATGACGTCATATGCATATGAAAATCATAGAAATCAAAATTTCAGTCTTTGAAGCATGCGTCATTAAAATTTTCTTGCCCTTCGACAATTGCAACATATAGAAATATTCTTGTTAATAATAGAAATACATTATCATTTTAATGACGTCACTGACGTCATAAGACATTTATTTTCACAAAATGTTTTTAAAACTTCTAGAGACCTAAATACTGACTAAAATCAACTTTCTATCTTAAATAGGACAAGATTTTATAAGCATTTAAAAATTTACGACCTTGGGTTTGAATCATTGGATTCGCTATAGAACCATGGACTTCTCGAATGTTGAAAAACGGGCACCGGGATGCACAACCCAGAGCCTAACATACACATTCGTGAAATTTTGATGAAATCGGTCCAGAAATAATGGCTGTGACCGCGTAACAAACTTTTTCACGTGACGTCAAGTCTGACGTTATATGACGTCATATGAATATACAATTCATTCATCCGAAAGCTCATGGTTTGAAATATATGCCATAAAAAATTTTTTGTTCTGAGTCAATGGCAACACCTCGAAATTAACACAAATATAAGAGAAGAAAAAAAGAATAAAGAAGAAGAAGAGATAATAAAAAAACAGTACAAACCCAATATGACTTTCTGCCTGTGGCAGAAAGTCCTAACTAGATGTCATTCGTGAAAACGAATGATAGGACTTTTTGCAAGCTGTGTTAATGCAAAAAGCAGGAGATAGAAGTTTCATGTAATGACTCACCTCTGGTAATTTTTCATGTTCATGCTGAACAATTGACATTTTATTCCGAAATAAGGCAAATGAAAAGAACTAAGTATTACACTATTTTTAGCTCTGACGACACATGACGTCATAGGGTACTGAAAATTCTCTTGTTCAAAAGCGTATACTTTCCTTTCATAACTCTGAAATTTTCATTATTCTGAACAACTGGCATCATGTCGAAATCATTGCCCTAAAATGAAAATTAAGAAGTAATGCTTATGACGTCACATGACGTCATATGACGTCAAAACTCACGGTATTTGTAGAATTCTGCAGAACTGCAAACTGTGTAAGTTTCAACTTTCTATCTCATCCTGAAGCTCTTTAATCCTAAAATGAAATTTTTCGGTCCTATGTTCGAAATCTTATTTCAGCCACAGAACTTCGGTCTTTCGGACTTTCGGTAAGCTGAGAGGATAGGCACACCTTAGTTTCAAGATGTACCATCTGTGAAAACTTGAAGAAAATCCGACCATAAATGACGGCTGTAGAGCGCGAACATCATTTTTTCACTATTTTTAGCTGTGACGTCATTGTGACGACATAGGGTGCTGAAGATGCTTTTGTTTTAAAGCGCATACTTAGCTGTCATAACTCTGAAATTTTCATTATTCTGAACAACTGGCATCATGTCAAAATCATTGCCCAAAAATGAAAATTAAGAAGTATGCTTATGACGTCACATGACGTCATATGACGTCAAAACTCAAAATATATGTAGAAATTCTGCAGAACTGCAAACTGTGTAAGTTTCAACTTTCTATCTCATGCAGAAGCTCTTTAATCCGAAAATGAAATTTTCATTATTCTGCATTTTTCATTATTTTTAGCTCTGACGTCACATGACGTCATAGGGTACTGAAAATTATTATGTTCAAAAGGGTATACTTTACTTTCATAACTCTGAAATTTTCATTATTCTGAACAACTGGCATCATGTCGAAATCATTGAACTAAAATAAAAAATAAGAAGTATGCTTATGACGTTACATGACGTCCTTGGACGTCACGACTCAAAATATATGTAGAAATTCTGCAGAACTACAAACTGTGTAAGGTTCAACATTCTATCTCATCCTGAAGCTCTTTTATACTAAAATGAAATTTTCGGTCCTATGTTCGAAACTGATTTCAGCCACAGAACTTCGGTCTTTCGGAATTTCGGTTAGCTGACAGGATATGCACACCTTGATTCAAGATATACCAATAGTAAACATTTGATGAAAATCCGACCATAAATGACGGCTGTAGAGCGCGAAAACTATTTATTACTATTTTTATGCTGTGACGGCAGGTGACGTCATAGGGTGCTTAGGATGCTTTTCTTCAAAAGCGCTTAATTTACTGTCATAACTCTGAAATTTTCATTATTCTGAACAACTGAAACATGTCGAAATCATTGCCCTAAAATGAAAATTAAGATGTATGCTTATGACGTCACATGACGTCATATGTCGTCAGGACTCAAAATATTTGTAGAAATTATGTAGAACTGCAAACTTTGTAAGTTTTCAACTTTATATCTCATCCTGAAGCTCTTTTATCCTAAAATGAAATTTTCGGTCCTATGTTCGAATCTTATTTCAGCCACAGAACTTCGGTCTTTCGGAATTTGGTTAGCTGACAGGATATGCACACCTTTGATTCAAAATGTACCATCTGTGAAAATTTGAAGAAATCCGACCATAAATGACGGCTGTAGAGCGCGAACACACATTTTTCACTATTTTTAGCTGTGACATCATGTGACGTCATAGGGTGCTGAAGATGGTTTTGTTCAAAAGCGCATACTTTACTTCCATAACTCTGAAATTTTCATTACTCTGAACAACATGGCATCATGTCGAAATCATTGCCCGAAAATGAAAATTTAGAAGTATGCCTTATGAAGTCACATGACGTCATATGACGTCACCACTCAAAATATATGTAGAAATTCTGCAGAACTGCAAACTGTGTAAGTTTCAAACTTTCTATCTCATCCTGAAGCTCTTTAATCCTTAAATGAAATTTTCGGTCCTATGTTCGAATCTTATTTCAGCCACAGAACTTCGGTCTTTCGGAATTTAGGTTAGCTGACAGGATATGCACACCTTTGATTCAAGATGTACCATCTGTGAAAATTTGAAGAAAATCCGACCATAAATGACGGCTGTAGAGCGCGAAAAAACCATTTTTCACTATTTTTAGCTGTGACGTCATATGACGTCATAGGGTGCTAAAAATCATTGAAACAAAATTTGCTCACGTGACTAATACGCCATAAAAATTTTCATCGTCCCTAGGACTATTGCAACATATAAAAATAAGCGTTTTGGGTTAGGAAAAAGGGAAAGAATAATAATAATAATAACTAGATTTCATTCGTTGATACGAATGATAGGACCTTTCTGCTCAAATTGAAAAATTAAGATTAATTCCGTGAGAAAGAATATATATTAAATTCTCTAACCTTTACTTTTTTCTTTTTTTTTCGTATGGACTTCTTTTAGCTTTGACGTCACATGACGTCATAGGGTGCTGAAAAATTCTTTGTTCTGAAGCGCATACTCTACTGTCGTAACTCTGAAATTTTCATTATTCGAACAAAATGGCATCATGTCAAAAAACATTGCCTTAAAATGAATATTAAGAAGTATGCTTATGACGTCATAAGACGTCAAGACTCAAAATATATGTAGAAAATTCTGCAGAAAATGCAAACTGGTAAGTTTTCAACTTTCTAAACTCATCCTGAAGCTCTTAATCCTAAAATGAAAATTTTCGGTCCTATGTTCGAATCTTATTTCAGCCACAGAACTTCGGTCTTTCGAAATTTCTGTTAACTGACAGGGTATGCACACCTTAGTTTTTAAGATATACCATCTGTGAAAATTTGAATAAAATCCCGGGCCAAAAAATGGCAGCTGTAGAGCGTGAACACCATTTTTCACTATTTTAAACTGTGACGTCACATAACGTCATAGGGTGCTGTAGATGCTTTATTCAAAAGCGCATTCATAACTGTCATAACTCTGAAATTTTCATTATTCGAACACAAAGGGATCATGTCGAAATCATTACCCAAAAATGAAAATTAAGAAGTATGCCCCATGACGTCACATGACGTCAATGACGTCACGACTCAAAATATTGTAGAAATTCTGCAGAACTGCAAACTGTGTAAGTTTCAACTTTCTATCTCATCCGAAGCTCTTTAATCCTAAAATGAAATTTTTTGGTCCTATGTTCGAATCTTATTTCAGCCACAGAACTTCGGTCTTTCCGGAATTTCGGTTAGCTGACAGGATATTCACACCTTAGTTTTCAAGATGTACCATCTGTGAAAATTTGATAAAATCCGACTATAAATGACGGCTGTAGAGCGCGAACACCATTTTTCACTATTTTTAGCTGTGACGTCCCTGTGACGTCAAAAGGGTGCTGAAAATGCTTTTGTTCAAAAGCGCATACCTTACTGCATAATTCTAAAATTTTCATTATTCTGAACAACTGGCATCATGTCGAAATCATTGCCCTAAAAATGAAAATTAAGAAGTATGCCTATGACGTCACATGACGTCCCTATGACGTCACCCACCAAAATATATGTAGAAATTCTGCAGAACTGCAAAACTGTGCAAGTTTCCCAAATTTCTATCTCATCCTGAAGCTCTTTAATCCTAAAATAAATTTTCGGTCTTATGTTCGAATCTTATTTCAGCCACAGAACTTCGGTCTTTCGGAAATTTTGGTTAGCTGACAGGATATGCACACCTTTGATTCAAGATGTACCATCTGTGAAAATTTGAAGAAAATCCGACCCGTAAATGACGGCTGTAAGCGCGAAACACCATTTTTCACTATTTTTAGCTGTGACGTCATGTGACGTCATAGGGTGCTGAAAATCATTGAAATCAAAATTTCCTCACTGACTAATATGCCATAAAAAATTTATCGTCTAGGACTATTGCAACATATAAAAATAAGCGTTTAGTTAGGAAGAAGAAAAGAATAAAATAACTAGTGTCATTCGTGAAAACGAATGATAGGGCTTTCTGCAAGCTGTGTTAAATGCAAAAGCAGGAGATAGAAGTTTCATGTAATGACTCACCTCTGGTAGTATTTCATGTTCATGCTGAACAATTGAAATTATATTCCGAAATTAGTGCCCAAATGAGAAGAACTAAGTATTAGTCTGTGACGTCACATGACGTCATAGACGTCATAACTCCTAAACATATTAGAAATTCTGCAGAACTGCAAACTGTTTAAGTTTCAACTTTCTATCTCATCCTGAAGCTCTCTAATCCTAAAATGAAATTTTTGATCCAATGTTCGAATCTTATTTCAGCACAGAACTTCGGTCTTTCGGAATTTTCGGTTTGGCTGACAGGATATGCACACTTAACTTTCAAAATGTACCATCTGTGAAAATTTGAAGAAAATCCGACCCTAAATGGCGGGGTAAGCGGAACACCCTTTTTTAAACTATTTTTA
>CM037789.1:43963859-43976116 GCA_021229015.1 Solen grandis
AAAATTTTCCTTAAAAAAATTAAGTTTTTGGGTTTCCGTCATATATTAGAACCATATTAACGCGTTCCTCTGATATAAATTACATTGAAATAACTGAAATTAAATTAAGTTTTAGACCTGCATGAAAATACCGAAATTTACGACTACGGAAAAAAATAACAAAAACAACATCCCAACAAAAACAAAGCAACATGAGACTTTCCTGGACCCTTATCAAACGAAAGAGACCTGTATGTTATTAATGACATAATGTAACATGATCCTGTTCAAAGAGTTACCCTAAATATGGGCCAATCAGAAGCTCTGAAAATAAAAAAACCCGCTTTCGGGGCGTTGCTTTTTGATGACGTAAAAACTAACTTGGTTCTGTTCAACCGTTTGTCTGAACTGCATTTTTTCATTTTTCTTTTCGGCCAAAATGACATTACAATTTTAATCATACACAGACAGTAGACAGACAGTAAAATCCAGGCTAATCGTATCACCTTTTCTTTCTCTTTCACCTCTCTCTCTCTCTCTCTCTCCTTTCAAATAACTTTTAATTTTTCTTTCATGCGCATCCGTTTTTTTTTATTGTTTGTTTCTACAATCATGATTTTAGCTGTCAGTCGTTGTGAAAGATACGGGCACGAATCTCGCCTCCAACAGGATTAGAGCCCACAACCCCTTGTTCAGTGACCCAGCTTTTTACCATTTCAAGACGCTTCTATTATGTTCACTTAAATAGTTAAGAAGAAGACAACACACTGTAGAAATGGCATCAATCGAGTCGCACTATCTACGGTTAGCTAAGTAACATAAGTAAATTCCTCGTTAAATTATTTACGTCGAAATATCTTGATCAAATCGACATTAAATATTAACTAGAGTCGTTTTCGCGACATCATCGTTTTTGCTTAAATGAACAGTATCAAACCTGATCAGCCGAAAAAAATAAGCTTTTACATCTTAGACCCAAAAACCTGGTTTTGTATTACAAACTGGATGCAAACGACAACAGGTTGAGTCTTCCATCTGAGTCATCATTCACATGTAAGTGTGACCTTGACCAGGGGGCCAGGATCCAGCGTTTGAATGTTATGCTTCAATTCATATAGGCAAGTCTAAATGTTAAATCAGTGGAGAATCATATGATCCAGAATAAGTTACAGCCCGGACAAGCAAATCAAGCACTATTTGCATCTTCACCTTTAAGTATGGCCATGACCGTAGAGCCAGGCACCCAAGTCTTGTGCGCAACATCAAATATTAGTATTGCAATCAGAAAATCATTGAAATCATAAATCAGAAGTTATTTCCATGTCTAAGTTACAACCCGGACAAGCAAATCCATCATCCTGACGTTTTACCCCTAAGTGTTTCATTGAACGCAACACTTGAATGCAACTCTTCCTCTCATAGAGGTAAAGATTTCTGCATTTTTAAAGCCTGCAATCCATGTACAGTCTAGTTACAGTCCAGTTGAACACTGAAAGTATAAAAAAAAATAACAAGAGGGCCAAGATGGCCCTAAAGACGCTCACCTGAGAAAAGCTGCCTTCATTGCCTGAACAAGTTACTAGAGTCGCTAACGCGACAACATCAGTTTTCGCAGATACAACAGTCTTTGGTGCCTATTAATGCTACAAAGTTCCATTTAGTATAGTATAGAAGTTGCATGATTCGAACATTAAATTTCCACTTTGAAGCATAAAAACTTATTTACAATTGATCAACAATGGATCAAACTTTGAACTGTCATAAAATAACCAAATCACGCCCAATTATTAAAACCACTACATCACTGGAAAGAGCCTTTAAAGCACTTAGACTTTTGCCCATATTCTCTCAATAAAATATTTTTAGTTTTGGAGCTATTTTGGGCCGAAGAAAAAAAAACCTATAATCGTAATATGAACTTTTTAAATTGTGAGACTTTTTGAATCATAAAACTACATTACCTATGAAAAAATGACGAAGATTGAATAAAAAAATAAAGTCAGGAGCTTCAAAAAAAACCTAAAAAGTCACGTTTTTGAAATTTAGATTTTTTTCTTCAAAATATTAGTGAAGTTTGATCGCATCTTCTAAACCCTAAATTCGCCAACCCATATATTGTGTGCGCATGCGTCTTATAATTCATATGCAGCGAACAGAATTCTTCTATCTAATCTCAAACAAAAATGGGCGGGTTTTTTTCGTAGACCTACTCTCATTTGCACAGTTTTTTTTTCTTTGCAAGGTTCAACATCAAGCTCTTCTAGCGCAATAATTTCCCGTATCATATACTGTTTGTGCTATCAACAAGGAACAGAATGTTACAAACCGCATTTTGATCAGACTTCAACTTTTTATGTAATAAGCAAAATAATGATTTCAAGCAAAGCAAAACAAAATTGAGTAAAATTTGACCATTAAGTATCTAGCAATGCAGCAAATAGTTCAATTAAGTATATAAGTCGCACTAGTCGAATATTCTATTTCTTATATATCACAATTTGAAGCATAAATAGTGATTTACAATTGTTCAAAAAGGATCAAACTTTGGACGCCTAAAATGTCCAATTCAAGTCCGATCTTCAAAACTAAACATCACTGGAAAGACTCTTAAGAACTAAAACTTTTGTTCATATACTCTCAGTGAATTATTTTTAATTTTGGAGCTATTTGAGCCGAATAAAAAACAATAATCGTATTATGACCTTGACCTTTGCATTTTATTTATTTTTTAATTGTGACGCCTTTCAAATATAATTATATATAACGTGTAAATATTTCAAGAAGAATGTACAAAAAAATAAAGTCAGGTACGACAAAAAATGTTTTGAATTTTAATTTTTCCAGTATTTTAGTGAAGTTTGACTGTTTCTAGAGGACAAACCATGAATTTCTTACATTCGCCACCCCATATATACTGTTCGTATATGTCTTGCAAATCGTATGCAGCAAAGAGAGTTCTTCTATTTAGTTGATGATGACACTTTATCTTTTGATTTTTTTATCTTTAGTTAAGGAAAATACATCAGATTTAGAATAAAAATTCAGTTAGAGAAAATGAAGTTAGAAAAAGAAGAAAGAGAAGAGAAAATGAACTTAAAAGGGAAGAAGGAGAAGAGAAAAATAAGATTGGAAAAAGAAGAAAGAGAAGAGAAACTGAAGTTAGAAAAAGAAGAAAGAGAACACAAAACACAGCGTCAATTTGAGTCAGAGAAATTGAGATTGGAGGAAGAAGAGAAGAGAGAGAATTTAAATTATGAATGGAAGATTTTAACAGGCAAATCAGACTACAATTTTAACAAATAAACTATTGATGTATCTAAAAATATAACTGTTATCCTCCATTTCAAAAAAAAGATGTGGACAAATATTTCTTACATTTTGAAAAAGTTGGAGAAAACTAAAGTGACAAAAAGAACATTGGACTTTACTTCTGCAAAGTGAAATTTACACACAATTAAGTATTGAACAGTGTTCTGATTATGACAAAGTTAAAAAGCTAATTCTAACAAGTCATGAGCTTGTTCCTTAAGCATACAGACAGTAATTTAGAAATTGTAAAAAAAGAAACTAGTCAAACACATGTTGAGTTTGCTAGAACAAAATAACAATTATTTGATCGCTGGTGTTCATCTAAGAAAATAGAACAAAGTCATGAAAAATTACGTTAGCTCATGCTCGTTGAAGAGTTTAAGCATTGTATTCAACCTGGTGTTCAGTCCTTTCTCGATGATAAACAAGTCGAACTTTAGAAGAGGCTGCCCGATTGGCTGATGACTATTCTCTCACCCATAAAGTCTCATTTATAAACAAACCTAGGCCCATTCCAACACTTAGTATTACTAGAAGTACTAATTCTTATCAATTTGCCCATTCTCAGTCAATCAAAATGGCAATTCTACTGGCGGTTCAAGTCAGTTCAAATTTCACAAGCCAAAACCAGTTTCTAAAAATAAATCTCATCTTGTTATCAATTATTTCAAAAAGACTGGTCATCTTATTTCAGAATGTTTAAAACTCAAAAGGAAGCAGTCGGGTGATGACCAACAGGTCTTACCACTTTAAAATCAAGGCCACAGATTTGTGTCAAAAGTGACACTTTTGATAAGGTCATTGAATCTGTTTCATGTGTTCAGGCAAAAGAGCCTATTCATAATGTTTTTGGTTTCAGAACCTAGATCGGATTCTTTTATGGGGGTTTTATGAGCCATTCATTTCTGATGGTTTTGTGTCACTTTAAAGTGATTTATGCCCACCTACCCCCTTTTTAAAATAGGAGAGCTTCTCAGTCCATTAGTTTAACAGATGTCCTGCCTTTTTCTGAGAAGACTTCTTCTTGGGGAAAATGTCCTTGTTCAGGTGTAGAGTGCGGATTTTAAATGCACCCCCCCATAATGTTTATTTATCATCCGCCTTGGGTTACTGGGCCAGTGTCTGTTAGTATTAGAACTTCCTTACCATTTAAAGGTATTCATTTGTTGCTAGGCAATGACTTAGCTGGGGAAAAGGTTGTGGGTTTAAACCACTTGTAACTGACACACCATGGACAGTATATCAATCCTATTGAGCAGGAAATTCCTGATCTATATCCTTCATGTGAAGTTACTCGAGCTATGACAAGAAAAGCCATTAGTGACACGGTTAATAAAGCCATTAATTGTGATGAAATGTCACTTCTGCTGTTGACTTGGCTGACGCTTTAATAGGTCAGATTTATAATGAGGCAAAAGCCCATTTTGAATCATGTGAGTACATCACATTCTAATGAGTCAAAATTTTCTTTAGATGACCATGCTTCAAAATGCAAAGTCATGACTTACGGTCAAGGTCACAACTTATTCAGGATAAAAAAACGACCCTGATATTTTATGCTTGTTCGAAAAGGTTTTACCTGAGAATGAGATTTCACTTGTTCCAGTGGATATTATGAAAGAACGGTGTCCTTATGAGAAAATGGAGACCACCTGCTGTTTCAGCCGATGATGATTGGGGGGTTAACCATCAGATTGTAGTTCCAAAGTTGATGATTGGGTGGTTAACCATCAGATTGTAGTTCCAAAGTACTATCACGAGGAAATACTTAGTCTGGCTCATGGAACACCCATGTCAGGTCACTTAGGTATCAACAAGATTATATAACAAAATCTTGAATCACTTCTTTAGGCCTGGTCTAAAATCATATGTGTCTCGTTTCATACATGTCAGATGGTAGGTAAATCAAATCAAACAATTCAAAAAGCAGAGGTACATCATATTCCTGCATTTGAGGAGTTCTCATTGATTGTGTTGGACCTCTACCCGAAGCAAAATCAGGGAATGAGTATCTCTTGACCATGTGTGTTTCGACTTGTTTTCCTGAAACGTCACCTTTGCGAAATATAAAGTCCAAGACCATTGTTAAAGCCCTTGTTAAGTTTTACATTTGTTGGTCTTCCTAAATCAGTTCAATCTGATCAAGGCTCAAATTTCATGTCAGGCATATTTCAACAAGCCCTTGTTCAGTTTTACATTTGTTGGTCTTCCTAAATCAGTTCAATCTGATCAATGCTCATAATTCATGTCAGGCATGTTTCAACAAGTCATGCATGGATTAGATGTTCATCAATATACATGTAGGTCATCTGCTTATCACCCTGAATGTCAAGGTGCTTTAGAAAGATTTCATCAGACATTGAAAAACATGGTTAGGACATACTGCTTTGACACGTAGAAGAACTGGGATGAATGTAACCCTTTGCTCCTGTTTGCTGTTAGAGAGTCTGTTCAAGAGTCACTTGGCTTCAGTCCATTTGAAATTGTGTTGGGTCACACTGTGCGTGGACCATTAAAATGCTTAAAGACAAATTCTTGTCCGATGATAATTCATCTTTGAATTTACTGCAGTATGTCTGACTTTCGCGTTAGATTGTCAAAATCTTGCGAAATGGCAAGATTTAATCTTCATATAGCTCGAGATTAAATGAAGCAGAAATATGACATTTAACCTCAAAACAGAAATTTCAAACCAGGTGATCAGGTTCTTGCTTTGTTTGCCAATTCCTGGCAAACCGTTACAAGCCAGATATTATGGTTCATGCCCCCCCCCCCCCCCCCCCCACCCCAAGCTTGCCCCCGGTCATACATTTTTCTAGCTATAAAATCCCTTGATTACATCATAGTAGTGTTGTCTAGAGGAAATCCCCATCGTGGGCCCCGTATTGAATCATCCGCATAACCACCTGACCAGCCAGACTCCTATTGTCTTATGGTCCCCTGCTGTTAATGTGTAGGTAATCCGAATCGACAGTGTGATAAGCATGTGTTTATTAGGGTACTGCGGACACGTTCACTGATTGAGAGAAATTTACATGGTGTCTGCCGAGCGATCTAACAATTGGGAAAAAATAGGCAATTGCCAAAATTTCGTATCAGTTACAAATATAAACTATTTAAAAGGATTTTTATTTATTTTTTTTTTATTTTTTTATTTTTTTTTTTTTTTGCTGTAGCAAACTGCAGAGTAGATGCATCCCTATCGCTACCCATGCAAATTAAACTTAATCAGAAATGGGTTGTGTTTCTTAATGTAAATCAGCTTTACTATTTTTACATAACTTTTTAAGTATTATTTTTAAGAAACTAACTCCTCTGAATATTTTTCCTGAAATGAATAAATACAAACAGTAGGGCCGATACATCATCATGTTCACTTTTTAATATTTGTGAATATAATAATCTACATGTATGTGTTCATGATCTCTTAATATAGACACCATGGCGTATTTTAAATTTAAAAAAAAAATGAATAAAAAAAATGAAAGAATTTGAAAATTTCTATCTGCCATTTTTTGGGACAATCCATATTTTGGACAATGTATATACATGTAGGTTATGCATGATCACTAATTCAAATCAAATCCAGGTAATCAGTAATTGAGCAATATTACTGATAAGTCGTGAAAACGAAATACTTATGCACAGAAAACACAATTATGTGCGAAATAAAACGGATATTAAAGACTTTATATTATATATCAACATTTTTTATTACTGAATATTGTTTGTTTTGTCACTGATTTAACATTTGGGGGAAAAAATGTACCAAAATCGACACGCAAAAGGGGGCCCAAACCGGCTGCAACCGCCCAACCCGGTATTCCCTTCAACATATTTGACAAAATATTTTTTAAAGTGAATTTTTTCCTCATATTTAAACAAAACTGTCTTTTACAATGTTGAGTCAAATGTCCCAAAAAATCGACACGCAGAAAGAGGCCCAAACCTGCTGCAAACCCCCCAAACCCCTAAAACGTGCGCCTGATTTTTTTTATCTGGGAAGACTGTGTGTGACGGCTGCTTCCAGATCGACAAATAGACAGTCAAGTTACCAAGTTCGAACCTAAACGCATATACCCGGTATTCCTTAAAATATTTGACAAAATATGTTTAAAGTGATTTTTTCCTCATATTTAAAAAAACTGTCTTACAATGTTGAGTCTAAAACTGATGACTATTCAAAGCATTCACTAACTGATAGTATACAAAAGGGTCATTTTCCCTTTTTTTTTTTTTTTTGTGGGGGGGGGGGGGGGGGGGTCCAAAAAACCCCTTATTATTTTTTAACGTCAGTCTGCACCCGCCCCCCGCCCCCTTTTACTACCTTTATTTTTTTAATACAACTGTAGTCCCAAAAAATTTTTGACAGTAGTTATTCAAAAACATGGCTTTGCGAAGGTAAAAATAAAATTATATTGTCAAGGCTCAGTCCCAATTGACATTTTTTGCCCGGGGATGTACTCCCGATGGAAATTGAAAGAGCCTCGGGAGGCGTCGGGAACAAATTCCCTGTGGGCCCGCGGAAGCTTTGAAAGCGTTGCGTTGCATTGAATTTTTTCTTTTATATGTTTTTCGGTGTTTTTTCGGGGAAAACATTCACGGAGCTTTCGCGGGAAATATTTTTTCCTCCGAGAAACCCCAGGCTTCGGTGATGTCTCGAAGGTTCGGCGACCTTTCTGTGATACATTCCAGATCTTGTGATAGAATTTAAATATTCGCAAAAATTCGACAAGCGCAATCCAAAATTTGTTGTTGTTTGTTGTTTGTTTTTTTTTTTTTTTTTTTTTTTTTTTGTCAACTTTAGACGTGACATCAAAATGGGGGAATCCGGGGCTCCTCATAAAACCCCCCAAACTACCCCTTTATTTTGTCCATCCCCCAAAATTTCCAAACCCCTATCTACGGGGGTGTTCCCCCGATGATGTACAAGGCCATAACCGAAATATCAGTGAACGATTCATCGGACCCCAATCCCGACGCTTCTCATGGGATTGCTCCGTCTTTTGGCTCAAACATCTGATGCCATCGGAGAAAAAAATGTGTATATCCACATGGCCGATGATTTTTCTCCAGTGGGACCTAGGCATCAGATCCATGTCTTCAAATTTCAAACAAAACAAAAACTTCACTTTTATCCCCAGATACCTTCAGAATGCCCCCCCCCCCCCCCCCCCTGGAAAAATTCTGGATCCGGCCTGATAACTCTTAACATTTTGAGGAACATCGTCAAGAAATTAATTCATCTGGAGTCATTACAATAGACACGACTCAAAGGACTTTTTCAGAATATAAACATTTGTTTCCGGATATTCCCATACAGACTGATAAAATATATCATGATGTAGTTGTCGAAGGTGATGGATCAGTCAAACAACATCCATACAGAATGAATCCGGCGAAACAAAATCATTTGAAAAATGAAGTTAAGTATCTTCTTGAAAATGATTTCATTGAACCAAGTCAAAGTAAGTACAGTTCGCCGTGTATTCTAGTACCAAAACCAGATGACACGTATTGGATGTGCACGGATTACCATAAAATCAATGCTATCACTAAAACAGACTCACACCCAATACCCGTATACCAATACGACTGCATCGTTAAAGTTGAAAAGCCAGATATGTTACAAAATTTGACTTATTGAAAGGATTCTGGCAGGTCCCACTTACAGATCGCGCCAGAGAACTGTCTGCATTTGTTACACCAGATGAGCTGTATCAGTACAAAGTAATGCCTTGTGGTTTGAAAAATTCGCCGGCTACCTTTGACTTGACTCGACTATTGAGTTTACCGTCGCCTCGACAGAATTTCAGTCATATAGCGACGTCCAGCTAATTACAGGTAGAGAAGACCCCAAATGCACGGAGGCATCCGAGGAGAACCACCGACCTACCGAAAGCCAGCTGGAAGGCTGCCTCACATGAAAATCCGAATGACCCTGTCGGAATTCGAACCCACGCGGTGAGGGCTGAGTGAGTGTTAAAGTCAGTGACTTTACCCTCTCGGCCACGGAGGCCCAATAGATTAATTGATGCAATGCTGACCATTAACCCGGCTAAAGTGAATTTTGTCATGCATCATCAACTTTCTTGGGACATGTTGTTGGACGAGGTCAAGTTAAACCTGTGGATGCAAAAGTTGAATCAATTTCAGAATTTTTCAACACCTTTATGCAAAGACAGCTGATGCGAATTCTTGGTATGGTGGATATTACAGAAAGTTCTGTAAGAACTTTCAGAAATTTCTGAGCCTTTGACAAATCTGCTTAAAAAGGGTAAAGCCTTTGTTTGGACTCATGACTGTCCAAATAGCATTCGATAAGTTAAAAGCCATACTTACGAGCCTACCAAATTCTGTAAGCACCAGATTTTAAGAAATTTTTCAAACTAGCTGTGGATGCTAGTGATGTTGGTGCTGGTGCTGTTCTGTTACACGGAGATAATAATGGAGCTGACCAACTGTTTGTTTGTTGTTGTTTTTTTCAAAGAAATTTAACAAATATCAAAGAAATTACTCTACAGTAGAAAAGGACTGTGTTGCTCTTGTACTTGCTGTTCAACATTTGAAGTTTATTTGACTTCATCACAAAAACATATTGTTGTCTTTAGTGATCACAATCCTTTAAGTTTCTTGCACAAGTTGAAGAACAAAAATTGTTAAGGTTGAGTTT
This sequence comes from Solen grandis, assembly GCA_021229015.1. Classification (NCBI taxonomy): domain Eukaryota; kingdom Metazoa; phylum Mollusca; class Bivalvia; order Adapedonta; family Solenidae; genus Solen; species Solen grandis. The sequence continues at coordinate 43,973,821 of CM037789.1, forward strand.
AATGTTGCAAGAATTTGACCTTGATTTAAACATATTAAAGGAAAGGACAATGTCAATCCAGATGCTCTGTCGCGTATGTAAATTTAAATAATTTAAATAATGTTTGAAATGACATCTAAACTTATCTTATCTATGTAAATTTAATTTCTTTTGTTTACTGTATACTGTAATTTAATTTGTGTTTATTGTATTTATATTGGTTATTATAACCTAAAAAGATTTATTTCATAAATGTTTTTCCTTTAGGGGTGGGGGGGGGGGTTATATATTATACCTGACCTAGTTTTGTATATACAACACTGTAGAAGGAAATCCATATTCTAAGAATAACTTGTTTACTAGTTTTTCTGGAGTGTTCTATTAAGGAGATCCTTATTCTAACAAGAAAAGATTAAAACAAAATGTTTTAATGGACGGCTTATGATAAGCATACTGTCCGCCTCTCTTTCTCTTGCTGTTTTGACCTTATACCCTAACCTGTCTATGCACAGGACATTCATACTGAAAATGACCTCTCTTTATATTATTTATAAATGGAGGTGCAGTTATTATTTTATAATTTTCTCTGCACGAGTCCTGGGACTCACTATGCTTAAAAGATATGATTCACAATTCAGATAGTTTGCATCTTCCTTCAACCTAAATAGCATTTTCCATATATTTTATGCATCCAGTCGATGCATTGAAACTTAAACTTTGCATCCACAGCGAAAAAACAACAACATGTAATCTTATAAAACAACTTGTCAATAAGGAAAAGAAGAAATATCTAATAACTTACGCAACTTTGTAAAAAAAGGGGGGGGGGATGTAAACATATAAGTGTTTTAAATATTTGTCGCACTGATCGGAAAACACTAAATCCGAAAGTTTGCCTAAAAATCTGATTTTGATGTTTACTTCGAATTAACTAACATACTTAATTTTGTAAAAGCTTTTGTTAGGATGAACATGAGACTAGATAAAGAATAAACACTTTCGTTTTTTTTGTTTTTGTTTTTTGTTGTTTTGTGTTGTTGTTGTTTTGTTTCTTTTTTACTTTTGGGGGACAATATCGGCCCGTCTCAAAAGCAATGCAGCCTTATTTTTCTAAATAATGTATTCTATGTTGCTGTACAATATCAATACAGTTATTATTTTCATATTACATATATTCCATTCCTTAAAACCGTTACTTCACGTTCATGCGTGTTTTAACAGAGAAAAGGGGATGTTTTAAGTGAGGGCGGGGGGCATTTTATTTATACAGTAGTTCGATTGTTATTATGTGGGAAGGAAACATTCCTTAAGAATTTCTCAAATGTATAAATAAGGAAATCATTCGCACACCGAAGAATTTACTCTGTGTGTGTGTGTATGTGTGTGTGTGTGCGTGTGTGTTTAAAAGTTCATTTTATTTTATTTTTATTACGAAGATCAATAAACACATAGTATTGTAGAGATTTTTTGTTTATGCTTTTTATCATTGGAACTCCTAAGACAATTTAAAAATATAAAAATACATGAATTCATACCTCTCAGTCGTGATTTGCCTTGTTCCTCTGTTACCTATGAGAAGTTCGAATAACGAGCTTAAAAATTTACAAAGAATATATTTGCGTTTTTTCCTAGCACTTTGCTTCACAACATTTATGTAGATTCCAGATCTTAATCCTCACCCCATTTTAAACTTAAATCCCGTTTGCTGTGTGTCATAACGCCCCCAAACCCTCATCAAATATACATTTCACAATGACAAGGTGAAAGTTAACTGAAGATGGTATGTGAAAAACAATTTTGCTCAATTAGCAGATTACCTTCTTCATTATTTCGAATTATTTCAGATTTTTTCGAAAGAACCTAGGATTATTCCAAGGGAGATAACTTCTCCGATTTTGTTTTCTTTATTCTTAAACGATATAGAAATGTTCTTCCAAAACAATGTATTAGAAGGTTTTACATTGGTCAAATTGTTATATACCTATTCTGTTTGCAGATGACGCGGCTCTTATATCGGACACGAGAGAAGGGTTACAACATTTATTAAATGGTTTAGAAAGCTATTGTAGGAATGGAAGTTAACAGTCAACATTGAAAAAACAAAGTTATGATTTTTAGAAAAGGGGGTCGAATTGGTCAAGACTGGAAATGGTCGTACGCAGGTTTAATCGATAGAAATCGTAAACTGTTTTAGTTATTAGGAATAGTTTTTACTTGTGGAGGTCATTCCAACAAGCAACTAAAACATAGTGGGAAAAGCACTCGGGCAATGGGTTCACTATTAATTCACAAAGGAAAAGACATCCCCATAAATATA
>CM037789.1:43976216-44004033 GCA_021229015.1 Solen grandis
GGGCCTGGTTATTTAATTTAAGCGGACAAGGATCAACATTAACATCACAAGTACTAAGGTTATCCGGTTCAAGTGGGAGAGGTTTAATAACTGACACAGGTTTAACAATATTTTTGTTATTTCTATCAATGTATTTTTTAACATATTGACATGGCACATTTGTTTTCGTCTCCCAGGAGTCAGGATGACATAACTAAGATCACTGATTTTCTTGTCAATTAGATATGAACCATAATATCTGGCTTGTAACGGTTTGCCAGGAATTGGCAACAAAGCAAGAACCTGATCACCTGGTTTGAAATTTCTGTTTTGAGGTTAAATGTCATATTTCTGCTTCATTTAATCTCGAGCTATATGAAGATTAAATCTTGCCATTTCGCAAGATTTTGACAATCTAACGCGAAAGTCAGACATACTGCAGTAAATTCAAAGATGAATTATCATAGGACAAGAATTTGTCTTTAAGCATTTTAATGGTCCACGCACAGTGTGACCCAACACAAGTTCAAATGGAATGAAGCCAAGTGACTCTTGAACAGACTCTCTAACAGCAAACAGGAGCAAAGGGATACATTCATCCCAATTCTTCTACGTGTCAAAGCAGTATGTCCTAACCATGTTTTTCAATGTCTGATGAAATCTTTCTAAAGCACCTTGACATTCAGGGTTAATACATGTATATTGATGAACATCTAATCCATGCATGACTTGTTGAAACATGCCTGACATGAATTATGAGCATTGATCAGATTGAACTGATTTAGGAAGACCAACAAATGTAAAACTTAACAAGGGCTTTAACAATGGTCTTGGACTTTATATTTCGCAAAGGTGACGTTTCAGGAAAACAAGTCGAAACACACATGGTCAAGAGATACTCATTCCCTGATTTTGCTTCGGGTAGAGGTCCAACACAATCAATGAGAACTCCTCAAATGCAGGAATATGATGTACCTCTGCTTTTTGAATTGTTTGATTTGATTTACCTACCATCTGACATGTATGAAACGAGACACATATGATTTAAGACCAGGCCTGAAGAAGTGATTCAATATTTTGTTATAAATCTTGTTGATACCTAAGTGACCTGACATGGGTGTTCCATGAGCCAGACTAAGTATTTCCTCGTGATAGTACTTTGGAACTACAATCTGATGGTTAACCACCCAATCATCAACTTTGGAACTACAATCTGATGGTTAACCACCCAATCATCATCGGCTGAAACAGCAGGTGGTCTCCATTTTCTCATAATATCCAACTGGAACAAGTGAAATCTCATTCTCAGGTAAAACCTTTTCGAACAAGCATAAAATATCAGGGTCGTTTTTTTTTTATCCTGAATAAGTTGTGACCTTGACCGTAAGTCATGACTTTGCAATTTCGAAGCATGGTCATCTAAAGAAAAGGTTGACTCATTAGAATGTGATGTACTCACATGATTCAAAATGGGCTTTTTGCCTCATTATAAATCTGACCTATTAAAGCGTCAGCCAAGTCAACAGCAGAAGTGACATTTTCATCACAATTAATGGCTTTATTAACCGTGTCACTAATGGCTTTTCTTGTCATAGCTCGAGTAACTTCACATGAAGGATATAGATCAGGAATTTCCTGCTCAATAGGATAAGGTATACTGTCCATGGTGTGTCAGTTACAAGTGGATTAACCACAACCTTTTCTCAGTCTAAGTCATTGCCTAGCAACAAATGAATACCTTTAAATGGTAAGGAAGTTCTAATACTAACAGACACTGGCCCAGTAACCAAGGCGGATGATAAATAAACATTATGGAGGGGTGCATTTAAAAATCCGCACTCTACACCCTGAACAAGGACACTTTCCCCAGAAGAAGTCTTCTCAGAAAAAGGCAGGACATCTGTTAAAATAATGGACTGAGAAGCTCCTCCTATCTTAAAAGGGGTAGGTGGGCATAAATCACTTTAAAGTGAAACAAAACCATCAGAAATGAATGGCTCATAAACCTCCATAAAAGAATCCGATCTAGGTTCTGAAACCAAAACATTATGAATAGGCTCTTTTGCCTGAACACATGAAACAGATTCAATGACCTTATCAAAGGTGTCACTTTTGACACAAATCTGTGGCCTTGATTTTAAAGTGGTAAGACCTGTGGGTCATCACCAGACTGCTTCCTTTTGAGTTTTAAACATTCTGAAATAAGATGACCAGTCTTTTTGAAATAATTGATAACAAGATGAGATAAGAGTTTATTTTTAGAAACTGGTTTTGGCTTGTGAAATTTGAACTGACTTGAACCGCCAGTAGAATTGCCATTTTGATTTGACTGAGAATGGGCAAATTGATAAGAATTAGTACTTCTAGTAATACTAAGTGTGGGAATGGGCCTAGGTTTGTTTATAAATGAGACTTTATGGGTGAGAGAATAATCATCAGCCAATCGGGCAGCCTCTTCTAAAGTTTCGACTTGTTTATCATCGAGAAAGGACTGAACACCAGGTTGAATACAATGCTTAAACTCTTCAACGAGCATGAGCTAACGTAATTTTTCATGACTTTGTTCTATTTTCTTAGATGAACACCAGCGATCAAATAATTGTTATTTTGTTCTAGCAAACTCAACATGTGTTTGACTAGTTTCTTTTTTTACAATTTCTAAATTTCTGTCTGTATGCTTAAGGAACAAGCTCATGACTTGTTAGAATTAGCTTTTTAACTTTGTCATAATCAGAACACTGTTCAATACTTAATTGTGTGTAAATTTCACGAGCTTTTTCTGTCAATACACTTTGCAGAAGTAAAGTCCAATGTTCTTTTTGTCACTTTAGTTTTACTCCAACTTTTTCAAAATGTAAGAAATATTTGTCAACATCTTTTTCTTGAAGTGGAGGAACAAGTTTTATATTTTTAGATACATCAAAAGGTTTATTTGTTAAAATTGTAGTCTGATTTGCCTGTTAAAATCTTCCATTCATAATTTAAATTCTCTCTCTTCTCTTCTTTCCTCTAATCTCAATTTCTCTGACTCAAATTGACGCTGTGTTTCGTGTTCTCTTTCTTCTTTTTCTAACTTCAGTTTCTCTTCTCTTTCTTCTTTTTCCAATCTCATTTTTCTCTTCTCCTTCTTCCCCTTTTAAGTTCATTTTCTTTTCTCTTTCTTCTTTTTCTAACTTCATTTTCTCTAACTGAATTTTTGATTCTAAATCTGATGTATTTTCCTTAACTAAAGATAAAAAAATCATAAGATAAAGTGTCATCATCAACTAAATAGAAGAACTCTCTTTGCTGCATACGATTTGCAAGACATATACGAACAAAATATATGGGGTGGCGAATGTAAGAAATTCATGGTTTGTCCTCTAGAAACAGTCAAACTTCACTAAAATACTGGAAAAATTAAAATTTAAAACATTTTTTGTCGTACCTGACTTTATTTTTTTGTACATTCTTCTTGAAATATTTACACGTTTTATATAATTATATTTGAAAAGCGTCACAATTAAAAAAATAAAATAAAATGCAAAGGTCAAGGTCATATTACGATTATTGTTTTTTATTCGGCTCAAATAGCTCCAAAATTAAAAATAATTCATTGAGAGTATATGAACAAAAGTGTTAGTTCTTGAAGAGCTCTTTCCAGTGATGTTTAGTTTTTGAAGATCGGACTTGAATTTGGACATTTTATGGCAGTCCAAAGTTTGATCCTTTTTTGAACAATTGTAAATCACTATTTATGCTTCAAATTGTGATATATAAGAAATAGAATGTTCGACTAGTGCGACTTATATACTTAATTGAACTATTTGCTGCATTGCTAGATACTTAATGGTAAAATTTTACTCAATTTTGTTTTGCTTTGCTTGAAATCACTATTTTGCTTATTACATAAAAAGTTGAAGTCTGATCAAAATGCGGTTTGTTGCATTCTGTTCCTTGTTGATAGCACAACAGTATATGATAGAAGAGCTTGATGTTGAACCTTGCAAAGAAAAAAAACAACAAAAAACTGTGCAAATGAGAGTAGGTCTACGAAAAACCTGCCCATTTTTGTTTGAGATTAGATAGAAGAATTCTGTTTGCTGCATATGAATTATAAGACGCATGCGCACACAATATATGGGTTGGCGAATTTAGGGTTTAGAAGATGCGATCAAACTTCACTAATATTTTGAAGAAAAAAAATCTAAATTTCAAAAACGTGACTTTTTAGGTTTTTTTTGAAGCTCCTAACTTTATTTTTTTATTCAATCTTCGTCATTTTTTCATAGGTAATGTAGTTTTATGATTCAAAAAGTCTCACAATTTAAAAAGTTCATATTACGATTATAGGTTTTTTTTTCTTCGGCCCAAAATAGCTCCAAAACTAAAAATATTTTAATGAGAGAATATGGACAAAAGTCTAAGTGCTTAAAGAGCTCTTTCCAGTGATGTAGTGGTTTTAATAATTGGGCATGATTTGGTTATTTTATGACAGTTCAAAGTTTGATCCATTGCTGATCAATTGTAAATAAGTTTTTATGCTTCAAAGTGGAAATTTAATGTTCGAATCATGCAACTTCTATACTATACTAAATGGAACTTTGTAGCATTAATAGGCACCAAAGACTGTTGTATCTGCGAAAACTGATGTTGTCGCGTTAGCGACTCTAGTAACTTGTTCAGGCAATGAAGGCAGCTTTTCTCAGGTGAGCGTCTTTAGGGCCATCTTGGCCCTCTTGTTATTTTTTTTATACGTTCAATGTTCAACTGGACTATAACTAGACTGTACATAGATTGCAGGCTTTAAAAATGCAGTAATATTTACCTCTATGAGAGGAAGTGTTGCATTCAAGTGTTGTGTCCTAGCTTTAAGGTCAGTGAAACACTTAGAGGTAAAAGGTCATGGTGATGGATTTGCTTGTCCGGGCTGCAACTTAGACATGGAAATAACTTCTGATTTATGATTTCAATGATTTTCTGATTGCAATACTAATATTTGATGTTGCGCACAAGAGTTGGGTGCCTGGCTCTACGGTCATGGCCATACTTAAAGGTGAAGATGCAAATAGTGCTTGATTTGCTTGTCCGGGCTGTAACTTATTCTGGGTCATATGATTCTCCATTGATTTAACATTTAGACTTGCCTATATGAATTGAAGCATAACATTCAAACGCTGGATCCCTGGCCCCATGGTCAAGGTCACACTTACATGTGAATGATGACTCAGATGGAAGACTCAACCTGTTGTCGTTTGCATCCAGTTTGTAATACAAAACCAGGTTTTTGGGTCTAAGATGTAAAAGCTTATTTTTTTCTGGCTGATCAGGTTTAATACTGTTCATTTAAGCAAAAACCGATGATGTCGCGAAAGCGACTCTAGTTAATATTTAATGTAGATTTGATCAAGATATTTCAACGTAAATAATTTAACGAGGAATTTGCTTATGTTACTTAGCTAACCGTAGATAGTGCGACTCGATTGATGCCATTTCATACAGTGTGTTGTCTTCTTCTTAACTATTTAAGTGAACATAATAGAAGCGTCTTGAAATGGTAAAACGCTGGGTCACTGAACAAGGGGTTCAGGGCTCTAATCCTGTTTGAGGCGAGATTCGTGCCCGTATCTTTCACAACGACTGACAGCTAAAATTATGATTGTAGAAACAAACAATAAAAAAAACGGATGCGCATGAAAGAAAAATTAAAAGTTATTTGAAAGGAGAAAGAGAGAGAGAGAGAGAGGTGAAAGAGAAAAGAAAATGTGATACGATTAGCCTGGATTTTACTGTCTGTCTACTGTCTGTGTATGATTAAAATTGTAATGTCATTTTGGCCGAAAAGAAAAATGAAAAAATGCAGTTCAGACAAACGGTTGAACAGAACCAAGTTAGTTTTTACGTTATCAAAAAGCAACGCCCTGAAAGCGGGGTTTTATATTTTCAGAGCTTCTGATTGGCCACATATTTAGGGTAACTTCTTTGAACAGGATCATGTTACATTATGTCATTAATAACATACAGGTCTCTTTCGTTTGATAAGGGTCCAGGAAAGTCTCATGTTGCTTTGTTTTTGTTGGGATGTTGTTTTTGTTATTTTTTTCCGTAGTCGTAAATTTCGGTATTTTCATGCAGGTCTAAAACTTAATTTAATTTCAGTTATTTCAATGTAATTTATATCAGAGGAACGCGTTTAATATGTTTCTAATATATGCACGGAAACCATAATCTTAATTTTTGAAGGAAATTATTAATTTAGCTTGGTAACTTTTAACGGTAAAATCAAGGGTTTCCGTCTGTATGCAAATAGCGATGAGAACCGAGTTCTCCTATTGAAGAAGGGTATAAAAAGCGACCGAAATTCAAATACCAGTCCATTTTTTTTATCAATATTTTTTTTCCTTCATGCGTTACGGGTCATTAAATAAATACATTTCAATTCTTATTGCTCTCATTACATGTATGTTTGTAAATATATTTTTTTCTGTTTGTTTGCTTGTTTTCAATATGTATCTTAAATTTGTAAAATCTTCATATATGGATTAAATAAAAATTATGTTAGTAAACCTAAGTTTCCCGGGGATGAATATATGTGAGGATATAGTGTTATATGAAAAATAAAAATAAACCAAGTAAGAAATGTTAAAATCAAAAAATTATTATATATATTTTGATTGTCTCTTGATATTTTTTGTATACTTTCGCGTATGCTTACAAAAATTATATATATTTTTAAATTTCTCTTGAAACTTTTATGTATATTTATGTTTATGCCTTGATAATTTTTGTGTTTATCCTCCATATTACGTTGTAAGCTGTCGTTAAATGACAGCTCCACCAACGTCCTTAAAAATGTCCCTATTTCAGTTATTCTTAAGATTGTCTGATTTTCAGTACATGTATATTTTTTTCTTTCATTTTTATTTCGCTTACATATTTACTCTTATCTGTACCTCTGTCATAGTTTCATAGTTACGTCTGTACTTTGTATTAGAACAGAACAGAACAGAACAAATCTTTTATTTCACCCAGGCATACAAAATGCAACATGGAGTTATGTACAAAAATATATATAATTATACATATATTGAGAGTTCCGGTCAGCATACAATGATTATAACAATGATGATGTTTTGTTAACAGTCGTGGTGAAAATTTAAGCGGTGGGGGAACACAGATTTAACCAACAAAGACGAGTCAGATATTATATATATGCAATGTGAGGGTATAGGGATAGTAAGACGGAGGATAAACAATTACATGTACATATGAATGAGAATGTAGAGATAGTGAGAGATACTCAACTAGTATTAGGACGAGGGAGTGTGTGTTTTTTTTAAAATTATTTTAATGATGGTTCATTAATTAATAGGCGAGGCCGTGGTAGATAAAGACCTTGTCACAAGACAATGACACAATGAAATAAGCGTACGCTTTTCACAAGATTCCCGTACATCACGCGGGCAGTTTCTCCCACAGCCACGCCTATGTAAACAAATACCAAGTACCCTCCAGCAAGTCTTACCGAAACGAAATGCAATCCGAGCTGGGGGAATGAAAAAAAAAATAGCACAAAGTGGAATATGGAGATAAGTACATTTTTTCTTCTCTCTATCTATCTCTCTCTCTCTCTCTCTCTCGTTAATCTATGTATTTAAATAGTCTTATCTAATATACTGTTTATATAATGAAGAAAACATGTTTATAAGTCTATGGCATTAAGTTACAATTGATTTGACTTGATTATTACATACAGCAATACACACACACAGACACACACAATATATTTATATATATATTTACTAGTAAGTATAAACAAGTAACATATTTTCCAGGAGAGTCTATGAGGTATCGGTATTTATTTAAATTTTGACATAATTATACCTGCGAACTTACTAACGGCTTTTAATAATGTAAAGTTTTCGCCAGATAGAAAGTATTTGATATGTGTATTATTAGAAATTGCATCAAACTTCGACCACAGATAACGGTCACGCTCTGCATTAAAGAAGGGACAATGAAGTAGATAGTGTTCCTCTGTTCCTACTGCACCAGTTAGACGCATAGGACAGGTTCTTTCTTGAAAAGGGATAGTATCATAATGGCCGGTTTCTACTGGAAGTGAATGGTTTGCTGTACGGTATCTAAATATATTGAATATTTCTTTCCTAGTTAGATGTTTGAAATATGGTTCTATGTTATGAGAGTGTGTTTCTTTAATATTTAAGTATGTGTTTCCTTTATTTGACAATGATAATTCGGAATGCCAATTTTGCTTAGATTGGTCTATTAGCGTACGTTTGACAATCTTTTTATGCTCACCGAAGGTGACGCATATAGTCGCCGCTTCGTCCGTCCGTCCGTCACACTTTCCTTGTCCGGACTATTTCTCAGGAACTAACGGCTTGAATTCAACGAAACTTTATGGGAAGCTTTATTACCAAGAGGAGATGCGCATATCCTCAGCATGACCCGGTTCCTAATTTTTTCAAAGAGTTATGGCCCCTTGACTTTTCGGCCTATAGTACATATTGCATGATTCTTGTCCGGACTATTTCTCAGGAACTAACGGCTTGAATTCAACGAAACTTTATGGGAAGCTTTATTACCAAGAGGAGATGCGCATATCCTCAGCATGACCCGGTTCCTAATTTTTTCAAAGAGTTATGGCCCATTGACTTTTCGGCCTATAGTACATATTGCATGATTCTTGTCCGGGCTATTTCTCAGGAACTTACGGCTTGAATTCAACGAAACTTTATGGGAAGCTTTATTACCAAGAGGAGATGCGCATATCGTCAGCATGACCCGATTCCTAAATTTTTCAAAGAGTTATGGCCCCTTGACTTTTCGGCCTATAGTACATATTGCATGATTCTTGTCCGGACTATTTCTCAGGAACTAACGGCTTGAATTCAACGAAACTTTATGGGAAGCTTTATCACCAAGAGTAGATCGCATATCCTCGCTGACCTGGTTCCTATTTTTTTCAAAGAGTTATGGCCCCTTGACTTTTCGGCCTATAGTACATATTGCATGATTCTTGTCCGGGCTATTTCTCAGGAACTAATGGCTTGAATTCAACAAAACTTTATGGGAAGCTTTATCACCAAGAGTAGATACGCATATCGTCGGCGTGACCTGGTTCCTCAATTTTTCACAGAGTTAAGGCCCCTTGACTTTTTGGCCTATACATTGTAGTTCATATTGCATGATTCTTGTCCGCGCTATTTCTCAGGAACTAATGGCTTGAATTCAATGACACTTTATGGGAAGCTTTATTACCAAGAGTAGATACGCATATCGTCCACGTGACCTGGTTCCTTAATTTTTAAGAGAGTTATGGCCCCTACTACAATGTTGTTGACTGATATTCATGTCAAATACATACTTTTTTCAAATTTATTGAATTGATATATTAAAAGAATTGTAGAATTTTAAGAAAAGAACAATAACAATTTTCAGAAAGCTATTCGACTATATTATACAATTAAGTCTACCCTTTTATTATGCTGAGTCAACACTAGATACTCTATTGTTGTTGTCTTTTTTCTATCACCTTTGTGCTTAAGATAAAACTAAAATATATATATCTATTTTCTGAAAAAATGAAATACATAATGTTTTATGAATTGGATATATGTATGCGAAATTGTATGTTTGTTTTTTTTTTAAATAAAATTACAAAAAAAATAAATAAAAAAATCAATATGCTAGTAATGTCAATCATAATCATGTCAGCTAATTGTTGTTTATGCCATTATACACTATTTCAAATATCCAGTCATATGTCAAGAGTGTTGGTTAACCTCTTTGATATGAGCACACATTGAAATGTATGACTTAATTTTCAGTAGTATAAAAACTTAAAAAAAATCAATGAAAGATCTGATGAGTAACACGTATTATCATATTAAATAGTAAACTGTTACTAAGTCTCCAAATTGATGCATGCACAACCAATACTAGATCAACTCTTGATCAAGTTTTCATGTCTGGAGATCTTAAGCCATTGGTCCATTTGTCAACGCCATATTTCAGTGATCATCAAATTATTTGGATGGGTATCAATCTTCAGTCATTGCTATAATATAAAGGTAAATAAATTGTATCTTGTATTTGATTTTTCCCTTTTTTCGAATTTGAGGACATTACCTGGATTTTATACATGATAAGCATGTGCTGATCCCATTCCGGTCCTTAACATATCCTCCCACCCATTGACCAAGGCCTTATTTGTAACAATGACGTTCTTCGGGGAGCATCTGTCAGTTCTACTGACTTTCTTGTTAAGATCTATTATGTTTTTTGGTTTATCCAAATGTCAGGCCGCCCAATTTTTTGAAAAATTGATTTAATCTTATATATCCATTTAAAATTGTAGCTATGATGTTCGTTTAATATAAATGAGTAAACTTTATAAGATATTTTGTTATGTTTGCCCATAAGGAGACTTGCCCAAAATTTTACCATGCGGGTATCGATTAGAATAGACAAAGGGAATCTCCCCAGTTCGCCATACAGAAAATTTAAAGGAGTAGACTGTTTTGCTCTAGTTATTCGACGCAGTAAACGACAGTGTATGTTTTCAAGAATCGAAGTGTTTTCATAGCCCAAAACCCCAGATCCGTATAATAGAATTGGCGCGACTGTATGGTCGAATAGTTTCAGTATGAGGTCAGTGGGTAAATCAGCGTTGAATATTCGAGAATGAAGAAGATAAAGGGCTTTGTTTGCCTGCTCTGATGCGTGTTTCCTGGCTTTACTGAAAGAACCATTACTAGAAAATCTTACACCTAGATAGTGGTATTCGCTTACAATTTCCAATATTGACCCAAGGTGAAAGAAAAGTTACTGGTTCTTCGTGCTCCAAATACTACAATTTTTGTTTTATTTGTGTTAATCTTAATATGCCAATTAAGACAATATTCATGAAAAGAATTTAGACTTTTCTGGAGATCCTCAGGTGAATTAGCTAAAATAACAGTGTCGTCAGCATAAAGCAGGACTAGAAGTTTAAGCCATGTATTAATAGTTTGGTTTCTTTGTTCAAGCTCTATACCGACTGAATTATTTTGTAGTAAAAAGTTTTGTATACATTTAGGTATAGCGAGAAGAGGACTGGGGATAAGTTTTCACCCTGCCTTACTCCGATATTACTTACAAAGAAATTTGATAACTGTCCGTTAGATAGATATATTATTTATGACATTAAAAATTTTACCATTAATATTATAGTCAAGTAGCTTAGACCACAGACCTGCACGCCAGACAGTGTCGAATGCTTGGGAAAAGTCAATAAATGCACGAAATAATTTCGTTTTCTGCTTTTTCATAAGTTCGATAAGAGCGTGTAAAGTAAATGTATGGTCCGAGCAAGAGTACGATTGTCTAAAACCTGCTTGATTTTCTTCAAGAATACAATTTTCTTCCAGAAAGACATTTAATCTGTTATTAATAACGGATGTGAAAAGTTTACCTAAGCAGCTTAATTAATATTGTAATAGGACGATCATTTCCAGCATCATTACTACATCCCTTATTTTTGTAAATGGGAAAAATGATCCCTTCTAGCCAGGTCTGTGGAACATACTTGTTAAGACTGAACTTATATCAAGTTATCAAATCTATCGTCGCCAATGGTATCTGTGTTAATTTTTTCGAAATGTTTGTAAAAATCTTCAATATTTGGTTGAGTTTTAGAATTGGTGTTTTGTTTAATATTATTGATGAATTGCCAATATTTCTTTGGATTTTATCATTTAGGTTTCTAATTTTTTTTTTTTTTTTTTCTTATACAATTTTTTTTTTTTAGCTTTATTATGGCCTTCTTTGCCTTTTTACACTTTGGACCAAACCAGGATTTATCGTGTTTACTTTGTTTGAAGTTAGTGTTGTTTTTAGTATTAAGGAATGTTTTATTTGAGGCATCTTTGAAAAGTGAGGAAATTGCATTTGGTACTTTTTCAATTGTGTCTGGATTAGGATTATTATTCAGATCTTCGAGTATATCATTTATCATATCAGTGTTTATATTATCAGAGAACATTTGGGCAGATGAGCTTTGCCATTGGGGTTTTCTAGGCTTAACTGGATCGTTTGTGTTATGAACATTTCCCTCTGATTTTAAGCATAAGTTAATGGTAAGTATTATGGCACTGTGACCGTCAGAAAAAAGAGAATCCATATGGCAGATATCGAATTCAACAATATTATTAAAACAATCAGCTGAGGCTATAGCATAGTCTATGACAGACCTGTCGCGAAAAGTAAAGTTTCCTATATCATTAAATATTCTACCATTTAAAATAAAGAGATTGTTATATCTGCATATATCAATAAGTCTGAGGCCTTTAGTATTTGTTTTTTTATCAAGGAATTTTCTTTCTAAAGAAACGGATAACTGTTCGAGTATAATATGTTTATCAAGCTGGGGCGTCAAATTGTTATCAAACTCTGTGTATTCGTATATTGTAGGATCAGACGGCAAATAATCAGGGATGTTACATGTTCGTCCGTTTGAGTCACCCAATAAAAAGACATATTGGAAGCGAGAGCAAATCTGCGAAATATCTTCCCCAAATTCATTTAAAAGGTCTTCTTTCAAAAAGCGAGAGTTTTCAGGTGGTATGTATATGGAACCAATTACAGTGGGGTCAGCATTTTTGTCTAATTGTAACTTTATCCAAAGGACATATTCAGAAGTACTGTCAATTACCTCAACGTAAGGATCTAAATTGTTTCTTACATAAATACCGATACCTCCAGACTTTCTTTTGAATTTCTGTTTACGAACTTTAGAATAAAAATGGTAGCCAGGGATTTCAACAATGTCGTGATCATCTAAATGGATTTCTGAAATAAAAAAAAAAATCAAACTTATTTGTGTAGTTAACAAAGTCAAGGTAATTAATTTTGTTTTTGAGACCACTCACATTTATGGCACAAATATTTAAAAGTTTCTTATTTTGGTTTTTATTTATATTTTCAGAGTCAACAGATTCCCCCGATGGACTCTAAGCAGACACGTGTGGAGTTTCCGGGTTGGATAAGGGTGGAAGATCCCATGGGCGTTTAAAGGCTAGATCCACACCAGGGTGACTACTAGACCGCGCCATGAAATGTGATCTACTTGGAGGGCGGGGGCGCTGTCCACGAGATTTGGCTGGTGACCTAGACTGCTGACGACCACGTGGGATTGTAGATCTGGAACGTTCATAAGTTTGCAGCGGAATCATGTGCAGGTTGTGGGGCATTTGAACTGTTACTGTGAGGACCCGCAGTAGACTGTGGCACGTTTGTATGGGGAACTGATCTAATCGTGTGACCACTGGGAGTACCACGAGTGGCACGTGACTGTTGTGAGCTGCCCGTGTGTCGTGTGCTGGATGGAGATTGACCAAAATGCTGCGGGTGTGTGTATCCGGGACTGCTCGAGAAAGTAATGAATTGGAGGCGTCTTTTGGAAAACCGGGCCTGTTACATTGTATACGGCTCTGTTGGTTAATGGGGCCCCAGTCGGGGAAAGCATTGGTATGGACTCTGCCATCAACAGCGATCTTAGCCGGGTATACAACGTTGATACGGCTACCTGGAAGCTCCTGTTTAAGTCTCTTATACTCAGGCCATAGTAGCTTTCTCGCTTTAACTATTTCTTGTGGAAAGTCGCGGTTAATGCTGTAATATGTGTTTTTCAGACGATGTGCCCTGGAAATGACGAACACTGTATCCCTTGTGTCAAGAAAGTTTACTATAATGGGCCGTGTCTTACCCCTTTTGAAAGGCCCCAATCTGTGTACACGGGGGGTAGGGAGGCATGGAGAAATGTCTAGATTGTCCCTCAAAAAAGATGATATTAACGAGGAGCAATTTTCATCTGGAGATTCTTTAATGCCAATGAAAAGCAACTTGTTCCTACGGTTCCTAGCTTCCATATCCAAAGATTTGTATTCTAACACTGTTAAGCGCTTTTCATGAGTATTGACGACAGTTTCAAGGTCATTCACTCTGTTGTGTAGGTGGAGGCATTCGTCTATTTTTGTTTCAAGGGAACACATTTTGTTAAACATAAGATTTTGTTTTTCATCAGATGAAAGTTTTGCAAAATCATCAAGTTTAATTGATTCAGTGGTACTGCTAGAACTCACTCTAGGGCGTTTGTTGGTGACTGACCACCACTTCTGATCGTTGGCAAGTAAGAACTGTGTTGGTTCAGAGAAATGAGAAAACACAATTTCATGGTCGCCGCCATTTTGGATTTGGGATGTGTCTGTATCATCATCATTAAAATGCATTTCTGGTCCACGTACCTGTTGCTGGTTACTTTCCAAACATGCAGCTGCCCCAGTTTTTATTTGCCGACACTATAGAGGCTTTTGTTGACGAATCGAGAGGTTATATCACCGTTAATTCAATCATATATTTGGAGCGATGAAAATGTGACTCGATGTTTTGACCGGAACCGGAAACCAGGCAGATGAAGATCTGTATAGATCAAATCTGAATATAAAAAAAACTATGTCTTTGTCTGCCTATGTTATTACAGTACTAACACCAATAAATCATAGGTGTGTTCCCTACTTGCGAAATTCACACCAAATTAGGTAGAGGGGATTAAAGGGTCCTCTATGGGGTATGTTATTGTTAACTAACTGTAAATTCTGGAGTAAGGTGACATTTGTCTTATTCATCCCAGTGAATCAGGCTTAAAACTAACAAGAAAACTATTTTAATAAATATCGCTAAAATACCACCGATACCACGAATACCATATCGGCCAACTTTTTTACAATTTATAGAATAAAATAAGTATTTTACGGTCGATATGCAAAGCCCAAGTGGATATTTAACCTTGATAGCGCTTTTTAGTTATCAAAAAAAAAAAAAAAACAGGAATCCCCCTTTTTATTTTCTTTATTTTTTTTTCTTCTCGTTGTCTTCAGCTGGATGTCGAGGTAGACGTGTGTACACAATAACCTGTCTAGAGCCAAATCTCAGTTTTTTCTTTACTCAATACTATATTCTATCTACAATATAAGCCTCCTCCCAAATTAACCGACCTCTTGTGCTGCTGGAGGATCCCACTGACCTGACAAATAAAAGAATCCACCAAATTATTAGCCCAATTGGATCGTAGCATCCATGGGGGACAAACACATGTGTACACCTGTGGTGTATCTCCTAGAAATTATTTTCCAAGGACTTACCAGTAGTCCTTGCTAATTATTAAAGCTATCTAAATTCAAAATTGAACTATTCCAAGACCCTTTCCACCACACTATATTTATTTGGCTTTAGTCTCTGACAGTTAGTGAGTTTTTTTTTTATTTCAAACTTTTTATTTCAATATCTTATTTTGGTTTAATTATTGAATCTTATCAAAAATTTGTATTTCAATATCTTATTTTGGTTTAATTATTGAATCTTACCAAAAATTTGTATTTCAATATTTATTTTGGTTTGATTATTGATCTTATAGAGATGTAATTATTGAAATGAGTATGTGTTGTTTGTATATTTCTGTCGATACCTTTAGTTGTATTATTGTATTATAATCATATGCTGAGAGTTTGAGAAAGAGAAATTATATGTTTTTGTATATATTAGATTGGCACTTTGGTTTGAAACGGTGTCGTTCAACTATTCAAGTGTTTACTTTATTATTTTTATTTTTTTTTCTTGTTGAAGTCCGGTTCAGCAATATACGTTTCATTGTATTTTGTGTGCATTTTTAACAACGGATTTCCTGATAGATTTGGTATGTTTGTCATTATTGCTTAATAAGAGCGTAATGTTTGAACATCTTATAATGTATTATACGATGTATTCATATAATCAAAGACATATTAAACAGAGATAGGAAACACCTGTAAAATTGTTTAAGCTCACAGCAGATCATTGAATATTTCAAACTTCAAAAAAAGTATGGAAAAATCACAGAAAAATGTAACCATATTATGAAATAATTAGTTCTCTACTGAAAGGAATTATTTTCAGTTTGATTTATTTAAAAATTATTTTAAGTTATGATTTGAATTTGTCCTGTGTAGCAGAAAACAACAACACATTTAAGGCTACTTAGTTATCATCATGCGGCCGTACTTTTCTATGTTACATAAAACATTTTATTTCTTGACTTATATAAATACATAAGGTATCATTTTGGTGGTAATGTGATGTACCATTGGAAGATACAACTTACTTTCACATATCTTAAATAAATAGGGAAGGAGATATTTGAAAAATGACTTTGCGAGAACTGGAAAATTTTTCACGTGTTTTGTGAGATTTAGACTAGTTGCCAATCTTTGTTTAATCTTCTTTTTTTGGTATAAGCTTAAAAAAGTATTCTGCAGTGCAGAGTATATGTATACATATCTTTAGCCATTTAAACTTAATCAGAAATGGATTGGTTTTTTTTAATTGTCAACAGTTTCATTACTTTTACATAACTTTTTAAGTATTATTTTTATGGAAAACTTAAATTCTTCAGCTAACTATTCTAAATATTTTCCCGTGTATTAAATTTTAAAAATAAATAAGAAATGAAATAATTCGAAAATTTTAAGCTGCCATATATTGGGGTAATGTATATGTAGATTATGATCACTAATACAAATCAAATCCAAGTAATCAGTAGTGAGCTATGTTACTGATAAGTCAACGAATATGAAATAACACAATTTATGTGCAAAATAAAACAGATATTGAAGATTTTATATTTAATATCAACATCTATTATTACAGAATATTGTTTGTTTTGCCACTAATTAAACACTTAGAAATTAACAAAAATATGTCGATTAAAATTTAAAAAAAAAATCGACGCGCGGAAGGGACCCACACCTTCTGCAACCGTCCCACACTAAAACGTGCGCCTGAAGTTTTTTTTCTAGGAAGTCTCTGTGTGAAGACTGCTTCCAGATCGACAATTAGTCAGAACAGAACAGAACATATCTTTATTACATCCAGGTATACAAGGTATACAGCATGGAGAAATGACAATAAATACATAGTTCAAACTAATTTTACCGGTTCAAGGTTTTGAGTGAGTAGTAATAAACAAGTATTTTCGGAAACAGTTGGGAGAAAGAAATCAGATCTACATATATTTCTAGCAGAACAATATTTACAATTGTTATTCTGATAATGTTATAGCTAATAGCACTTACATGTATGCGTTGCATTTTTTACATTTTATACTCAATTTCAAATTGTAACAGAGAGAGAGAGAGAGAGAGAGAGAGAGAGTCATTAAAGTAAAGTGTGTGTGGGGGGGGGGGGGGGGGGGGGCATTACCAAATATGTATAAACAATTTATGCTAACGATTCATGTACAAATATTTAAAAGTGTATGTTAACAATATAAGATCAGTGTAAATATAGAAAACAGGTGAATGTATGTATATATGAATGAGTGGATGGTTGGATATGTGTTGATATTGTAGTGGGCGCGTTTCAGATAAGTAGTGAATTATTTTGTTGTCTACGTGTAAATAGATTATCTACACAAAACTTATACATGTAGTCTAAATATAAATAATTATTTGTAGTTCTTCATTTACAAAATATTCAAGTTTAAATTAAGTAAACAAGTAACTGTTAGAGCAACATAGCGAGAGAGGGCGAGGGCATGTCAATGTCAACAAGTTCGATGCTAATACCTTCTCAATATGTGAAAATTGATTTGTTTCTCAGTCTTAAACAAAACGGTGAGCCCAAAACTGATGATCATTCAATGCATTCACAAATTGATAGTGTACACAAGTCACTTTTGTGTGTGTGTGTGTGTGGTGGTGGGGGGGGGGGGGTCCAGAAAACACTTATTACATGTTTTACACCAGTTTTTGATTGAAAAAATACACCTGAAACCCATATTTGTTACCTATATTTAAAAAATTCAGCGGGTGGGCCACTTTCCCCCATTATCGGAGGGAGTATAATGCCCTTTCAGTAATATAAGTCTCCCAGTCCACCGTGATGTGTGTGCAGGCAGGATCCAGCGGGGGCCTTGATTGTGAGAAATTAACATGTTGTCTGCCGAGCGATCTAACAATTGGGGAAAGATAGGCCATTACCAAAAGTTTGTATCAGTTACAACTATGAACTGTTCTATACAAATGCAGTTTAAGAAACAGCATAAAAATAGCTAAGCAACAAATTTACTTTGACTAAATCTACTCATCGAAATTTTAATTCACTTTTCTCTACATGTATAAAGTTTTTTTTTTTGTTTTTTTTTGTTGTTGTTTTTTGCTGTAGCAAAAAAAACAACCCCAAACAAATCTTAGTATTCTACAGCGTAGATGCATACCTATCGATAGCCATGCAAATTAAACTTAATCAGAAATTGGTTGTGTTTCTTAATGTCATCAGCTTTACTATTTTTACATAACTTTTTAAGTATTATTTTTTATGAAACTAACTCCTAAATTTTTTTCCTGAAAGGAATAAATACAAACAGTAGGCCGATACATCATCGTGTTCCCTTTTTTTAGATTTACGAATGAAATAATCTACATGTACGCGTATGTGTATTCATGGTGTCTTAATATAGACACCCTGGTGTATTTTAAATTTAGAAAAAAAAAATGAATAAGAAATGAAAGAATTTGACAATTTCAATCTGCCATATTTAAGGACAATCCATATTTTGGGACAATTTATATTTAGATTATGCATGATCACAAATTCAAATCAAATCCAGGTAACCAGTTATTGAGCAGTGTTACTGATAAGTCGATGAATACGAAATACTAATACACAGAAAACACAATTTATGTGCGATATAAAACGGATATTAAAGATTTTATATTAAATATCAACATCTTTTATTACTTTTTACTGTGTCACTGATTTAACATTTAGAAGAAAAATATATGCAAAAAAATCGACACGCAGAAGGGGGCCAAAATCTTTTGCAACCATCCGAACCTAAAACGTGCGCCTGATTTATTTTATCTTGAGAGTCTATGTGTGAAGGCTGCTTCCAGATCGACAATTAGACAGTAAAGGTACCAAGTTCGAACCTAATACAGCATATACCCGGTATTTCCTTCCACATATTTGACAAAATGTTTAAAGTGATTTTTTTCCTCAGACTTAAACAAAACTGTCTTTTACACTGTTGAGTCTAAAACTGATGATTATTCAAAGCATTCACTACTTGATAGTGTACACAAGTCACTTTTTTAGGGGGAGGGAGGATTTTCAAAAAACATAATTTTTTCATGCCAGTTTGCGGTTGAAAATGTACGAGAAACCTATTTTTTTTTTTACCATATCTCCCAATACCGGAGTAAATGCCCATTCAGCAATATCAGTGTCCCAGTCTGCACCCCCCCCCCCCCACTACCGTCATTTTTTTTTAATACAACTGTAGTCAAATACTATTGCATAGTAGTTATTCAATAACATGATTTTGCGAAGGTAAAATATAAGATTATATCGCTCACGGCTCAGTCCCACTTGACATTTTTTGCCTCGGGGATGTACTCCCGATGAAAAATGATGAGCCTCGCGAGGCGTCGGGACCAGGTTCCCCTGTGTCCCGCGGAAGCTTCGAAAGCGTCGCGAGCCATCGGGAGAACTTCATTGCTTGCATTGAAATTTTTCACTATGTTCTCGAAGTTTTATCGGGGAAAACAGGCCGGGGAAACATACGCATAGCTTCCCGGAAGCTCCTGGGAAGCAAACACGGAGCTTCCGCGAAATATTTGCTTCCTCCGAGGAATCCCCTAGGCTTCGGTGATGTCTCGATGGTTCGGCGACCTTTCTGTGACACATTCCAGATCTTGTGATAGAACCTCAGAACAATGGCAAAAAAAAATCGACAAGCACACTCTAAAATTTGTTTTATTTTTTGGTCAACCTTAGACTAAAAGTAGACTTTTGGAGGTCAAAAAGGCCATGGTACATTGCTGGGGGTATCCTCATAAACCCCCAGAAGTCCACTCTTGGTTTTGTCTCTTAATTCCATCACCAAATTCTCATAATCTTCCCCGAGGCACCTAGGATGGTTCGATACAACGATACACCTGCCAGTAATACCCGAAAGGGGAGTTTGTGCAGTATATATAGATAGACATCCCCTAATCTGCGGGATATTTCCCCGATGATGTTTCAAATTCGGTGAAGCTCCGGGGCACCTTCCCCGATCATCGAAGAATCATCAAAGAAATTTCCCGAGCATCGGGAGCCATTCGTACCATAGCCGAAATATCAGTGAACGTGTCAACGGACCAATCCCGAAGCTTCTCATGGGACTGCTCCGTCTTTTTTTTGGCTCAAACATCGGGAGAAAATTTGTGTATTTCCACATCGCCGATGATTTTTACCCAGTGGGACCTTGGCATTAGATCAATGGCCCTCAAGTTAAAAAAAATACATACATGTATCGGATTTAAAAAAAAAAAAACGTGATTTTTCCCAGGGGAGCATGCCCCCAGATTCCCCATAGCACAAACATCACATTCAGATTCCACCTCCAAACCCTCCCTCGCGGAAATATAATGGATCTGGGCCTGTACAAGAAGAGCAATGCGAAGCATCAAATACGATACAGAAATAGTCATTAGGCCCACAAGAGATGGTAAGTTAACTGAAAATATGAACGTAAGATGAAATACGAAATTCAATTAGGAAAATGTTTTGTCTTAACAATTAACATTAACATCAGTAGCATATAGAAAATGACAGGATGTTATGAATGACAATTATTTCGTTTTGCAATAACGCATTTCCCGAATTTTTCGACATTTTCCCATCACTGTCCATCCTGTCGCATCCATGCCAGAAAAAAATCACAACTTTTCTATGCTTCTAATACCAAAATCTAGCCGGAGTAGTGTACTTGTTTTCGTATTGTTGGGATGAATTGCTGACTTACATTGATAAAAATATAAACTAAATATACTACATACTTTACAACTTTATGAACTCTAAAATATTGGACAGGTCCAAGACGTTTTGTCAGGGTTTAACAAGTTATAAGGTCTTTGGGTGGTGTGGCCCTAACACACGCTTCTGGCTCCCACACATTAAGAATATGTAATATAAGACTGTTGAAAAGTGTTCTTTGATATCAAGACTTATCAACCTGTGTTTATGTGTCTATGGTGAAATACTGTAACAGACCCGCAAAAACGTTGTCCTTGCCAGGGAGACACTTTAAATAAACGTGTGATACAAATAAAAGTATCCATCACTATAGTTTTATGAAGAAAAAATAAGAGAATGAGTTTCGATAACATACAAAATATGTGTAGGATGGTATGCGGTAATGTGAGACATGTATGTCTTAATGCTGTATCCGTGTTCAGTCATCATAGACCGGAGATTAATAAGTCCCATTAACAATCTCACATCTCGGACCTTAATGTTGTTTAAGCGTAGAAAGAGTCACGTCCCTTCTTCAAGAACTCCGGAAGATGAGTCTGAAAGGTGTTTGGGTTATTCCTCTAATAAGCAATGAAGGAAACCAAACGAAGGCACAGTTTTCTAGGTATTTCCTGATATAGATTATTCTCTCTAAAATGTTATCATGTTTTACATGAACGTATTCAATATTCATAAGCTATGTCCTGACTTCATCAAAATATTTGACAATACTTTCTATATTAGAAAGTTTGAACTTTGATCATCCAGTGTATTTCTTTAACAAAAACTTTAAATAAAGAACACAAAATTATAGACCGGTTGTCAACATGTAATGGTTGACCTTACCAGACGTTACTTAACAATATGGGACAAGCAAGGAACCAAAAGCAAGCAGTTAAGCTTGACCACATCACTACACTTCTCGTCCTTTTCTTTTTGAAGCTGGGCCCATTTCATATCCCGGTGTAACCTAGTCCTATAAATAAGCCATAGCGTATCGATTTTACTATTTTGACATTTCCTTGATACGCTGTGTCTTATGGCTCGCCGTATACATTGATGTAGCAAACTCCACGTGAATTCTAACGTGCTACATTTCCATTTCTCATAGGCATAAAAATTGGCAATTCACTATGAAAACACAATAAACTTATAGCAGACATAATAATTTACCCTGTTAGTTAAGGAAATTGTCATACATAGACATTAAGAGGGTGAAATACCTTATCAAAAACTTCACTTTCCTTTTCTGCGTTTATATCCTCCATTACGTACAAACAACACCGAGTGTTCTGAAAAAAATGTGTAGATTCAGGGTTAAACTGGGAACACGAATTTTGGGTAGATGAAGTTTGTCTTGTAAACTATATCATGTTTAAAGTCCAAAATAAACAATTCCAATGTTGGAAACATTTATATCGTGTAGTGAGCGATATGACAGATGATAATATATCAGTGAATGAGAATTGTCCCACTCAACATCATTAATTTGACTTTATTTATTTTGTCTAAATATTTTCGGCTATTCCGAATATTGTACAATACACGGACTTACACAGCAAGATGGTGGACAAATGACTACATCAATTGATGTGTCAATTACAAAAGGATTTTTTGACATTATAATGGTAATATTTCAAACTTTAATGTGATCAATTAATATGTTTTTGTGTTTGTTTTCTATATATATGAGAGTTATTTTGTCAACAGGCACGTATACTTAATTTAATGTTTTGCTACATGGACCTCTATGGGAAACCATAAGACTTCGCATATCTATTGAAAGTAAAAATGTTAAAAATCAGTCTGTTAAATGTTGAAGGGGAATTATGATATGCGAAGGCTTATTTATATTCAAAAAGGCAGGTAACCTAAAGTTATGCCTATTTTCTGGGTTATAGTTAAATTTTTTGTTAATGTCAATTTCTAAAAAACTGTCAAATATACCCACTTCAAACTTAAAAGCTTGTTCATTATCAGATGAGGAACTTTTTTCAAAAGGGTAGGTAACTCTAAATTTTCAACTTACAATCTGTATTGGTTAAGGTCAACATCTCAAAAACTGTCAAACATACTCACATCAAGGCTGGAATACTTGATCACTTTCAAAGTTGGGAAAGATTTCAAAAGGGCTTTTAACTCTTAAATTCATTTTTGTCCACAGTGATGCCCGTTTTCAGCTTTTTTATTTGCAATATTTTAGGTTAATGTTTTCTTAGTAAGGTCAGAGTTTTTGTATTTTTAGATTTATGGACCAGCTTACAAGTTATCCCCCCCCCCCAATTTTTTTTTCTTCAACCGCCTCATATTCCACATATATTGGGAGCTGTATTTTTATTCAAGTGTTTACTATATTGAACGATATTGAGTTAAATATGTTGAATGTTTATATCCCATATAATCAAAAAGCAATTGTATGACATAGATGAAACAACATGTCCACGTGCTCGCTAGTCTTGTTTTTGTTTTTTTAATCTTTATCTATTCATATGCTACAGAGGTGGAGTATGCAGTAGAGCTGAGGGATGGCTTGCTCTACTGTATCGGTGCACATAATTTGATCATCTTGGTGGTTCAAATCCACAAGTGTTTTACGAAAAACAAATTTTTAAATTGTTTATTGCTTGTAAAAAGAATTTTAAATGATCTTAATTTATTAACGTCACGTCTAATACATCAAAGTCACGATATGTTTTAGTTTTAACTGATAATCATAAAGTTAACAATGTTGATATCCTGTCACATTGAAACGAGTTGAATCACAGCATGGATAACCCCAATAAAATTTAGTGGTTTGTACTTGACATTCTAAGGACTGTTTGGCGCGCCACAACTACATGATGTTAAATTTAAGATGTTATTTTTATGTGTTTCATCGAGGTATAAAGGACTATACATGTACTAAAGTAACATATTAAAAGGGTACTTTTTGGTCTACATCTTAATTTTTTTTTTCGTCCTCCTACCCTAAACTTTTAGAAAAATAATCCGTAAATCTATTAATAAAAAAATAAACTAGCTTTAAAATAGTAACAGCTAACATTATACTATCCAGCACTCAGAAAAGTGGAGCATTCTGTCTTTGGACAGCTCTTGTAATATTAAACTCATTTTTTTTTCTATTCTAGGCTGTATCAAACATATATCAAGAAATGTCAGCAGTTAGAGGGAGATGAATATGTACCCATCCCGTCTAATCCAGAGTTTGTGAAGGCACTTTTGTTTGAACTTGGTCAGGCTAAGAATGGTCTATCAAAGGTACTATTTTTAGCTCAGCTGAGCACAACGCGCTCGTGGTGAGCTATTGTGATCACCTTTAGTTTGTTGTCTGTCGACTGTGCGTCCGCCCGTCTGTGCTTGTGCGTGTCCGGCGTCAACAATTTCCTTTTAACAATATCTCCTCCTAAACCACTGAATGGGTTTTTACCAAATTTCACAGGAATGTTCCTTATGATGCCCTCTATCAAAATTGTACAAATTGTACTGATTGGTTGAAAAAGGTAGGTCACAGGAGCTAAAAATAGATTTTAAAAAAAGCAATATATGAAAATCTTCTTCTGTAAAACTACAGGGCCTAGAGCTTAGATATATGGTGTGTAGCATTGTCTAGTGGACCTCTACCAAGTTTGTTCAAATCATGGCCCTGGGGTCAAAATTGGCCCAGCCACAGGGGTCACTTTATTTTACAAGGTGTATATGGTAAAATCTAGAAAAATCTTCTTGTCAAAAACCACGAGGCCTAGAGTTTAGATATTTGGTGTGTAACACGGCCTTATAGACATGTATCAAGTTTGTTCAAATCATGGCCCTGGGGTAAAAAGTGGCCCCGCCCCAGGGGTTACTTTACATAGGCATATATGGGAAAATCTGGAAATATCTTTTTGTCAGAAACCACAAGGCCTAGAGTTTAGATATTTGGTGTGTAACATGGCCTTATAGACATGAATCAAGTCTGTTCAAATCATGGTCCTTGGGTCAAAATTGACCCCCGCCCCAGGGATCACTTAATTTTACATAGACTTAAATAGGAAATTAGAAAAACCTTCTTATCAGAAACTACAAAGCCTAGATATTTGCATGGCCTTATAGACATGTACCAGATTTGCTAAAACCATGGCACTGGGGTCAAAATTGGCCCAGACTTATGTAGGAGAGTATATAAAGCCTTCTTGTCAGAAACCATAAGATCATGGGTTTAGATATTGATTAACATGGCCTTGTGGACCTGAACCAAGTTTTCAAATCATGGCTCTTGGGTATAAATTAGTCCCGCCCTAGGGGTCACTTGATTTTATAGCCATGACCATCAAAATTTGGACCGCAGGTACAGTTTTTGTGTGGAATAACAATTATTTTGCTGTACTTCTTCATGGATTTTGTATTCAGTATGACTGTTATGTATAAGGCAATGAAGGCAATATTTATCAGGTGAGTGATTCAGGTCCATCGTGGCCCTCTTGTTTAGCTTGACTATTCAAAGGATATGAGAGCTATTGCAGCCACCCTTGCATCGGTGTTGGTATTGCAGCTTTTGGTTAAAGTTTTGCATGCAAGTTACTATCAGCCTTACATCTCAATAACCATTCATGGTATTGACTTGAAAGTTTATAAATACGAGGGCTGTCCCAGAAGTTCGTGGACTTTATTTGTAACTCAGATGATTTTTATGTTAGAGACACAATTATCACTTTACTGTCAATTTTGAGGTTTCCTGAGCATTATAGGCACACGCTGTACTGTCTGACGACGTCAAAATTGAACTCACGTCAAATCGGTCATCAGATCTTTTCAATAAAGTCCCCCCTGTTCTTATGCACTTCCTATGATGCGCTACCAATTTGTCATATGTGTCCATTGACTGTGAAATGATGACACAATTCTCTTGATCTCTTGGTATAAGTTCATTTGCACTGTTAAAGTGTATTCCTTGTAGCTGGGACTTAACTTTCGGAGAAACCCGAAAGTCCATTGGAGCTAAGTCTGGACTGTATGGTGGATGTGTCAATCTTTGGAAGCCAAGGACATCAATCTCAAGCGATCTTACATGTAGATGCTGTATGGGGGGGTGGGGGGTGCATTAACTTGGTACAGATTGATGTCTTCTGGATTGACATCCTGCGTGATGATGTAATAAAGAAATGCATCTCCTTCAGTCTCATAACACTCTAGAAACTCTTTAGAACTTATCACACGCTTAGCCTTTTGATCACCGGACAGCAGCTTGATTAGCATCCACCTTGCACAAACTTTACCCACATGTAAATCCTTTTTCAATATCCTGTGCACTGTGTTCTTCAATATTCCTAGCTCGGAGGATAAAATCTGTATTGTGAAGTGTCTGTCGTCGTTGATCAAGTCTTTAACTTTTCTTACTACAGCCGACCTAACACTTGCAGATCTACTGCAGTAGTATACACAATGGTGGTTCTGGAACACTTTGATATAAAAGATCTTTTTAGCTCACCTGAGCACGTGTGCTCAGGATGAGCTTTTAGGATCGATGAATGTCCGTCGTCCGTCCGTCCGTCTGTCCGTCCGCTCTCACTCAGGTGATGCTCCGGGGTGAGGAAATTGGGTTAGGGTTAGTTTTATGGGGTTTCGGGAGTACAATTGGCACTTGTGGGCTGATTTGTTGCTTGTGGGGTGCAAATTACGGGGTGCAAAAGGGCCAAAGATCAAAGGAAAAATCCCACAATGTCACTTCAGTGGTCCGTCCGTCCGTCCGTCGTCCGTCGTCCACAATTTGTTTGTTTGCACTCTAGCATCTTCATTTTATGAGCAATTATCTTCAAACTTTAAAACAATGTTTATAACCATAAAATCTCGGCCAAGTTCGATTATGGCTGATATCAGAAGATTAGGTCAGGAGTTATGCCCCTTTTAAAATTCAAAAAAGCCAGATTTCACATTGTTTGCACTCTAGCATCTTCATTTCATGAGCAATTATCTTCAAACTTTAAAACAATGTTTATAACCATAAAATCTCGGCCAAGTTCGATTTTGGCTGATATCGGAACATTAGGTCAGGAGTTATGCCCCTTTTAAAATTCAAAAAAGCCAGATTTCACATTGTTTGCACTCTAGCATCTTCATTTCATGAGCAACTATCTTCAAACTTTAAAACAATGTTTATAACCATAAAATCTCAGCCAAGTTCGATTATGGCTGATATCATATCATTAGGTCAGGAGTTATGCCCCTTTTAAAATTAAAAAAAAGCCAGATTTCACATTGTTTGCACTCTAGCATCTTCATTTCATGAGCAATTATCTTCAAACTTTATATCGATGTTTATA
Source organism: Solen grandis (assembly GCA_021229015.1). Lineage (NCBI taxonomy): Eukaryota > Metazoa > Mollusca > Bivalvia > Adapedonta > Solenidae > Solen > Solen grandis. Next base: position 44,003,348 of record CM037789.1, read on the forward strand.
ACCATAATATCACGGCCAAGTTTGATTATGGCTGATATCGTACCATTAGGTCAGGAGTTATGCCCCCCTTTTTAAAAATTTAAAAAAACCAGATTTCACATTGTTTGCACTCTAGCATCTTTATTTCATTGAGCAATTATCTTCAAACTTGATAACAATGTTTATAACCATAAAATCTCGGGGCCCAATTGGATTATGGCTGATATCAAACCATTTGGTCAGGAGTTATGCCCTTTTAAAAAACAAAAAAGCCAATTTCACATTGTTTGCACTCTAGCATCTTCATTTCTTTAGCAATTGCCCTTCAAACTTAATGACATTTTTTAAAACCAAAAAATCTCACCAAGTTCGATTTTGGCTGATATCAGACCATTAGGGCAGGAGTTACACCCCCCTTTTAAATTTTTTAAAAAAAGTCAGATTGCACTTTTTTTTGCACCTAGCATCTTTATTTTTTTAGGTCATTGTCTTTAAATTTTATAACAAAGTTTATAACCATCAAATTTTGGCTAAGTTGGGTTATGGCTGAAATTGGAAACCCCAAAGGGCAGGAGTAACGCCCCTTTTAAAAAATTTAAAAAAGCCAGATTTTACTTTTTTTGCCCTCTAGGTCACAAGGCAAATCTTAGAAAAAAACCCTTTTGAACACTCAAAAGGCCACAGTTTTGGCCCAATCTTCAAAGAAA
>CM037789.1:44004133-44026740 GCA_021229015.1 Solen grandis
TTTACAAAATTTATATTGAAAATTTTAGTTCTTGAATAGCCCTTTCCAGTGATGTTTAGTTTTTGAAGATCGGACTTGATTTGGTCATTTTACGACAGTCCAAAGTTTGATCCTATTTAGAACAATTGTAAATCAGTTTTTATGCTTCAAATTGTGATATATAAGGAATAGAATGTTCGACTAGTGCGACTTGTATTCTTCATTGAACCATTTGCTGCATTTCTAGGTATAGTAAAATTTTACTCAATTTTGTTTCTCATTTTGCTGCTAGGGGGCGCTTGGCTTGAAATCACCCTTTATTACTGAAATAATTAAAGTCTGATTTTTATGCATTTTTTTGCATTCTGTTCCTTGGTGACATCAATTTGAAACAACACTAAAATATTTATGCGATATTTCATGAAAATGATAGTAATTCAATGCAACATTAGTTCGTTATAATGTTAAGTGGCATATCGCATTGTCGCGTGTCATTTTATACTGTTGTGTGTCGTTTGCAATTGTTGTTTATCGAGTACAATTGTCGTATGTCACCCTCATAAAGCAACACACACATATAATGTTGCAGTACCCGAAGTCTGTAAAAAAAGTTTTCAAGTTAGCGACTACATTACAGACAGGTAATACTTAAAAGTATTCTTCTTGGTAAAAAGTCTGCTTAAACATTGCGACAAAAATGTTTGAAAGATCACTGTATTCAACAGTATTCAAAAAGCCATTGAACGACGAAATATGTTTTTCGAAACATGTGACCCGTGAACTGAATGGAATTGCTTTTGCGAAAACCGATGATATCGCAATAGCGATTCTAGTTAGGTTTTCGCATCGCTTGCGAAAACCTATTGTTCTTCTTCTGTTTTATTTTTAGGTTTTCGCATCGCTGGGCGAAAACCTATTGTTCTTCTTCTGTTTTATTTTTTTTTTTTAGGTTTTCGCATCGCTGGGCGAAAACCTATTGTTCTTCTTCTGTTTTATTTTTTTTAGGTTTTCGCATCGCTGTGCGAAAACCTTTTGTTCTCGTTCTGTTTCTTTTTTTTTTTTTTTTTTTTTTTTTTCTTCCCCTTTTTGTGAACGGCATAGCTCCGAGGTGAGGAAAGCCACATCTATGAAACTTTTATCAGTAATAACCACGTATTTGAAGATGATCCTAACGTCGAGATAATTTTCATTTTTGTTTTGATTTTCCCGCCAGGGGGCGTTTTATATGAAAATGTTTAATAAGCAATATCTCCATTATTTGAGGTCCGATTCAAATGCGGTTTTTGCACAATGTTCCTTGTAAATAGCCCAATAAAATATGATAGGTTTCAAAAATTTGCGTATATAAAACTTTCGTGCTACAGGAGGTTGAAAGTTCGAATCTCGCAAAAACTGTGAAATAAGGGTAGGTCTACCAAAAACCTACCCATTTTATTCAGAGATGAGATAGGAGAATTTTGTTTGTTGCATATGATCTGCAAGACATATACGCACAAAATATATGGGGTGGCGAATTCGGGAAATGCATGGTTTGTCCACAGTATGCGGTCAAACTTAACCAATATTTTCGAAAAATCAACATTTTAAAAGCATGACTTTTAAGGTTATTTGCAGCTCCTGACTTTATTTTTTGTTCAATCTTCATCATTATTTCACTGTTTATGCATTTTTATAAAACAAATAAATTCATAAAAAAAACAACAACATAAAAAGGAAGGCATATACCAATTATTATTATTTATATCGGCATAAAAAAAAAAAATATTTTATAGAAAGTATATGAACAAAAGTTTTAGTTTTCGAGGAGATCTTTCCATTAATGTTTAGTTTTTGAAGATCGGACTTCATTTGATCAAATGACCACAGTCCAAAGTTTGATCCTCTTATCAAACAATTGTATATCCATATGTTTTCTCTTTTTTGCTGCTCCTGACTTTATTTTTTGTTCAATATTCATCATTATATCACTGTTTATGCATTTTTATAAAACAAATAAAATCATAGAAAAAAAACAAGCATAATATGCAAAGGTCAAGGTCATATACCAATTATTATTATTTATATCGGCATAAAATAGCTTAAAATCTAAAAATATTTTATAGAAAGTATATGAACAAAAGTTTTAGGTTTCGAGGAGATCTTTCCATTAATGTTTAGTTTTTGAAGATCGGACTTCATTTGATCAAATGACCACAGTCCAAAGTTTGATCCTCTTATCAAACAATTGTATATCCATATGTTTTCTCTTTTTTGCTGCTCCTGACTTTATTTTTTGTTCAATCTTCATCATTATATCACTGTTTATGCATTTTTATAAAACAAATAAAATCATAGAAAAAAAAACAAGCATAATATGCAAAGGTCAAGGTCATATACCAATTATTATTATTTATATCGGCATAAAATAGCTCCAAATCTAAAAATATTTTATAGAAAGTATATGAACAAAGGTTTTAGTTTGTGAGGAGATCTTTCCATTAATGTTTAGTTTTTGAAGACCGGACTTCATTTGTTCAAATGACAACAGTCCAAAGTTTGATCCTCTTATCAAACAATTGTATATGCATATGTTGCTTCTTTTTTGCAGCTCCTGACTTTATTTTTGTTCAATCTTCATCATTTTTTCACTGTTTATGCATTTAAATAATACAATAAAAATAGTAAAGAAAAAATCTAGAAATATTTTATAGAAAGTATTTAATTTTTTTTAAGATCGGACTTAATTTGATCAATTAACAAAAATATTCGAATAAAGTTAATATCAATCAATTATGTCTGCAGTTGAAACCAGTACTCTTACTAGTCAAGTTAAAGCGAAAACCAAGATGCCGCTTTGCGGTTCTAGTTTTTTTTATTTTTCTAACCCTTTTTTGTGAACGGCATAGCTCCAAGGTGAGAAAAGCCACATCTATGAAACTTTTATCAGTAATAATCACGTACTTGAAGATGATCCTAACGTCGAGAAAATTTTCATTTTTGTTTTGATTTTCACGCCAGGGGGCGTTTTATATGAAAATGTTTAATAAGCAATATCTCAATTATTTGAGGTCCGATTCAAATGCGGTTTTTGCATAATGTTCCTTGTAAATAGCCCCAAAAAATATGATAGGTTCCAAAAATTTGCGTATATAAAACTTTTGTGCTACAGGAGGTTGAAAGTTCGAATCTCGCAAAAACTGTGAAATAAAGGTAGGTCTACCAAAAACCTATCCATTTTATTCAGAGATGAGATAGGAGAATTTTGTTTATTGCATATGATTCGCAAGACATATACGCACAAAATATATGGTATGGCGATTTTGAGAAATGCATGGTTTGTCAACAGTATGCGGTCAAACTTTTCCAATATTTTCGAAAAATCAACATTTTCAAAGCATGACTTTTAAGGTTATTTGCAGCTCCTGACTTTATTTTTTATTCAATCTTCATCATTTTTTTTACTATTAATGCATTTTAATAAAACAAAAACAATCATAGAAAGAAAATCACCCATAATATGCAAAGGTCAAGGTCATATACCAATTATTATTATTTATATCGGCATAAAATAGCTCCAAATCTAAAAATATTTTATAGAAAGTATATGAACAAAAGTTTAAGTCTGTGAAGAGATCTTTCCATTAATGTTTAGTTTTTGAAGATCGGACTTCATTTGATCAAATGACCACAGTCCAAAGTTTGATCCTCTTATCAAACAATGGTATATCCATAGGTTTCCTCTTTTTTGCTGCTCCTGACTTTATTTTTTGTTCAATCTTCATCATTATTTCACTGTTTATGCATTTTTATAAAACAAATAACTTCATAGAAAAAAAATCAAGCATAATATGCAAAGGTCAAGGTCATATACCAATTATTATTATTTTTATCGGCAAAAAATAGCTCCAAATCTAAAAATATTTTATAGAAAGTATATGAACAAAAGTTTTAGTCTGTGAAGAGATCTTTCCATTGGTGTTTAGTTTTTGAAGATCGGACTTCATTTGATCAAATGACCACAGTCCAAAGTTTGATCCTCTTATCAAACAATTGTATATCCATATGTTTCCTCTTTTTTGCTGCTCCTGACTTTATTTTTTGTTCAATCTTCATCATTTTTTCACTGTTTATGCATTTTTATAAAACAAATAAAATCATAGAAAAAAATCAAGCATAATAGGCAAAGATCAAGGTCATATACCAATTATTGTTATTTTTATCGGCACAAAATAGCTCCAAATCTAAAAATATTTAAAAAAAAAAGTATATGAACAAAAGTTTTAGTTTGTGAAGAGATCTTTCCATTGGTGTTTAGCTTTTGAAGATCGGACTTCATTTGATCAAATGACCCCAGTCCAAAGTTTAATCCTTTTATCAAACAATTGTAAATCCGAATGTTTCCTCTTTTTTGCAGCACTGACTTTTTTTTGTTCACTCTTATCTTTTTTTCACTGTTTATGCATTTAAATAATACAAATAAACTCATAGTAAATAACGATGAAAATATGCAAAGGTCAAGGTCATAATACCGATTATTGTTATTTTCATCGGCACAAAATAGCTTCAAATCTAAAAATATTTTATAGAAAGTATATGAACAAAAGTTTTAGTTCGTGAAGAGATCGTTCTAATGATGTTTAGGTTTTGAAGATCGGACTTCATTTGATCAATTTAAAACAGTCCAAAATTTGATCCTTTACCGAAAAATCGTAAATCAGTATGTTACCTGAATTATATTTGTATTATTTAATTTGCTAAACATATATACAGAGAATATTTCAAAAACATAAGTTTTTAGTGTGTGTCTTTTTTTTTGTCTCTTTGTTCAAGCTTCATCATTTTCTCCTCTGGTTGTATAGTTTTATGATACACAGATTCTCATAAATCAAAAATTAAGCAGTAGTTTCATTGGTCAAGGTTATATAACGATAATTGCCATTTTCCTCAGCTCAAAATAGATCCAAATTTCTTGCGTGTTCATTCTCTAAGCAATCACTTTTAAACTTAACCACAGTGTTCTTTCCTAAATTCGGGCAAGAAAGTTAACAAATGTTATCAGCATATTATATATTGAGTTTTTCCCCCATGAATAATAAAAAAAAAGAAGAAAAAAATATCGCAGTTCATTTCTTATCTTCAAACTTTAAATTTTCATTTTTTTTACCACACTCTCTCGATCAAATTCGATTAAGGCTGTTATCATGAAATAACGTCAGGAGATATCCCTTTGTAATATAATACACGATTGTTTTGTATTAAGTATCTTCTTTTTTCAAACTTTCTATTTGACTTTTATATGTTAATAATATTCGAATAAAGTTAATATCAATCAATTATGTCTACAGTTGAAGCCAAAACTCTTACTAGTCAAGTTAAAAGCGAAAACCAAGATGCCGCTTTGCGGTTCTAGTTTTTTTTATTAGGTTTTCGCCTCTGCAGGGCGAAAACCTATTGTTCTTCTTCTGTTGATTTGTTTTTTTTTTATTTTAATTATTTTTCCAATTCCACCCATTTTTGTGTCCAGCCTAGCGGCCAGATGAAAAAAGCTACAGCTATGAAATTTTGGGCATGGAGTCATCTTTATCTGAATATGTGCCTAATTGGTCAAACGTTTCACTTTTGTTTCTGATTTAGCCACTAGGGGGCGCAATGCATGTAATCACTCTTTTGCTAATAACTCAAAAATTTGAAACCTGATTCAGATGCGGTTTTTTACATAATGTTCCTTGTTGACAGCCCAATCAAATATGATGGAAATCTCATCATCGAGTACGGGAAAAAAATTGTTCTAGGAGAGGTTGAATGTTCGAACCTTGGAAAAAAGTGGAAAAATGAGGGTAGGTCTACGAAAAACCTTCTCACATTTGTTAGAGATCAGATAGAAGAATTCTGTTTGCTGCATACGATTTGCAAGACATATACGCACAAAATATATGGGGTGGCGAATTTAGGAAATGCGTGGTTTGTCCTCTAGAAAAGGTCAAACTTCACTAAATATTTAGGAAAAATTAAAATTTCAAAAACATGTTTTTGTCGCTCCTGACTTTATTTTCTGTTCATTCTTCATGCAATTTTCACACGATATGTATTGTTGTGTTTGAAAGGGCCTCACAATTCAAAAAATAAAAAAGAATTGAAAAGGTCAAGGTCATATTACGATAATTGTGTTTTTATTCGGCCACAAATAGCTCCAAAACTAAAAATATTTCTTTGAGAGTATATGAACAAAAGTTTTAGTTCTTAAAGAGCTCTTTCCAGTGATGTTTAGTTTTTGAAGATCGGACTTGATTTATTCATTATACGGCAGTCCAAAGTTTGATCCTTTTTTGGAATAATTGTAAATCAGGTTTTATGCTTCAAATTCTGATTTTTAAGAATAAAAAGTTTGACTTGTGCGACTAGTATACTTGATTGATCTATTTGCTGCTTTGCTAGGTATTTTAATCAATTTTCTTTCTCATTTTGCCGCTAGGGGGCGCTTTTCTTGAAATCATTCTTTTGCTTATAACTCAAAAAGTTGAAGTCCGATTCGAATGCGGTTTTTTGCATTCTGTTCCCTGTTAATAGCCTCATAACATATGACAGGATTTGAGGGTTCGTGTGGCTGAAAGCTTTTGAGCTACGGAAGGTTGAATGTTCGAACCTCGAAAAAAAACAAAAAAACTGTGCAAATGAGGGTAGGTCTACGAAAAACCTATCCGTTTTTGTTAGAGATCAGATATAAGAATTCTGTCTCCGGCATACCATTTGAAAGACGTATACACACAAAAGATATGGGATGGCGAATTAAGGAAATGTGTGGTTTGTCCTCTAGAAATGGTCAAACTTCACTAAATTTTAGGAAAAATTAAAATATCAAAAACATGTTTTTGTCGCTCCTGACTTTATTTTCTGTTCATTCTTCATGAAATTTTCACACGATATGTATTGTTATGTTTGAAAGGGCCTCACAATTCAAAAACTAAAAATGAATTGAAAAGGTCAAGGTCATATTACGATTATTGTGTTTTTATTCGGCCACAAATAGCTCCAAAACTAAAAAAATTTCATTGAGAGTATATGAACAAAAGTTTTAGTTCTTAAAGAGCTCTTTCCAGTGATGTTTAGTTTTTGAAGATCGGACTTGATTTGGTCATTATACGGCAGTCCAAAGTTTGATCCTTTTTTGGATTAATTGTAAATCAGGTTTTATGCTTCAAATTCTGATACATAAGAATAAAAAGTTTGACTTGTGCGACTAGTATACTTGATTGATCTATTTGCTGCTTTGCTAGGTACCTAACAGTAAAATTTTAATCAATTTTCTTTCTCATTTTGCCGCTAGGGGGCGCTTTTCTTGAAATCATTCTTTTACTTATAACTCAAAAAGCTGAAGTCCGATTCGAATGTGTTTTTTTGCATTCTGTTCCCTGTTGATAGCCTCATAACATATGATAGGATTCGAGGGTCCGTGTGGCTGAAAGCTTTTGAGCTACGGAAGGTTGAATGTTCGAACCTCGAAAAAAAACAAAAAAACTGTGCAAATGAGGGTAGGTCTACGAAAAACCTATCCGTTTTTGTTAGAGATCAGATATAAGAATTCTGTCTCCGGCATACCATTTGAAAGACGTATACACACAAAAGATATGGGATGGCGAATTAAGGAAATGTGTGGTTTGTCCTCTAGAAATGGTCAAACTTCACTAAATTTTAGGAAAAATTAAAATATCAAAAACATGTTTTTGTCGCTCCTGACTTTATTTTCTGTTCATTCTTCATGAAATTTTCACACGATATGTATTGTTATGTTTGAAAGGGCCTCACAATTCAAAAACTAAAAATGAATTGAAAAGGTCAAGGTCATATTACGATTATTGTGTTTTTATTCGGCCACAAATAGCTCCAAAACTAAAAAAATTTCATTGAGAGTATATGAACAAAAGTTTTAGTTCTTAAAGAGCTCTTTCCAGTGATGTTTAGTTTTTGAAGATCGGACTTGATTTGGTCATTATACGGCAGTCCAAAGTTTGATCCTTTTTTGGATTAATTGTAAATCAGGTTTTATGCTTCAAATTCTGATACATAAGAATAAAAAGTTTGACTTGTGCGACTAGTATACTTGATTGATCTATTTGCTGCTTTGCTAGGTACCTAACAGTAAAATTTTAATCAATTTTCTTTCTCATTTTGCCGCTAGGGGGCGCTTTTCTTGAAATCATTCTTTTACTTATAACTCAAAAAGCTGAAGTCCGATTCGAATGTGGTTTTTTGCATTCTGTTCCCTGTTGATAGCCTCATAACATATGATAGGATTCGAGGGTCCGTGTGGCTGAAAGCTTTTGAGCTACGGAAGGTTGAATGTTCGAACCTCGCAAAAAAAAATGTGCAAATGAGGGTAGGTCTACGAAAAACCTATCCGTTTTTGTTAGAGATCAGATAGAATAATTCCGTCTCTGGCATACCATTTGAAAGACGTATAAACACAAAAAATATGGGGTGGCGATTTTAAGAAATGCGTGGTTTGTCCACTAGAAACGGTCAAACTTCACTTAAATTTAGGAAAAATTAAAATTCCAAAAACATGTTTTTTGTCGCTCCTGACTTTATTTTTTGTTTATTCGTCATGAAATTTTCACACATTATGTTTTGGTAAGTTTGAAAGGGCCTCGTAATTAAAAAGTTTTAAAAACATTGAAAAGGTCAATGTCATATTACGATAATTGTGTTTTTATTCGGCCCCAAAGTGCTCCAAATCTAAAAATATTTCATTGAGAGTATATAAACAAAGGTTTTAGTTCTTGAGGAGCTCTTTCAAGTGATGTTTAGTTTTTGGAGATCGGACTTGATTTGTTCATTTTACGGCAGTCCAAAGTTTGATCCTTTTTTTGGAATAATTGTTAATCAGATTTTATGCTTCAAGTTGTGATATATAAGAAAAAGAATGTTCAGCTAGTGCGACTTATATACTTGTTTGAACTATTTGCTGTTTTTGCAATTTTGTTTCTAATTTTGCCGCTAGAGGGCGTTTTGCTTAAAATCACTCTTTTGCTTATAACTCAAATTGTTAAAGTCTGATTGAAATGCGGTTTTCAGCATTTTGTTCCTTGTTGACAGCACCACAGAATGTGATGGATTTCAAGGGACAGGGTATGGGAAAATATTTGCGCTAGAAGAGTTTGAATGTTCTAACATTGCAAAAAAAAAAACAACTGCAAATGAGAGTAGGTCTTCAAAAACCTTTTCGTTCTGTTTCATATTGAAAATTGTGGCTGAGTTGAAATAAAGTGTTCAAGTTGATTAGGCTAAAAGCGAAAACCGAGATACCGCTTGCGGTTCTAGTTTTTTTTAGGTTTTCGCATCGCAGTGCGAAAACCTATTGTTCTTCTTCTGTTTTATTTTTTTTTTTTTAGGTTTTCGCATCGCTGGGCGAAAACCTATTGTTCTTCTTCTGTTTTATTTTTTTTTTTATTATTTTTCCGCCGGTTTTTGTGAACGGCATATCGCCATGATAGAAAAAAGGCACAATTATGAAATTTCTACCAGTTTTTTCTACTTATATGAACTTAATCCTAACGTTGAGAAAATTTTCATTTTTGACTTTGTTTTTCCGCTAGGGGGCGCTTTGTATAAAATCATAAAAAGAGGAGTAACTCTGTTATTTGGGGTCCGATTCAAATGCGGTTTTTTGCATTATGTTCACTGATGATAGCCTAATAAAATATGATAGATTTAAATGATTGGCGTACATAAATCTTTTGAGCTACGGAAGGTTGAAAGTTCAAACCTTACAAAAAATGGTGAAAATGAGGGTAGGTCTACGAAAAACCTATCCAGTTTTTTCAGAGATGAGATAGAAGAGTTCTTTTTGTTGCATATGATTTGCAAGACATATACGCACAAAATATATGGGTTGGCGATTTTGAAAAATGCATTGTTTGTCTTCTAGAAACGGTCAAACTTTACTAAATTTTGGGACAAATTAACATTTCTTGAACACATTTGTGTTGCTCCTGATTTTATTTTTTGTTCCTTTTCCATGAAATTTTCACACTTTATGTAGTTTAATGTCCTGAATGTTCCAGAGAAAAAAAAATAAAAAATATTGCAAAGGTCAAGGTCATATCATGATTATTGGATTTTTAAACGGCCTCAAATAGCTCAAAAACTAAAAATATTTCATTGTTATCATGTGTGGATAAGATTTAAGTCTTGAAGAGACCTTTCAAATGATGTTTAGTTTTTGAAGATCGGGCTTGATTTGGTCATTTTATGGCAGTTCAAAGTTTATCCTCTTTGGAAAAATTGTAAATTTGTTTTCAAAGTTTGAATTTAGTTATTTTTTTGTGTGATAATCCTGAAGTTTAAAATCTTATAATTCAAGTAAAATAATCTTGATCAAAATCGGTTGTGAAATGTAGTATCTATGACATGTCAAAGTTAATGGTTTCTGGAAAAAAAAGCTTCTTATCCTGACGAGGATTATCTGTATATGCAAGCCAAAGAGGCAGACTGTCTTATCTCAAGTAGAATGAGTACCGCTGATCAATTATGTAGGTCAGCCTTTGGAGATTGGTAGCTATGTTTAAAAGCAGACTGACTTATCTTAGCCACCAATGCAGTACACTGTTATTGAAGCGAATAAATCACTATAAGTTTCTGCTCTCATCCTTACCTCTCTATCTGTCTGTCTGTCTCTCTCTCTCTCACATAGATTTTATTGGGCATAATGAAAAATATAGCTATGAAAATCTCAACATTAATGTTTTTATGCTTGAGTCAGTTTTGCAAACAATAAGTAATGTGTACCTTTGCATGTACCTTTCTACACAAGTTTTTAAAAGTGTATATATGATTGTAAGGTTACTTGATTTCTGAATACATCTCAGCGTTAGAAAATATCTGCATCATAACAATCATTTACGAATTTTATGAATTTCATATATAATAACTTTATTATGTGTATATACAGTGCGGCTTGTGTGCAAGTCGGCACACGGAACGCACGTTACACGGACACGGAACGCACGTTGCACGGACACGGAACGCACGGTACACGGTGCGCGCACGTTACACGTTTGGTTCATATACACGATACGATCCATGCACACTCAAAAGGGGAAATTGGAGGCTTCAAGGGGGATTTTTGTAGCCACCAATTCATACACATGGTATTAACCCCCCCCCCTTGTCATAGATGTAACATATAAATCACAATACACCACTACAGCATAGTTATAATACTGCTGTAATCAATTGATTAGGTAGAAAATACTTAAAAAATAGGATTTCAAATTAAAAAGTTGTATTGAAATCATTCAGTACTGTATTGAAAACGAGGACACTTTACGTAATCATAACAACAAAGTTGATAAACTACAGGCTAGATTCACGCGTATATAGCACCTTGGAAGATAGAATTTTCAATATTAAGGGATTTTAATTATAAACATTGCATAAGTCTTACATGGGTTGGAAACATTAGCATTACAGGCAAAAAAAAATCATCATGTGATGTACAGGTAATCAGCTAAGTAAGCTTTTAAATCAACCTAAATTTAAGTGTGAGATTTAAAAAAAAGAAAAAAAAAAGAGAGAAACAGACAGGGAGAGAGACAGTGAAGTACCATGAGAATTAATCGAATACTGCACTGATACATAGATAGCATAGTGTAATAAACAATAACTGATGCTAGTCTAATAACAGAGTATCATGTTCGTGTAGAAAAAATGTGGTACCGGGTGACTCATGAAAGCAAATCAAAACAACTGTGTTACGGATTTTTACAAAGTATTAAAGTTTCAATGGAGAAAGATTATATAGATATGGCATGGTTTCTTCTATAAAATGATTGTCATGTTATATATACTAATGACAACATGCTTATAGGTGATTTGACCAACCAGTAACACACATCCTTATATACAGTTATTTGGGGTATTCCGGATCTTGGGGTGTTCCGAATCAAGTCGATTGAAACAATTTGTTTACGAAACTATGACTTTATTAACAAATAAACCGTTGTTAATTTTTGAAAGAATAATCAATGTTGAGCATTTTGGTCGGTTGTTTATTTACAAAAAGGACATACGCGGCCTACATTTTACCGGAAGAGAAACCCGACATGCGCACTCGCCTCCAAAAAAGTACGGGAAAAAAAGACTTCCTGTCGGACGAAGCGAAGATTTTTTGGTAAATATTTACAGAATGCACCATAATTGTATATCAAAATGTTGCTTAATATGCCCTCTATAAATCACAATACACCCCCATACCCTCAGTCGTCTGCGTAGAAAGCAGCGTGCTGAAAACTGAAACTTGTTGTTTTGTTAGTTGCGGATCACACGTTTCCGAAGCGGGGGTATTTCTCAAACGTATTTTTATCTGTCAAACGGCTGAACATGTCTTGAAGTTTGATAAACAAGGTAAACACTATTGTTCAAATATCATTTTAAAGGGAAGATGGTTGCTATACATGACCATTTTATTTTTTAACATTTAATTTTGTCACATTGCCACCAAACTGAACCTAAACAATGCTTTTTTTTTTTTTTTAAACCCAAGTTTGCACTGTACAGTGGTTTAAAATAATATTGCTAAACAGTGCATTTTACATAAATACCGTAATGAACAAAGGATTTCAATAGATAATACAATCAGGATATTCTTTCTTTGTACATGTGGGTGTTAGAAAAAGGGCCAGTAATTTTGTGAGTACATTTATCAGTTCTTTTATTATTTTCATTTTTTGTGTCACCTGCTGTAAGTAGAGGTGACACATATGGGTCTGTCTATCTCTCTGTCACAATTTTCCATTACACTTTAGCAGGTGACACATGTGTTCCAAAGAACACTCTTGTTACTTTTTTTTTTTTTACATGAAAGCTTGGAAATTTGGTACTCTGGTGCCAGTGTCTGGTCAGTGAGCAATTCTAGAACCATACACAATGAAACACGCTGCCTGCCGCTGCCCACAAAGCTTGTACAGTTGAAGCCTTGAAGGCTGTTGTCAATGTGCCAGTTGTCATGTCCATCCTTCTTTAAACCCACAATTCTTGTACATAATTATATCCTTTCACTTGCCACCCATGCGCCATTTGATAGAGACTGTAAAAAAAGTTTCGATAGGTGATAGTTTTTTACCCAGTACCTATACAGACAAAAGAATAAGCATTGTGATGCTCAGTCGTCTGGTGTACATCTTTAACATTATCTTCTCTGGATCCATGAGGCAGAAATTGATGAAACTTGTACTATGTGTGTTACATGTACATTTATGTGCAATAATAATTAAAATACCATCTTAATTTTCAGAGATGGGAAGACCAAAACAGCAGAGCCCTGCTGTAAAGAAGGCTAGGGCAGTTAAGAAGAAATACGCCAAAACCTCGCCAGGAAAATCCCTCCGGTGCAGGAGAGCATTGATTGCTATCGAGAAGAAAGAGGTAACAATAAGAAAAGCATCCAAAGTTTATGGCCTATCTTATGGTTTTTTGCACAGGCGACTTTCTGGGGAGGTTGAATTAGACAGTCGAAATGGTCCAACACCTGTATTCTCTAAAACAGAAGAAGAGGCAATGGCACATTGGCTGCAGGAAATGGCCAACAGGGGCATGGGTTTGAAACCTGTAGAATTTATGGACTTAGTGCAGCAAGTTGTAACTAAAGAAAAGAAAAAGACCCCATTTGTGAACAATAGACCGGGTTATGATTGGTATTATGCCTTCCTGGAAAGGAATAATCACATAATCGAAATGAGAACTGAAACACCATTAGAAACCTGTAGGGCCAAACTAACTAAGGAGAAGACAGACCAGTGGTACAGTTCATTCAAAGACTTTCTGCTGTCAAAAGGACTGATTAATAAGCCAAATTGCATATGGAATGCAGACGAAACAGGTTTAGCATGGGAAGTGTTTCAGGCAAAGTCATAGGACCAACAAGAGCACACCATCCTTCTCAAGTTCCTCATTTGTCTGGGGCCACAGTAAACAACGCCTTACTGTCATGTTTTGGGGATCAGCTGATGGAACAATGATGCCTCCATATTTTGTTTATCCTGAACCTAAACCCAGAGGCTACAATCCATTGACCGGTGCCTTATATGGATCTGACATAGCTTACACTAAAAAGGGGTGGATGGATAGTTCTACCTTTGAGAAGTTTCTGGATCACTTTCATCTGTATGCTGGTGAGGACCGTCCTGTGGTCTTACTGATTGACAGTGTCAGCAGTCACATTTCTATGTCTGCATTTGAACTAGCTAGTAAACGAGGTATTGAACTTTACCGCATTGTGCCAAATGCAACGCACCTTATGCAGCCACTTGATGTTGGTGTATTTGGACTCCTGAAACAGAGATGGCACCAGGTTGTCAGAGCCCATACAAGAAATAGCCCAGGTGTACCAATTGGAAAAGCAAACTTTGCTGAAAAACTGAAAGAGGCATTCCTACTTTTCTACAAGCCACTGACTGTTATCAATGCCTTTCGGTCATCTGGAATATACCCAGTGGATGGTAATGTGATCACAAAAGATCTAGTGAAACCAGGTGTCACCTTCAGTTGTACAGAGTCAGGGGAAGTGGAATCCTGTTCTATAATAGAATGTTCACCGACTGAACCAACAGCAACAACAAGTCTCCAACAGCCGAGTGGATCATCATTGGCTTTTCAGGCATTTGAAAGTGCTCTGTCAACACCTACAAAAGCCAAGTACAATCAGCGTCTGCAAGAAGGTTATGATATTCATGGACAATCCCCTTGTTTCGACGTGTACAAAAAACTTCTGTCAAAAACCAGATGTGAAACTGTTACAAATGAATCTGTTGTATCAGAAAATGCTACTATTATATCAGCTTGTAAGCCAGGTGAGAAAGAAAATATGCAGCCTGTGCCATGTGAAAACAGTGCTAATGCGTCTATTTGTGGACTTGATCTGCTTGCAACAGCTGCTTCTGAATGTTGCCAAGAAAAGACTCAATCTTCAGTACTTTCACCATCAATGAAAGAGGCTCTTACTTTCCCATCAGCTGCAGAGAAGAAAATGAAAAGAAAATCACAACTTGATGAATTACCAGATAATCTTACATCACCGGATTCATTACGTACAATTTCTCTGAAAAGTTTAAATAAAATCAGAACATTTAGGGAAAGGGAAATCAAGGCCAAAAAGAGGTATCTGGCACAAACAGTGAAGAAAAGCATAAAGGCAAAATCAAGAAGTGTGAAGTCAGCTGAAAAATCTGTTGGAAAAAGTACATTAACTAGGAAATTTAGACAGAACATAAATACTAACAAGGATGATGATAGATTAAAAAGTAATGATGGTTCTGATAATGTGTCCTGTATATATTGTGAAGTAACATGGGCTCAAGACCAAGAATTGGATGTTGAACGTGTGTGGGTACAGTGTGACCTCTGTGACCAGTGGTTACATGCCGAGTGTAATGGAGAACCTGTAGTAACTGATGATGACTTCTATTGTGATAAATGTGAGTTATGATCAAATACTACATTTATTCACTGTGGCGTAGAAAATAATTTTTCACAGCTGATGACACATAATATAAATAACTACATTTATATAACCTGTCCATGATACATTGTGTTTTCATTAAAACTTAAGAGTCATAATGCAAATTGTTTTCAGTAAACTATGCATTTAATTCATTAGATTATTAATTACTACTGTCAAAGATTATATATTTGCTGTGGGAGGTCGTGGGTTTGATTCCGGGCCGCGTCATACCAAAGTCGTAAAAAATTGTACTGGTATAGTTACCTTGCATGGCACTCAGCATATAAGGGTAGTTCCAGGACAGGTTGGCCCTGTGTCAGGATAATGTGACTGGCTGTGGTATCATGCCACATGCCTACGGCGTGATACAGCAGTGTGGCAGCACTATATCTGTCTCAAGTAGACATTGCCTCCAAATGACTTAAAATACTGTCAGTGGAACCTCAAATCCAACAAACATATTTGCTGGTAGCTATTAAATGATGGGTATACATTTTATGTAGGGTGGCTTACCTCAAACAAACATTCATGAAAATGAATTGAAAACATCTTTTTAATTTCAGGTAAGAACCAGTGAACCGGTTCCAGGTGCTTGTGATACTGGTTTGGTGAAGACCATAGTGCTGAAAAACAGCGTAATAAAGGGATATCATGCATTCCAAATTAAACCACCAGTAACGGATCCTCCTACCAAATTAAGTGTGGACAGGGAATATACTAACATTGTCGATAAAGAAGCTTGCCTTGTCTGGTTACCAGATCTGGAAACATTTAATGACAGTATTCATGACATGGTAACAGACCAACATAGACAGCTAAAATTATCTGATGTTGCTGGTTTGCCCATTGGTCATGCGCCTAGAATATTGGCAGGATTCTTCAGGGCTGTTCTTGACGAAGAGGGTAGTGTTTATGCTATTTCTACAAGTGAACCATGTCAAAGCTTTCCTCCCTGGCCAGCACCTGAGGAGAAAGGTGGGGGTGCTGTTATACCCTGTACTTACTTCATAAATTGTTCAAATAATCATTTTGAAAAGCATGTTTCTTTGTTAAAGTCAACATTATCCAAAATGCCAGAGGGTTCAGCAATGGACATAACATTTCAGTAAACTTTGTATTTGATTGTGATAAATGTGTGTTTTAAGAGATTTTATGTGACTTGATTGTGATATAATGTGAAGTCTAGTCAAATTTTGATGTGATATAATGTGAAATCTAGTCAAATTATGATTATATTTTGATTAGTTCCTAGTTGTGCATATTGTGAGCATGTCATGATTCACTCAATTTCAAATGAGTTATGGCCATATATTATATTTTTCAAATAGATTTTGTCTGGCTATTTCTCAGCTATCTTAGGCCAGATTTTGATTTAACTTTTACTTTTTAAAAGAGTATTTTGTCCACGCTATTTCTCATCCACCATGAGTCAGATTTTCATGTAACTTCACAGCACTAATCTTGATCAAGTTTTTCATACCACCTGAGTTTTCCTCTGAACCCTTGTAGGTATTGCTATGAAACTTTGAATGCTTGTTTATGACCTTCCTTTTACATGAAAAGAATAGTATATAACTCTTTCGAGAAATTTGACTACTGACAGCTATTGTTAACTCGCCTTCCTGAAAGTATGAGGAGCTATTGCCATATGTCCGGTGTCCATACTTGGTTAAAGTTTACCTATGTTTAGGTAAACATCATCACCATATTTTGTTTCTGTCCGTCCTATATACCCCAACAACGAGCTGTTGTTCGACGACAGTTCTTGTTTGTGATTTAAATGTGATCTCAATCTGTATTTACATGATTTCTGTTACTGTTGTGTTCATGAAAATTTTATTGATTAAAATGATGCTGAGTTGAATGCATTACTTACGTT
Source organism: Solen grandis (assembly GCA_021229015.1). Classification (NCBI taxonomy): domain Eukaryota; kingdom Metazoa; phylum Mollusca; class Bivalvia; order Adapedonta; family Solenidae; genus Solen; species Solen grandis. The sequence goes on from CM037789.1 coordinate 44,021,467, forward strand.
GTTCCTTTTATTTGCTTATGCCATCATTTAAGTAGGTTACATTGTTTGATTTAAAATACTAAAGTCAGTATTAGACTTTGTCTTCTTTAGACAGATATAGTGCTACCGCATGCATTATTACGCCATGGACATGTGGAATGATACCACTTCAAATGATACCACCTCAAGTCACATTTTCATGACACCTAGTGCACGACCAGTTCTGAATTTCCCTCTGAGCAACCAGGAATCTCAGTGAAAGAGTCTCAAAAAAAAGTAAGATTGTACAGTTTATGGTTTTCAAATAATCTCCGTGTGTCAAATTTTGCTCACATTAATTTATGCTGAAGATTAAATGCATTTCACCAATACCAAATGTATGGCAAACAAATGAATTTACGAAATACTGAGGGGAAAAAAAACACACACAAAAACACCCCACCCACTCAGGAATTGCAGGGCTACTGTAAGCAAAACAAACTTAAACCCATTGTGAAATACCTTCAACAGTTAAAATTTAGTGACTAGGAACTTTTGACAGCGTTACAGATACTTTTGAGAACATCCCTACGTATGATTCGGAACTACCGGAAGTGATCCGAAAATGCCAAAATTTGTTTGTTCATTCGAGCGTGGAAATAAACATGATAGCCGATTTCAATTTTCACATACAATGATGGATTTGATAGAGGAATAATTTATCTTTCTTTCAGTATATTAACATTATCCTTATCTATAATGTAGACTAAACCGTAAGCTAAATATCGGTTAATGATCCGGAATACCCTAAGTAACTGTACACATGATCTAGGATAGGATACGGATATGAAGTAAGTTTATAATATTGTATTCTTATTGGGCACCAAATTGCACCAAATCAAAAAAACATGATTTGGTGATGAAATATTGGTAAAAATTTGATTTTTTTTTTTGTTACATTTTCTTTTGCTTCAAATTGTGATGTATAAAGAAAAGTATTCGACTTGTGCTTCTTGTATACTTGACTGAACTTTCTTCAATGGTGGATTTTTTCAGACATTTCATTTGTTCGTGTCTTCATTCCGAAAGGCAAAAGGCGAAATAACAAAAACATGCCATAATGTCGTTATTTTACCTTTTGCCTTTCGGTGCAAAAACACGAAAACACAAAATATTCAAGGCGAAATAATGAAATTTTAACAGGCAAAGCAAAAAAAAGTACCCTAATTGAATAAAAACTTTCCTCTTTGAATGTTTCATGTTTGCAGGTAGAAACCATTTCATTTTGGCGCCCTTTAGTTGTCGTGTTCTTGTGTTCGCACCCTAAACCTGAAAGGCGAAGACACGACACTGTAGCAGATTTCGTGTTGTCGTGTTTTTGCGCATCAAAAGGAAAAGTCGAAATAATAAGATAGCACTATGGTTTCGCCCTCCGGTTTCTATTTGTATTTATGATCAGGGGACTGTGGTGGCTGATTTCTGCCATTTCGCCTGAAAGGCGAAATAACGAAAAATGCCACAATGTCTTTATTTTGCCTTTCGGGGCAAGGACACGACAACACGAAACATGTCAAGCGAAATATACATTTTTTAAAGGCGAAAGGACAAAATGTTTCGTCTCTGAATGCTTTGAGTTTCTCCCTCCAGATTCTCATCCTATATAGGGTCACCAGTTTCCTGCTTTGTGCATATAGTCAGCAGTTTCCAGCATGTCTTACATAAGAACTTGCTTATATCATATATAAATTGAACTTTTCCATACTAATTTTTTCAGTATTACATTTTCATATAATTATTTACTCTATGTTCTTAATGTCAGCAGATTCTTCAGTGATTAAGTATAACCACGGATGGCAAAACCAGAAGTGTTGTCATTTTGTTCCTTCAACTTTTTTGTTAGTCGAAAACACTACAACAGGAAATCTGCTATATCGTGGTGTCTGATGTTTATAACCCAGGACATGAAACATTCAAAGATGAAACTTTTCTTTCCTTCACCTATTAAAATTTTGTTATTTTGCCAGGCATATGTTGTGTCTTTGACCCAAAAAGCAAAAGGCGAAATAATGACAATATGGCATCTTTCCATTCTTTCGCCTATTAGGGTCAAGATACAATATAGGACAGATAAATGGTTCTGACATAAAAGGTTTCGTACTGCTAACAAGAAACATTCAAAGACGATACTTTTTTTCATTTGCCTGTTAAAATTTTGTTATTTTGCCTGGCATATTTCATTTCTTCACAACAATATGGCATGTTTTCGTAATTTCACCTTTCGCCTTTCAGAGTGAAGACAAGAACACACGAAACTGCAGAAATCCTAATTTACTGCATTTCTAAAAACTAAAATGTAATATGTAAATAAATTTGTTTATCGTTTTGCTGCTATTGGAGATTTTGCTTAATATCATTTTTGTGTAGCCTGAGTATAGTATAGGGGTTACTTTGTTCGGCAGCGGCGGCGGCGTCCCCTTCTGCTTGTCCGGAGCATAACTTTGTCACCACAAGTTTGAATGACTTGGAACTTCATATGTATGTTCCTTTCAATGACACGGAGTGCAGTGCGCAAGAACCATAACTCTACCTTGTGCACTTTTTGAGTTATTCCCCTTTGATAGAATTTCTTGTCCGGAGCATAACTTTGTCACCATAAGTTTGAATGACTTGAAACTTCATATGTATGTTCCTTGCAATGATACGGAGTGCAGTGCGCAAGAACCATAACTCTACCGTCTGCATTTTTTGAGTTATTCCCCTTTGATAGAATTTCTTGTCCGGAGCATAACTTTGTCACAATAAATTTGAATGACTTGAAACTTCATATGTATGTTCCTTTAATGACGCAATGTTCAGTGCATAAGAACCATAACTCTACCTTGTGCACTTTTTGAGTTATTTCCCTTTGATAGAATTTCTTGTCCAAAGCATAACTTTGTTACCATAAGTTTGAATGACTTAAAACTTCATATGTATGTTCCTTGCAGTGACGCGGTGTGTGCGCATGAACCATGACTCTTCCTTGTGCACTTTTTGTGTTATTCCCCTTTGATAGTATTTTTTGTCCGGAGCATAACTTTGTCACCATAAGTTTGAATGACTTGAAACTTCATATGTATGTTCCTTGCAATGACAAGGAGTGCAGTGCGCAAGAATCATAACTGTACCTTGTGCACTTTTTGAGTTATTCCCCTTTGATAGAATTTCTTGTCCGGAGGGTAACTTTGTCACAATAAAGAATGACTTGAAACTTCACATGTATGTTCCTTTCAATGACGCGGAGTGCAGTGCGTAAGAACCATAACTCTACCTTGTGCACTTTTTTAGTTATTTCCCTTTGATAGAATTTCTTGTCCGAAGCATAACTTTGTCACCATAAGTTTGAATGACTTGAAACTTCATTTGTATGTTCCTTGCAATGACGCGGAGTGCAGTACGCAAGGACCATATGTCTACCTTGTGCACTTTTTGTGTTATTCCCCTTTGATATAATAATCCCTAGGGGGCGTTTTGTAAAAGTCACTAGAGGCTAATAACTCTGTTATTTGAGGTCTGATTCAATTACGTTTTTTTGCGTTGTGTTGCTTGTCATAAGCCTAATCAAATATGATACATTTCAATTTCTTTTGTTTAAAAATGTGATTGAATTGCGAAAACCGATGATATCGCAATTCTGATTGCGATTCTAGTTTTTTTTTATTATTTTTCTAACCTTTTTTTGTGAACGGCATATCACCATGATAGAAAAAAGTCACATGTTTGAAATTTTAATCAGTTATTACCACGTATTTTAACTTGATCCTAACGTTGAGAAAATTTTCATTTATGTCTTACTTTTCCCGCCAGGGGGCGTTTTGTATGAAATTTATTAATGGCTAATAACTCACTTATTTGAGGTCCGATTCAAATGCGGTTTTTTGCATTCTTTTCCTTGTTGATAGCCAAATAAAATATGATAGATTTCGAGGGTACGTGTCGCTGAAAGTATTTGAGCTACAGAAGGTTGAAAGTTCGAACCTCGCAAAAAACTGTGCAAATGAGGGTAGGTGTACGAAAAACCTATCCATTTTTCTTAGAGATCAGATAGAAGAATTCTGTTTGCTGCAAATGATTTGCAAGACATATACGCACAAAATAATGGGGTGGCGAATTTAAGAAATGTATGGTTTGTCCTCTGCAAATGGTCAAAATTCACTAAATTTTAGGAAAAGTTAAAGTTTCAAAAACATGTTTTTTATCGCTTCTGACTTTATTTTTTGTTAATTCTTCATGATATTTTTCACAAGTTATGTATTGTTATGTCTGAAAGGGGATCACAATTAAAAATTTAAAAATAATTGAAAAGGTCAAGGTCATGTTACGATTCTTGTGTTTTTATTCGGCCCCAAATAGCTCAAAAAACTAAAAATATTTCTTTGAGAGTATATGAACAAAATTTTAGTTATTCAAGAGCTCTTTTTCCCGTGATGTTTTGTTTTTGAAGATCGGACTTGATTTGGTCATTTTACGGGAGTCCAAAATTTGATCCCTTTTTCAAACAATTGTAAATCCGTATGTTTCCTCCTTTTTGCAGCTCCTGACCTTATTTTTTGTTCAATCTTCATCATTTTTTCACTGTTTATGCATTTTTATAATACAAATAAACTCATAGTAAACAATGATGAAAATATGCAAAGGTCAAGGTCATAATACCGATTATTGTTATTTTTTATCGGCACAAAATAGCTTCAAATCTAAAAATATTTTATAGAAAGTATATGAAAAATAGTTTTAGTTTGTGAAGAGATTTTTTCATTGGTGTTTAGTTTTTGAAGATCGGACTTCATTTGATCAAATTACCACAGTCCAAAGTTTGATCCTTTTATCAAACAATTGTAAATCCGTATGTTTCCTCTTTTTTGCATCTCCTGACTTTATTTTTTGTTCAATCTTCATCATTTTTTCACTGTTTATGCATTTTTATGATACAAATAAACTCATGGTAAATAATGATGAAAATATGCAAAGGTCAAGGTCATAATACCAATTATTGTTATTTTTTATCGGCACAAAATAGCTTCAAATCTAAAAATATTTTATAGAAAGTATATGAACAAAAAGTTTAGTTTCTGAAGAGATCTTTTCATTGGTGTTTAGTTTTTGAAGATCGGACTACATTTGATCAAATGTCCACCGTCCGAAGTTTGATCCACTTATCAAACAATTGTATTCCTATATGTTTCCACTTTTTTGCTGCTCCTGACTTTATTTTTTGTTCAATCTTCATCATTATTTCATTTATGCATTTTTATAAAAAAAATAAAAAGTAAAAAAAAA
>CM037789.1:44026840-44076840 GCA_021229015.1 Solen grandis
TGCGTGTTTCTTAAACAGACACATGAACTGCCCGTGAAAAGTTTGATTACATTGATTATTACAGAATGCAAGAAGTATATCAAAGTCTTAATAAATTCAAGATGTTGATCAAAAAATGATTAAGGCTATATTTGTTTTTTCTATTAAAGCTCATTTTCTCTCCGCTATTTGCACTAGTCTGCGATAGAATCTAATAAGAGGTTGTGTATTTGACTTAATGTCAAAGCAATCAGCTCCAAGCCAACGTCCCGCAGGAGACGCACATCTAAATGTGAAGAGAAACTACGGTGTAGCCATTTTTTTTCTGGAAATGTTTCATATGCCGTTCTCATTAAAGACGATTAATTGCGAAACGTTATCCTATATCGTTACATTCATGACATTTTATTCATGATCATATTCTAGTTAATGCATGCATTACATGCATTAAGCTTAATTTAAAAACTATGACTTCTTTCATCTTCTTGAGTACCTAATGACCAACTTTATTCTACATGTATTTGGTATATAAGGTTCAAAGAAGCTTCCTCGATAAAAGATATTTAATCGTAGTTATCTCAATGTGCCCTTATAACTCATTGCAATGAAAATTCAGAATATCTTAAGTTCATCAAAATATATATAAATTATTGATATAGAGATATATATACACGAAGTCATGCAAATCAGTTTATATGATTTCACTACGACGGACCTTTTCCCGATGCTTTATATCGTCGAGACCTCATCAACATTATTATATAAGAATAGGCTCTTGGCTTTCAATGGGCGATGATTGATCATGAACCAGTGACCTGCTTCTTATTTTAAGCTATCGCTTTCAAAGTTGGATCAGGGCCTCCGTGGCCGAGAGGGTAAAGTCGCTGACTTTAACACTCACTCAGCCCCTCATCGTTTTGGTTCGATCCCGGCAGGGTAATTTGGATTTTCATGTGAGGAAGCCTTCCAGCTGGCTTGCGGTAGGTCGGTGGTTCTACCCGGATGCCTCCGTGCATTCGGGTCTTCCTCCACTTGTAATTAGCTGGACGTCGCTATATGACTGAAATACTGTCGAAGCGATGGTAAACTCAAATAGTCAAGTCATGTCAAGTCAAAATTGGATCGCTGGTACAATTTTGTATTTGGCATTGAAGTTTGACCTTGGATGACATTGAACATGAACCCGTGACCTACTTTTGTATTTTTATGCTACGCCCTTCATATTTGGCCCAACGGTACTGTTTGGTGTCTTGAAATGATTCATATGTCGTTTCTCATTAAAGACGATTAATTGCGAAACGTTATCCTATATCGTAACATTCAAGACATTTTATTCATGATCATATTCTAGTTAATGCATGCAATACATGCATTAATCTTAATTTAAACTGGAATTGAAATGATCTTGCTGTATTACTGTATGGATACTGTATTCAGCATGACTATGCTACAGTATTGTAAGTTGTACAGGCAATCAAAACAATGTTTCCAGGTGAAAGACTTCGGACCAGCATGGCCCTCTTATTCCTAGTTAGTTCCAAGTCTCAAATCGAGAGTTTCAAAGACGAAATTATACTAATAACTTTTTTATGCTGAATATTAATATTTTTCTTTATAAATCCATATTACACATACATGTATCAGTAAGTTTGTAATACCTTTATAAGTGAATTCCTTGAAATCCACAACGCTAACATCAGATATTAAATTTAAAAGCTTTTCTACAAATTATATGTTTCATAATCCAACATCCGTATTGTAAATGATAAAGGGGTTTCCTTTCTTCTTTGCAAATAATACATATAACCCGCTTTCATAGCATTTCTTATGCTTTCCAGGATAATATACTTCGTTAAAATACAAAGAACGAATAAACTGTTACCCCACTGAATATAGAATAAATTAATTGATACAGCATTATACTCAATCATTTCTTTCCTATGCGGGTACTATATATAAGACAGGAAATACAGGATAAAGGAAATTATTTTTTGTTTGTTTCGGCTGGCAAATCAAATCAATAAATTGTGCATGCATTTTGGTAAATTCTTTGCAATACATTTTTGAATCAATGTTTGTACAGTTAATTACTGCTGTATTGCGCCGATCAAGACATCGATACCTGGAATATGCTGCTTAACATTTATTTTACAAGAATCTTGAACGGTCTGGTGCCCAGTTTTCTCGCGATCAGCGCTCCATGAACGATAGAGCTGTCTGGTATTTGAACAAAACGTCAATTGTGTTTATGTTACTGCCTCCGAAAAGCCCCCAAAGTTATTTAAGAAAATTCGAAGATATTCTGAACTTTTTATGAATATTTTTATACTAGAATGTGTTTATTTGTGCTATAAGCATTTGTTCCTTCATTCTTGTATTGTGATCCCGTGAGTGTCCGTCGTCCGTCGTGCGGTGTGCGTCGTACGTCGTGCGGCGTCAACAATTTAGTGTTTACACTCTATCACCTTTATTTCTTAAGCAATCATCTTCAAACTTTAAGACACTATTTATGACCATAATCTCTTGATTGTGTTCGATTATGGCTGAGATCGGTCAATAAGATCAGGAGTTATGCCCCTTTTAATATTCAAAAAATGCCAGATTTCACTTTGTTTACACTCTAGCATCTTCATCTTTTGAGCAATCATCTTCAAACTTTATGGCAATGCTTATGACCATAATGTCTCGACTGAGTTTGATTAAAGCTGAGATCTGTTGATTAGGTCAGGAGTTATGCCCCTTTTAATATAAAAAATGCCAGATTTCACTTTGTTTACACTCTAGCATCTTCCTCTTTTGAGCAATCATCTTCAAACTTTATGGCAATGGTTATGACCATAATGTCTCAATTGAATTCGATCATGGCTGATATCGGTCAATTAGGTCAGGAGTTAAGCCCCTTTAGATATAAAAAAAAATGCCAGATTTCGTTTTGTTTACACTCTAGCATCTTTATCTTTTGAGCAATCATCTACAATCTTTATGACAATGTTTATGACCATAATGTCTCGATTGAGTTCGATTACGGCTGAGATCGGTCAATTAGGTCAGGAGTTATGCCCCTTTTAATATTCAAAAAAATGCCAGATTTCACTTTGATTACACCTAGCATCTTCCTTTTTCTAGCAATCATCTTCAAACTTTATGACATTGTTAACGACACTAATGTCTTAATGGAGTTCAATTATGGCTCAGATGGGCCAATTAGGTCAGGAGTTATTCTCCTTTTAATAAAAAAAATGCAAGATTTCACTTTGTTTACACTCTAGCATCTTTATTTCTTAAGCAATCATTTTTCTCAGGTGAGCGATCAAGGGCCATCTTGGCCCTCTTGTTTTTGTTTATTTCTTTGCTTATTTTTTTTCATTCATTTTCATTTATTTTAACACCTTTGCTGTTTCTCTTCATCTTTCTCTCTCTCTCTCTCTCTCTCTCTCTATATATATATATATGTGTGTTTCTTAACATATTTAAACTAGGCCTTGAATTTTACATGCGTGCGATTCTAAAACGTTACACTTATCTGATTACGTTCATATATATCAAAATGTGATAATGCAGATAAGATACTTAAATTTCATCCATTTGAGCTGACACTAGCATGATGTGATATAAAATCTTTCCAAAAAAAGGGCCGGATACATATGCCATATTCTGAAATATATGTGTTCATTTCAGATGTGATGTCTTATTGTCAGCCAAATGATAACGTAATTCTTAATTTACGAAGAAAATATTAATGTAGTTGAACAAAAAGCAATGGCTTCTATTTCTTCAATAGTATGATAATTTTACTCTTCAATTGTGCTTCAACAAAACAGTAATAAAAATTCATTATCAATTAACAGTTTATTTTTTTATCGAAAGGACTGCAATTAACTACCTTAATTCCTAACTAACTCTTTACCTCATGAATATTCCTGTACATATCACCACTTGATGAACAGCATTTAACCGAGCTTTTTTAATGGCATATGAAATTATGGATTTTTCTTCCTTTTTTTTTTATTTTTTATTTTGCCATACAGACTGTGTAAAAACAAACTTCAACATTGTATGAGCAAACAGAGAAGACTCTGATCAGACAGCTCATATAAAAGCTCAAGGTCTGCTCTGTTTGCTTATGCGTCAAAATGAGTCTACATAAAGAATTCTATTTGTTTTTGAATGTTGTGATTAAGGATATGAAACATAATGCCTTCCTTCTATATAAGAAAAGAAATAGTAATTTGAATTAAAAAAAAAAACAAATAAAATGGTAAATAATAAAGTTTGCACTATATAATTAACGACGAATATTCCTACCTTAATAAATGATTCGTGCCCTGGTCATGTGACCAATGGCGGTGTAAACGTGGTTCACTTCTCCGGATAATTTTTTTTTTCTAAGTAGTGCTTAAAGTGGACAAAAGTGTTGAACTTTATGTGGATACAAGACAATGATTTGTTAAGTTCGATGGATTTGACTTTTTCTAGTGAACAATAGAAAAATCACCGAACTCGGGGTATACTCGTTAGAAGGCATGGTGTAATGTGTACACTTATAATTTTTAAACGCGTATAGCGTTGTGTTGTTTCTCCTTCCCGGGTCTTTTTGCGATATTTATGATATAATAAACCATCTACTATAAACCGTCTTTTAAACAGTAAACTTGCTTCATTATCCAAGCTGCCACCCAGGCTATCAAAGATGACCTTAGGGTCACTATTAGTGAACAAGTTGATATGAGCGTAAAAGCCATTGTTCAGTCTGTTCCTGACATTATTTCATCCTCTTTTAATGACACAATGTCTACTATAAAAGCAGAAAACAAGCGCCTAAACAATGAAGTCATGTCCCTCAACAAAAACATAAGGACATTGAGTCTGTCAATCTTTGTCCCCAGAAATTAGACAATACTGAGCAATACTCGCGACGAAATTATTTAAGAATTTCTGTTGTGGTTGAGACTGCAGGTGGAAACACTGATGAAATTATAGTAGATGTGGCCAATGAATGTAAGTTGACGTGTCATTGGCTGAAAATGACCGGTCATACAGATTATGCCAAGCTACATCTGCAGCAGCCGATTCCAAGAACATCCACGCAACACCAGGGTTAAGTTTGTGTCATACCGGTCCCGGAATGAGATCTACAGATGGAAATCGCGCTTAAAAGGCAATGCTTTGCTCCCGGGAGTATTTCTCAACAAGGACCTTACAAGAAAACGTACAGAGTTGTAAAAAACAGCTCGGCTGGTTGTTATGAAATTCTAGAGTCAATACATGTAAGTGATCACAAAGCTACTTTCATTTTGGTAAAGTCTACCATTAATGACAATGAATGCTCAAATAGAAGAGTTTGATATTATAAAAGAGCAGATTTTATTCGTTTAAACGAATTGATAGCATAACAAGACTGAGACTTCATAAACACCATAACTGTTGATGAAGCTTGTAAAGAATTACTGATATCCTCTTAAAAATCACGTCTCAGCGTATACTATCCAAATCCGTAGTTATCCAGCCAAACGACAAACCTTGGTATGATTCCGAAATAAGACGCTATACAAAGAGACAAAGATCTACTGCGTTAAAAACAAATACTCCAAGAAGTTTCTCTAAATATAAATACCTACGAAATAAATTAATAATTTAAAGAAATTTGCGAAACGAAGGTCTTTCGACAATATAGAATGTAAAAATCGAAGAATAGTAATAATAACATCAAAAACTATTGGAAAACTTTCCAAGACCTTAAAAAAAACTCAGCTGTTGATTCAATTCCGGTTTTGAAGCGTAATATCCATGTTATATATGAACTGTATTTAAATAAAAACAAAGCAAAGTGTTTAAACGAATATTTTACATCGGTATCCGATTTAGAATATTCAAATACTTGAAATCCGCTTTAGTTCTTCCTCTTTACAAAAAGGGAGAAAAAACAATCCAGGCAACTATCGCCAAATATATCTCAAGTCGTTTAGCTAAATTAATGGAAAGATGCATCTACAAATGACGTACAATCATTTCATTCGTAATGATTTCATCTATAGTAAACAATCTGGATTTCTGACAGGTCATTATCATATATCAACTTATATGTTCGTACCATCAAATAGTTCAGTCGTTTGATAATAAATCACATACTTGGTTTGTGACAAAATGACCAAGGGCTGACAACTCTCTAAGGTAGAATAAATACCAAACACAACTTTTAAAATTATATTTAATATAAAAATATATACAAAGAAGGAGGGAAAAATAAAGAATATGAAAAACAAACGCCGGCTAATTGTCTCTTTATCTGTTGGTACAATAACAGCTGCACTGAATGTTCTGTTATCACTCTAAGACCGCATATTAATCTATACAATGGCTAACTGTTATGAACGCACTTCAGTGTGCTCTTATCAATGAACACTGGACCGACTTCCTGTCGTCGTTGTCCCTTCAGTAAATGTGATCTACTTAGTCCACCGTAGACACCCTGTCGTCATAACGTATAGTAATCCATCTTAGTACCAACGGGCCATAGGCACCATGCCCAACAAAATACGGCTACAAACAAAAAAATTTTTTAAACCAAATATAAAGTGCAGAACTGTTTTTAATTTAAATCTCTGGTATTACATACGTGCATTTATACCATACAATAATATTATGGTTTTACATAAGTGCATTAACGCAGAGAACTGCCCTTGTTAGGAATTATATACCTACAGATATTCCATCAATCCACATTTATCCACATTCCTTACTTACAAAACAAACTGTTGGACAAATGCTTCCATGTATATTCAGGTAATAACAAAAATTAAGGACACACCTATAAACTAACAATTATTCTCAAAATTACATCAAACATACATAATTCAGGGCTATGTACTTAGATTCCTCGGCCGATAGAACCAAAACTTCCGAAAATTAAATACGACTGTACACTTGTTTCCCCGAGAAGAAACAATACAACAATCTACAAAATAAATATTTAAGATAAAATCTAAGTTTCATATATACCTGTAAAAATGAAATTTTACTCACACAAGCTCCGTAGTGTAATTTGGTCAGAATATTCTAGACTGGACTAGGCATCTTCCGTAGCTCCCATCGATATCTGACACTGAGGTTCCATACAAACCAACTTATATACTAAAAACCCATGATTTACTCTTAAAAAACAAATATCACGTGAATCGTGTAATAAGTTGTAAATCGCTGAATCTCGTGCATCCCGAAAAACACTGACAACACTGAGGCATACTGATAAAAAGGCCCTATGTAAAGAAATTAAAGGTTTAAGCTTCTAAGACTTAAACATCTCTGTTAAGACACTTAAAAACTTAGCAAAACAGTAGATATAACAATGTTAAACCCTAATCATATCTTATTTTGAACAAAAAGTAATAAAAGAAACCTGTGATAAACCTTATATAACCAAAATCGGCTAACACAGTTCCACTCTGGCCTACGTGATAAATACATCGTACTCTAAATCTTTCAGGCTACGTCAAAATTATTTTGTGACATTGTTGTATTTTGAAGTTTCGATAGGGACTTGCACAAAGGATTAATAATTACTTACCTGAAAGACAACAACGTGTTTTATTGGTAAAGCGTACTCTGCTTTAAGAAGTATAAGTGCTGGTGTGCCCTAGGGCCCCGTCCTCGGTCAATTACTGTTTTTAACAAGTACTTCTTCAAACGTAGATGATATGGAAAATATCTTAACTCACGATTTATTTATTATTTAAAATTGGTCAAGACAATGGCTCGTTAAATTTAACGCAGCTAAAACTGAAGTTCTTTATTTTGGCAACCAACAACCTCCTTAATTCAAAATTTACGATTGAAAGTCATAAACATCTAGATCTTACTTAAAGCAATGATTGCAAATGACATACTCATATCAATTATACTATTATATCAAAATCAAGGATTTTAGGAATTATGTGAAAACTAAAATTTATCATTCGTCGTTAATCACTAAATCAAATTAATATATCCTTTCTAAGACCAATACTTGAGTACGCTTCTGTTGTATGGTATAATTGTGCGCTCTTTTAAAAAGATAAACAATCGAAGTTGTAAGGTTAGTTACCCGGACAACTCGTTCAACCAGCTTATGCAATCCTTTTCGCGAAATCGGATGGTTTACTCTTGCAGACACAAAAATACGAAAAACTTGTTCTGTGTTATAAAATTAAAAACAACATGGTGCCTGATTATCTGAGTTCACTTTTCCCTCGGAAATGTTGGTAATTCAGTATAGTACAATTTGAGAAATAGTGACGACTTTACTTTGCCCTCGCGTCGTACTACACTTTTGAAAATTCTTTTGTACCATCTACAATTGAACTTTGGAATAGCTTTTCTTTAGACCTAAGATACGCCCAATCTATAGCTTCTTTCAAAGGTCAAATCATGCGTAGAGTGTTACAAGCAAACAGTATACCTTTATACTATATCTATGGAACGCATTACTAATCAGTTATTCAAACTAGCTTAAGAAACACTTGCAACGATTTAAAGAATGACATATTTTTCAATCATATGTTTGACAAATTCAATTTCTCAAATTGGAAAGAGCGCGAAAAAAAAAACACCGAACATTTTTTTCCGTTGTTAAAAAAAATAAAATGAAAAAAATGGAACGTGTGAAATCATGTCGCTCACTTAGACAGTTTCATCCATTAAGTTGTATCTGTTACTCTTTGGTAACAATGAATTGCTTTAAGTAAGTGATATTTTTATTGTTGATGCTATGCAAACTTAACGGACACATGACGTTTCGGAGACTAAATGCTGTAACGTATAGATTGACTTAACGGGTTGCTTCCTCTTTCATTTTACTCCTTCATGTCCCTCTCTGTTTTCCTCTTATCTCTTTTTCTTCCTGTCCCTACAGTCACTTTCTTTCAATGTACTGATAACAAAAGCTATCATAATTTGTTGATTTTCTACAATTATAAATTTTAATCTATCTATTGAAACATATTGACATTATACAGTAATCTACAATTGCTGACTAAATATAATGTACTTATTTACTTTTATTTATACCCTTTTTCTTTTCTTTATTTTATTTACTACTTCTTTAGTTTGGCATTCTAATGCCCATTCCATTGTATTGTTATCTGCCATATATTTTGCATGTCATTATGGTTTTAACGGGGGAGAGCCTTAATTTAAATTTGAACTTGTTGCTTGACCCATTTGCTTTCTTCTTCTAATTGGTTTGTTTCTTTGTACTTCTGTATGTATGTATGTATGTATTGTAAACTTAAAAAATATTCTTTTTTTTCTGAAAAAATTAGAAATGTTAATAGTATCTCTTGCAGAAAGAAACAAATAAATTCCAGACAGGTGATATCTCTAGGAAAACACTAGAGAGTTGAATCTACATTTTGTGCAATATTCAACGATATTGCATTTAGGTAATGAGTGATTGTTTAAGATCACATATGACTTAATACGATATCTATTTAATTGTTGCTTAATGTAGTTAAAGGACAACTATGTTTATAATGGTCCTTCCCTTAACTGAAATTTGTATATCTTACACGGATTTTGATTAAAGTTATAATTTTACTGTTAGTTAGATATACAAGTATGGATTTCTGATGTACTATTAAACAAAATTGCACCGGCAAATGACATATTATATCGTTAATTTTATTTTTCTTCCTTATTTAAAAGTTCCTCATATATAGGACATTTGTCTTATTGTAATAAACACATGAAAGATTTCGCTTTACTACACCATTGGTCAAACCAGTAAGCTTCCATTATCCCCGGTCAAAATAATACACGCTCTTACAATTCAATATTTATTTTCATTTGGTGCGTTATTTACCCCTATTATTGATATTTTCTTTTCTTCCTTTGATTTTTCTTGGGTATTAAATGTCCTATTGGGAGAGGTTTCAACACACAAATGACGTTATTTAATCATTTTAAGCTCAATCATTTACATTATACCTGATTATGGTTTCATCGCAAAGTAAATAGGAAAAAGTGAAATATTGTTTCTTACCATGTATCTGATAGCGTGATATAGTTTTGGTTTATTATTAATTACTCCTGCATATTTCTCTTTATAATTATCATACTCATAGCAACTTTTGAAATCCCCAACGTAAACGAGCGCCGTGTCTGATTTATGAATACATTTATGATATGTGTCTTCTTTCTCAATGAAAACGAACTTCAAGCGTTTATATGTAAACACTAGTACTATAGTAGTAAAACATCATTTAATTATTGCATTCCTGTTAAAAATCAGGGATATGTGTATAAGATTTATTTTGTATGGACCGTCGGTTGGAAAACAAGTTCTTACAACTTCAACAACAAATTTAAGCACATCCCATCCACCTAAAATATATTTATTCATACTGAAATAGTTTACTTGTTGTATGTTCTTTAGACTGAAAGTGTTATACAATCCCATTGTTATAGCTTATTAAGAAAGGATTGCTGAAAACAAGTTATACATGTTTCATGAATATGCGACATACAAATAACTTTAAATGAATATATGCTTTTTTAAAAGGCAGAATTTCTTGTTGTTTGTATTAATCCATATATAAGGTTAAGAGTCATCAATACCAATTAAATAAGGAAAGAAATGCAAACCAAATATTTAGTCATCCGATTTGTCAACCCAAAAGAATAAACGTGTATAACATTATTATCCTCTTTCATTGCGTGAATACATTTGTAACTGGTGAAAAACTGTAGAAGTCCAAATATGTTATGTGTCCAAGAATATAACATGCAAAATTGTTTGTTTTATACGGAAGTAATATCATCAACTGATTATTTCTATTTCTATAGATAAATCAAGGTAGGCAATGATATATCAAAATTTTATATATTTTTTTTTCAATAAGAGCTGCATACTTAAGTGTGCTTATGATGTATATCCTGTGCCAAATATCAAAGTACTTTCAATGAATAACGGAGTGTGTTCTTAAGCATATTAACTTTCTGATATTATATATTATACTTGAGAAACTGCGACGTTCTTCGAAAATTAAATTGATCATAAATTCGTTCTATTCTATTCTCTTTTTTCCCCCTTTCTTCCAGATTAAACCAATATGTTCATTAGAATGAGTGCTCTGCAATACTTAGTTCTCGTGTAGCTTGGGAGCAACTTTTATTATATTTTCTGTATCCCAAATATCCTAGGATTACTTGTGATTGTATATCATTTTATCAAGTCGCAATAGGTTAATACCTGACTTTATTTAACCATTTGAGAGTTTAAAGAAACCAACATATATGTACTCTTGAAAGTATTTTGTTTTGTACTAACATAGACAATTCTATCATTAATGATCCATAAAACATTAATCATCTAAGGTAAAATTGTTTTATAACAGGGACTTTTATATGACTTATTGTTTCAATTCATATGATTTATACTATCGACAGAATTCTCAAATGCCAAGAAATTAAAATATTAAATTCCAATATATTAAGAAAATATTTAAATTCCTTTCTGTCAATGCAAAACATTATATGAAAGTAAATATGGTTCTCTTTTAAATCTCAAATTTTGGATTTTACATTTAGTGAATTCTATGAATTGTATCAATGTTTTGGTTATGTAAGGGAACATTATGTAATAACAAGCCAACCGTCTTAGTGACGTTTAGACCATTTGAATTTTAAATACATAGACAACACATTGAACAGGAAAGTGTCTTTTTGTTCATTACATTTTATATCAATCGATATGCTTGTGATTAATACCACCAGCTTCGGGTGATAAGAAAGCTATAAAACCTTAATGGCTTTCTCTAAAAATGGAAGCGAATCAATCTACGCAAAAATAATCAACGGTGACACTAACCATCTGGACTATTGGGATAAGTTACTTTTTGAGAAATCAGTAAAGTGACTGATTATAAATTTACACGAGTCTTGCTTTTTTTAGTTTTTCTCATATATTTCGTATATATTTGTATGTAAAAGAAACGTATTTTTTACGTTTATGTACTAAATCGCTATAGATAATTAAAAACCAAAAATAATAAAAAAATTAAATTTAAAATGCTATCATTTAATATTAATCAATGCAGCACCAAATGTAAATCAGATAAATGTTTAAATCCACATGTTTCAAAACAATCAGCTGACATATTCATGTAGGCATCAAAACAAATGTAGAATTTATGTTAATAAAATAAATCCAAATAACATTTATATACAATAATTATGCCAAAAGAACGTAGCAAAAAGGGTGACCTATCATTTTTGTTATACTCAAGTTGTAGTAGCAGGTATATATTGATTGTCATATCTCATCTTGATAGTCATTTCCAGAAAAAAAAACTATAACAAATGCAATCAACTTGAGATTAAATTTCCCTTTTATTTCTTTCTCAGGTTAACTTGTATCACTTCTGCCCTGATTTCAGAATCGTTAACCAAAACTTCCAACATTCAAATAAATTCCATTTTTCCCTCACATATTTTGATTTATGAATTAGTTGCCAATCATTTTGAAATACATGTAATAGATACATGTAAAACAGCCAATCTTAAATTGTCTTTAATACTGAATTTGATGTTTATTTTATCTATGTTTTTTCAAAATATCAACATCTTCAGAAATTACGGAGGGTGGCTTAGTGGTAATTCCTTGAAATGATAATTCAGGGGACCTGGGTTTAAATCCCTGTCAATCCTTAAATGTTTATGGACATGTTCAGGGTTTAACGTCCAACTAGTAGCCAAATGCTAGTATATCCAGACGGTAGTTTGGAGCCTTCGCGTATATTGGTGTTATACACGCAGGGTATGTTTAAAAAGCATAAGGGGTCTAATCGGAAAAGGACAAGGGAGTCGCGTCCGGGCCCCATTGTATCATTTTACCTGTTGTTTCTTAAGCAAAAGAAAAAACAACAAAAATAAAACAACCACCCCAACGAAAATACGTGCTTGTTCTTTCGTGGATTACCATTGATTGCAATATATATGTACATAAATACTACATTCAGTATTTTATTTTATTCATACATGGTTAATTATACCTGATTTGTCTTTTATATTACGAAACTGCCCATATCAGTTAGTTCATTTTGTATCTTAAAGGTGAACCACAAAGAAAATTTTACTTTTCTAAAACCTTTCCTATTTTGTCCATTTACATAAGGGAAACCACGATTAAACATTTTTTGCGAAAAAAAAATCTCTTCAAGTATGTTAAATGCCGATTTTGTTAGCTGCTGGGCAGAATTTGCATTTAAGGGTCACGTGTCCCCTATGACGTCATCGATAGACCAATTGCCATATGCCTTCTTAATTTCATATAAATGTATGTACTCATTAATCATATTTAAAACGTTTTAATCAAACATGTCATATTTGATTTTGGTCTAGTATAAACTTAAAGGTTTTATCGAGTTGTTTCTGTGATATTAATCCGCGAATTTGACGAAAATAAATGATATATATATCATTACGCAAATCAGATAGACTGTGAAATAAAAAGTTAACTTCAGAGATAAACAGAAGTTTTCAACTTAATAGAAGTTAAAATTTTCATAATTTAAATACGTTTTCAACACTATGACATGACATATTCCTACACGTTGATGTTAGTAGTGCAACCATGGTTATTTTATTTTAATTCTCTCCTTCTCGAACAATTATGAACTGACGCTTGTTTGTTATGCACATTACGACAAGGAAGCAATAAACCATAATTTTTACCTGTCGAAACACAGGAAGAAATAAAAATATGGAATTAGTAGTACTTACCTTTCTTTCACGCATTTAATCCTGTCTTACTTTATATCATAATTCCATTTACAAAAGAAGCTTTTTATCGTCAGTCCATAACTATTCATTCGTCATTAAATCAAGTTTTATGTAAAAATTTTCTCATGTCATTTTCATAATCAGAAGCACATTTACATTTTTTCTATACCCCACAAAGACATAACTTATAAAATCGATTTGATTTGAATAATAATGGAACAACAGAACCTACGTATATCCAAAGACATAATCAACAACCTGCATATGTCTGCGCTTTATCATATATTTGCAATAAAAATGTCCTTTACATTATCTTCATTGAAACTTGCCAACTTTAACGCGTTAAAATTGACTTAATCTGTGTCATTATTGACTAATTGACAGTGTTTCACCATCTAAGAACCCGGCCGTCTGTAAGCGTCTGCTCACATCTCAAAGTGATTGGCTTGACAATATGTCACCCCCAGGGCCATCATACCCATCAATTAGTCACCACTAATCAGGCATCTCTTCGACACACACATCCGGATCAATTAATCCGGGTAACCCTTTTATTACCCCCTGATTTACCCCAAAAAGGAAATAACATAATCATACCAAACCAAAAATTTAATTCTTATCAGTAGATATGTTATATGAAATACCTGTATGCGCATGCGTGGAAAAGATGGTCGAACTTTTTTCTCGGAGTGAAACAGTGGTGAAAATTTAACAGTTTTAGCTGATATATATGGATATAGATGTCTAAAAGTGACTGTATGTGATCATAGTTAAGGGATTGTGAATGGAACTATTAAAATAATTTCAAATGGGAAGGAAAAGAAAGAAAAGTAAGTCTACCCCTACCCCACCCTCTGAAAACAAAGAAACGACAAAAAGGCGGGCTCAGAAAGATACCCCACCCAACACTATGTCTCAGCCAACACAATCCCCGGGAGTGCAAACACAAACTCATATGAACAGTCATGCAATGAATACTCAATGTTTTACACCCGGATTAATACAAAACATGAATCAACAATATGCATCACCTGTGTTACCATATAGAACACTTGACATATCACAGAACCAAGATTCCCCCGGGGTCACATATTCTAACCCGACCATGGGGACAATCAACAACAGTGCATATAGTAACAATGGAATGTGTAACCAAGACTATGTAACTACACAAAATTCAGCACAAAACCAAGGTGATATGTTTTCTTTAATCATGAAAAGATTGGACGCAATGGACAATAAACTACGTCAACTAGATTCAATACAATGTAACATCACGTCATTAACTACCCAAGTAAAACAAACAGAAAAGATCAACAGTATAGAGGAGAAAATAGTACAGATTGAGAGGAGTCGAGAATTTGACAGTAACATGCTAGAAAATGTTTGTAAAAATCAATCCGAGCTCGAGTCAATGGTGCGTCAAATGAAACGAAATGAGGAAGAACTTATAAAAAGAGAAAAGGAGATGAAAGATGAGATTTTAGATTTAAAGTGCAGAAGTATGAGAGATAATCTCATGTTGTACAACATTCCAGAAGAAAAAGACGAGAATTGTGCACAGAAAATAAATAAATTCATAGAAAATGAGGTAAAGGTGGATGGGGGCGACTCGATCAAGTTACAAAGGGTCCACAGGGTCGGGCAATTCAAACACGGGAAAATTCGACCCATCGTAGCAAAATTTGCATATGACCCCGACAGAGAGCGTGTACGTCGAGCAGCGAGAAATCTACAAGGGACGGCATACGGCATCAGTGAACAATATCCACGAGAGATTATGGAGAGACGTCGTCAATTGATACCAATTATGAGGAATGCAAAACGGGAAGGAAAGGATGCATTTCTTCGAATTGACAAACTATATATCAACAACGTGCTTTATAAAGACGCCTAGGAAATATGTGAGAGTGACGTGAGTGTCTTACACTGGAACATTGGAGGATTAACGCGAGAAAAACAATCTAGCCAAGAATTTATTGATTTAATAACTAAATATGACATTATTTGTTTATCGGAAAGTTGGACGAATAAAAACAGTATAATAGGTTTAAAAGGGTATAGTAACCCTATTCACTCTTACAGGAGATACAGGAATAAAAGGGCCAAGCGTAATAGTGGTGGAATAATCATATACATAAAAGACTCGATTAGAAAAGGTGTTAAATTGATTAAAAACAATATTGATTGTTTAGTATGGATAAAACTGGACAAACACTTTTGGAAAAACAAAAATGATAGTTTTATAGGAATAACATATATTGCCCCAGAAAATTCACCCTACTATAATACAATTAATTTTGATATGTTTCGTGAAATTGAAAATGATATATGTTCATATGAAGCGTTAGGTAATGTGTTTTTAATAGGAGATATGAATGCAAGAACCGCCAAAAAAGCGGATTATATTGTAAATGATGGTCACCTCGGGCATGACGACGTCACAGTTACTGACACGCCATGGCCGAGAGTGTCACAAGACAGTAAGTCCAATAGATTCGGAGAGCAGTTACTCGATTTATGTAAATCATCAGGAATGCAAATTGTAAATGGTCGTTTGTTTAATGATAGCGGTATAGGTAAAATCACATGCATGACATATAACGGTCAAAGTGTGGTTGATTACTTGTTAGCACGACAGAATAATTTCGACTATCTGATAAATTTTACGGTGCACGATTTCAATGAATTTTCGGATCATGTACCAATTTCCTTTAATGTTAAAACACACGAATTACCAAACTGTATAATAAATGAAAATAATACAACATATAAATGGAACAAAACATTTCGAGAAGATTTTAGAAATGATTTACAGACGACCATAGAACAATTACAGAATAATTTATTAAACTCTATTAGGGAAAGTAAAGACCCAGATGAACTTGTTCAAACCTTTACTAAATACCTTACATCAAACGGCAATAAATATTTCGAAATAAAGCGAAAAAATAAAAAACATGTATTTGAAAATAATGACAAAAATAAACAAGAATGGTACGATGAAATATGCGTAGAAAAATATAATGCAATTAAAATTGCTATTAACAGGTAAAAAAATGTTATGTAATGCAAAAAAGGACTATAAATACTATTGCAGGAAACAAAAATTAAACTTTGAGAGGGAATTGGGTAGAAAAATGAACGATATGAGAAGATATAAGCCACGCGATTTCTGGAAGCAATTCAAAAAAACTAAAGTAAATTCATCTAGCGAAAATGTATCGAAAGAATTTACGATCATTTTAAATTTCTAGCAACTAGTTCCACCGTACAAGAAAACGAGTCGTCCGAAATAAACGAGTTTTTAAATAATTTTGACAGCCAAAACCATACACAGGTAACTTTCCCCGAACTAGATAATCCGATATCTATAAACGAAATAATTGCAGCGACTAAACAACTTGGAAATAATAAATCATGCTCAACAGATTGTATTATTTACGAATATTTTAAAGAGTGTATAGATATACTTGCAACGCCGCTAGAAATTTTATTTAATTACATTTTAAACAATGGGACATTTCCCCATAGCTGGTCGACCGGCATAATCTTACCGTTATATAAAAAAGGCGATGTGTCTAATCCAAACAACTATCGCGGGATAACAATAACAAGTTGTTTCTGTAAATTGTTCACTGTGATTATAAACGAACGGCTGAAGAAATGGGCATGTGATAATCATATAATTACAGATGCACAATTCGGGTTTAAGCAAAATTTTAGCACGGTCGATTGTATATTTGTTTTGAATTCTCTAATAGAGCGACAATTTCAGAAGAAAAGAAAACTTTTTACCTGTATGGTGGACCTTTGTAAGGCGTACGATTATATAGACCGTAACGCGTTATGGTTTAAACTCATAAAGTACGGTATCGAAGGTTTAATTATTATCGGTTATTAGGGCGATGTATAGTGAAGTTAAATTAGCCGTAAAACACGTTAATTCGCTCTCGGACCTTTTTAATAGCGATGTCGGATTGTTCCAAGGGGAGATAACCTCACCGATATTTTTTTCTCTCTACATCAATGACATTGAAAGCAGCTTACGTAATAATAATAACGCGAGTATAACACTGGATGAGCTATCTATATGTATGTTGATGTTTGCAGATGACGCAGTATTATTTTCGGAGACCGCTGATGGTTTACAGGTCTTATTAGACGGGTTAAAGCAATACTGTTCGAAATTTCATTTACGTGTCAACAATGAAAAGTCAAAGATAATAGTGTTTAAAAAAGGTGGCCGCTTAAGCAATAATCAAAATTGGACATACGATGGTACGCAAATAGAGGTTGTTAGCCAGTTTAATTACTTAGGTCTTGTTTTATCCAGTGGCGGATCATTCGGGCCAGCCACTAGAACGCTTAAAGAGAAAGGCTTAAGAGCGATGAATTCGTTAATAAGTATTATTAAAGGTCGTGAAATACCAGTTAATATTTTATTTAACTTATTTGACTCGTATGTACTATCTGTTTTGAATTATGGAAGTGAGATTTGGGGCTATCTTAAGGCCGATTGTATTGAACTAGTTCATAAGAAATTCTGTAAAAGGGTATTAAATGTAAAACAATCAACGAATACTCTTTCCCTTTACGCTGAATTGGGAAGATTTCCAACCTATATATTAAGATATGTAAAATTATTAAATACTGGTAAATTTTATAGTATTAAAAAAAATGTTAATAGTTTATTAAATACATTAGTACATCAGCAGCGCCAAGATATAGACGAGAATATACATGTTGTAAATTGGTCATCAAAAATAAGAGATATTCTTCAAAGTGCCGGGTTTAACGATGTATGGTTATATCCAGACTCCGTAAATATTAATATGTTCATACCAGTATTAACAAATCGTCTTAAAGATATTTATTTTAGTGAGTGGGAAGCAAGTAGTAATAATTGTACTTCACTATGTTTATTTAAAGAATTAAAATCTACAATAGAAAAATCGCAATATCTATCTTTGTTAGAAAATAGTGGACTAAGAAATATAATTACAAAAATCAGACTTTCTTCACATGAACTAAACATAGAAAAGGGAAGACATTTGAATATAGCGAGAGAAGATAGGAAATGTAAATTGTGTAATTTAAATGATGTTGAGGACGAGTTCCATTTTATATTGATATGTCCATTTTATAATGAATCAAGAAGTAAATATATTCCAAGATATTATACATGTAGACCCAATATGCATAAATTTATTAATTATTAATACTAATAGCTCTATTAAAGAAATTAGATTTTATTAAATTAATACTGCATAAGTAATGTGTAATACAGAAAGGCTAACAGTATAGTTACCTTTGCATTACGTATTAAGTATGTACAGTTATTATTTAGCACAAATGTAAAAAAAAAAAAAAAAAAAAAAAAAAAAAAAAAAAAGTTTGTTTCTTATGTACAAAAGATACATTATTAAAATGTAGTGTATGCCACTCTCACCTATTTATTCATTTTATGTCTTATTGTATTCATATATTTACCATCTTTTTCATGCATTGTAATTTTGTTTGTATTGTGACGATGAGCCTATGTGCTTAAGTCTTGAAAATAAAATTATGTTCTGTTCTGTTTCTATGTTAAGGATTTTATTCATTTAGAAACATGGTCTTTGCGGAAACCAAACACAGATACAGGATAAGAGTAAGAGGGATTTTGTTATGAAGGTATGTAAAACGTTTATTAACGTTACTCATATTCAGGACCTTTATGTTCAGTATTATCAAATATTGTTTTTAGAATACATCCTGATATTAATTTTTTTATTCATTATGCCCCCCCCTATAAATCACCCGTGAAACGTTTGACATTTTCATTCATTTCATTCCCAAAGGTCATTATCCCTGCGCTATGTGCACTAGTCTGAGACCGAGAGTCAAATGAAAGATTTGGTTTTTGACGAAATATCAAATCATTAAGCTCCCAGTCAGCGTCTAAACATTAAGAGATGCTACTGATGTTGCTATACTTGCTTCTGGAGATGTTACATAGTTTGGTTCATTAATTACAAGACAATTTTAATGTACAACATTAGGAAGCATTATTCATGATCATATTTATTCAAGGCATGTAAAATATTAATAAAGCTTGATTTGACAATCAAAACTTGTGATTCCTTTTACTGAGCTCCTTAAAACCAGCTGCATATTATTTCATTTCTGACGAGTTTATCTCAATGTACCCTTGCAACACATTGCAAAGCAAACAATTCAAAATATTTGCAATTCACTGAGAAAGGTATAAATATACTCAAGGACTTTGAGACTGTGGATGTTTCATATCCTTCTTATCAGGTAAGATTGATTTTGTTTTCGTGAAAACATATACCATGGAAATAATGGAAATATCGAAGTTTTAAGCATCTGGTGTTTCTTAAAGTCACCGAATATATATATCAGTTAAGTATGAATTGATATACGTTTCAGTGGTGTATTCACAAATTCACGTACATTTCATCATGACGAAACTGTTTCCGACACAGATCTGATTCTTATTTCACGTACTAATGTTATATCTTAGATATTGTTAATTTTTAAGATGGAATCTTTTTACATTTCAAATAGGAAATCCCCTTTTCTGGATAGTTGTCTTAAATCGAGATTTTCAATAAAAATGTTGTTATACAGTACTAATAATGTTTTTGTTTTTATATCTTTTTCGATATTTTCAAACTCTCCATTTGGCTTTCCAGATATCCATTTTACATATACGCATAAATTATGTTTCAAAAGTTTGTAAAATCCATATGAAAAGTTTAGAGAGTGGTGAATTTTTAGATTTCCTCCTCGCTATTTTCTGTTATAAACTTTAAGATATGGTCTACAAAAAATAAGAAATGCTTCTCGAAACATAATATATGATAAATAGCTCAACCGTTTTGTTTGCAAGGAGACATAAAGCCTGCTTTCATCATTAACGCGTTACAGGATTATTTGACAAAGACGCTCTGTTTTGTTGCAATTCGAACATTAAACGAGTAAAAATGTTACATCGCTGATTACATAGTAGGATTCATTAATATAGCATAATACTCAGTGGGACGTCTTCAACAGAGCATAAAGCCATCATTTATTAAAATGTATGATCCTAGATCGTTGTTGATGTGCCAAGTTCACTGGATATTTTTCTTTTGTTCGTTTTATTTTTTATTTTTTTATTTTTATTGGCAAACACATCTTTAATCTTTATCTTGGTATTTCAAATCCTTTGGAAACAATGCCTTGTCACAGTCATCAGTTTTGTTTCATTTACGCAGTCATATCTTTTACTATGTGAGAACTGGATACCAAAACAGGATTGTAACATTTATAGGGTTTATTACAGAAAAATTACGCCTTAAGACATCTGTCAAATATGAAAAAGCGAATACAGGAGAGAAAGAAAATGGTTTTAGAGTTTTGTTTTTGCGTGTTTCGGCTTACATTTCAAATTAATAAATAGATTTTATATTATTACTTAAGTTTCAAATATGATTTTAAACCAAAGTATGTATATTTGGATTTTGTTCACCAATCGTTAACGATCTTTTGTTATCATACCCAACTTAAATAGTGAAGTTCTAGTTATAAGGAAATCCCGCACCCCGTTCCGTTTTGAAAAGCATTCGAGGAAGCTAATTTTGAAAATAATTAAACTTAGCACAACACATGTGAAAGGCTAATCTATTTCTTTTCAATGCTTAGTGAATTTGTAGATATTCTGAGTCAATTTGGTTTAGCGTAGATATTTATCACAATTTTGAACAACCTATATATAATTATCATTTGAAGTGAATATGTTGTAAGTTGCAGATGCGATATATCAACCCAAAAGACTAGTAATTGTTTGATTCAGATAGCACACTCTACAAAAAATTTCAGTCTACTGGTTATTGTATAGTTGATTAATAAGCATCGTTTCCATCACAAGGAAAACAGAAAAAAATACGGGTGATTGATTTGCAATTCCGATAAATGGAAGGAAAAATAAAACATTACAATTTATTTTTTTACGTTATTAAACTATATTATAATTGATAATTATGTATTTCCTTTTTTTGACCTGTTTCAATGCAGTTGTGTCCAAATTAAATGCAGGCCATTATGGCCAGTCAAAGTAATACATGACTACTGAAAATACATTTGAATGTTAAAATGATTCCATAAATGTCCGAACGCTTTCCCTTTACAGTGAGTTAAGTTACAAATAAGATTTTACTGAAAATATTCACATCATTGATCAAATGTCGTTGTCAACAGAGGGGCGACGTGATCCAACATGAATCATTTGTATGGCTGATGCCCAAATGTATTTACGCCTTCTCCTCTTAATTTGACTGATAGAAGGTTTCCAAATACATTATTAAATAATAATAGAAAAACATTATTATCTAAATGACCACGTCCTTGTCTCATTTGAGTCTGCTGGATGCTTACTTTGTTGTTTTAATGAAATGTTTAAGATTTATTAAATTACCAAGGACGTATTCATTTTTAAGTGTTTTTTAATGATTGTTTACATTGTCACGGTGCAGAAACGCGTCTAAGTCTCCCTTAGTGATGACGAGACAAATAGATATTGTGGTTAAATGACAAATAAGTAGCGGTGAATATTTTATTATTTATATTAAATTGTCTGGTGACGGGTTCCCACGCGAACAAAGCTTCGTTGACAATAAAGCTGTCTGGAATTTGAACAAAACGTCAATGATGTTTAGATTAAGCTGCTGAAGATGTTTAAGGACAGTTCTGTGTGGGAAATTGCTATAAAATACTTAATTCATTTATTTTTTGCTTTATTTATATACATAAATGTATATATTACTTGATTTTGTTTTTGCACATGTTCATTCATTTCTTCACGCAATTTGTGTGTGTTTCTTTGCTTATTCATTTATTCATTCATCTTTTTTCAATATACATATATATCCATGTTCCATATCACAATCCATGTACGTGTACATAACTATAACGTGTAACGTGTTATAAAGTTGCTTATATTTTGTTAATGAAACTAAACAATGTCATGTTATTGTTGTTGTTTTTTTTGTTTTTTTTTTCTATATTTACACGGTATTATGGAGT
Organism: Solen grandis; assembly: GCA_021229015.1. Taxonomy (NCBI): domain Eukaryota; kingdom Metazoa; phylum Mollusca; class Bivalvia; order Adapedonta; family Solenidae; genus Solen; species Solen grandis. Next base: position 44,049,647 of record CM037789.1, read on the forward strand.
CTACACGCGCGCGATTCAAAGGTTTCATTAAATCTACAAACCACCCTACATACTTTGTAGATGATATAGGTACTTAAAGCTTATTAATTTGATCAAGCACTAGCAAGTTGTGATGCAAAATGATTTACACTTGATACTGAATATTTAAAGTTGGCGATATTTGAGTTTACCGTCGCTTCGACAGTATTTTAGTCATATAGCGACGTCCAGCTAATTACAGGTGGAGAAAACCCCCGAATGCACGGAGGCATCCGGGTAGAACCACCGAACTTCCGCAAGCCAGCGGAAGGCTTCCTCATATGAAACTCCGAATGACCCTACCGGGATTCGAACCAACGCGGTGAGGGGCTCAAACAGCTATAGTCATACGGCGAGTTATCGCAGTGTGGCAGCACCATTGTTGTCGACAAAGGTCACCAACTGACTGAAATATAGTCTGTCGGACGTTTAACCCAAAGAGCAAACATATTAAATTTCTTCTTTAATTGTACCATCACATATATTTTATGAACGTTAAGTTTGAATTAATTGTCAATAGTTTATAGAAGTGCCCGTAATATACAGCCTTAAGATGATTTAGGAAATTACCTAATACTTCCTTAATTTCGTAATTTAACGAGACGTATGGTTTCTTTAATAAGATATACTGTAATTTAGGATATGAAATAAAATTCCTTACTTCCCTTTGAGAACAATACTAGTGATTTGAATTAAAATCAAGTAAATAAAACATTTAATAGCATAGGTTTGCTCTATGGAACTAGAGATGAATTTTCTTTTCTGAATAAACAGTAATCCTCACAGTCTTTTCAGACAAGCCATTTCTCTTGGAAGAAAAGTTGAAATTATAGCTGGATTTAGAATCAAACATTTAGATCATATTGACGTTACAAATGTTTGTTAGTTAACATATATCACAATATAGCATTTATATTGAACTGTTTTATTGTTGCTCATAATATTTTTAAAACTAAATTTGTATGGCTTAAACGTTCAAATTTAAACATTTTGCATTAACATCATATTATAGCAAATCTATACATATGTGGACATCTGTGGATTTCAAATTTGCTCTTATTACCTGTCACTGAATTATAAATACGTAAATGTGATGTGTCATTTTTTTCTCAATGAAAAACGGAGCTCGACTGCTACGTACAAAGTAGTTCAATTTTATTAAACCCCAATTAAATATTACAGTCATGTTTAAAATCAGGAGAGATGTATATGGAATAGATTCATGTGGCTATTTTTCTGGTAACAATAGGTTTGAGCACTATCCCCCCTATTGACTACCTTTATTTTAAATTTAAAAGTATACTTATATACATGTAAATGCTAAAATGCTAAAAATAGTTTACTGCGGTTACAGTTAGGAAAATAAAATGAAAACGTTTAACATCCACCGTCTTAGTGTTTCACCTTCTGTTAGCAGAAGTGACGCATAGAGATCATTTTTCCGTCTTCTGTCCGTCAGTCCGTCACACTTTTTCCGTCACGCTTCAGCAGGGGACATATGAATTCCAGAGAACACTCTTGTTGTTCATAAAAATAGGAATGTTAAGCGTATTTTAAACATATTTTCGTGATGTAAATGTCATAAAAGGGGCAGTGGTAAAACTTCCCTGTTTGATATCTTTTTTAATGATTCTACTATCTGGATACTTGACTGGCTGTGGTTTCATGTCATTTATCGACGGTGTGACATCGATCTAAAACATTAACATATTATGGAATAAATAATAAAGAAATGCGTCGAATAATTAACTATCTTTCATTTAACCAGTTGTTTTAATTCAAGTATCAAGATAGACGATCATTAATAACTTTTTTCAATCAAAGCAAATTAATGTAAAGGTACAGAAGTAATTAAGTAAAGAAGTAAAAAATAAAATCAACCATTAAGTCGTTTTGCCCACCAACCCAAACGGATAAAAGCGATTATAACAAGGTTATATCTATGCATGAAATAAACACTTTTACATTCTTTGAAAAATATATATACCATTAGCAGTGGAAGACAATAATAGGATATTACGAGTAGATAATATGTTCAGGAATTATTTTAGTCAAAACAAGTAAAAGATAACATTTCGTATATTATAAATAAGGAGTAAGTGCTTTAGATGATATTAAATTCAAATTATTATATAACATTATATCTGATATTTTATAAGCTGCCCATTTCGTCGAAGAACGTATCGATTGCAAGCAACTTGTGGGCTATCTTTCCAGGATAAATATATATGTTCAAAGGGGTTAATGCATAGTAATACTCTGTGAGCAGTTTTTGGTGCGATACATTTTATATTACATTAACAGTAAGCGTTTTTTGTTGTTGTTGTTGTGTTTTCGTTTTTTTACATATTTTTTCCGGTTTTAAATGTATTTCAGGGGTATTCCAAGTACCCTAGGATCTCTTTCCACTATAAGACTAGGAGGGTCAAAATCAGACTTACAAATGAGAATTCATAATTTCACGTTAACATCTTTAATTAGAAATGCAACTCTATGTTTTCGAAAACAATATTGAAATTCTTAGCAGTGAATAAAAAACGCTTTGAACATTATATGAAAAATGTTATATCTTAGAATAAAAATCATAGTGTTTCTTTTACAAATCTCAAACTGTAGATTTTGATTTTTGAGATTTTTATATTAAAGTATGGGTTACAAGGGAAATTTGTAAAAAGTGATGAATACAAAAGCTATGGCCATTTAAATTTAAAGTCACAGAAAACTTATTAAAATGAGAGTCCCTTTTATTTTTGTTTAGTATTTAAATCGATGTTTTAGTGCCCACCAGCTTTAAATAATAAGAAACATATCGCCAATAAGTGGCTCACAATAAAAATGGGAGTGTATCAAACTACACAGAAATAATCAACATTGACACTTAGCATATGCTTACTGTTTCTGAGAGATCAGGAAATTGTAAGAGAAACGTGTGGGCGGGCGCGGATGTTTGAAAATTAATTATCAATACATATTTAACTTCCTTTGAATGTAAAAGCAGTCATCAGGAGGTGGTAAAACTATTGGATTTCTTATTTACGTTTACACAATTCTAGTCATATTAGTCTTTCATTCTCTCCGCATCTATTTTTGTATAAAGGAAACATGTATGTTAACTTCAATTCCTCCATCACTGAAGATCAATGCACTACAAACCAATGAACATGAACACATCTGGCTACAAACTATAATGAAAAGAGAGAGAGCGATAATCATATTTAAACAATTATCAGTTAGGTTTACACACGTTATCTTTACATATTGTGAATAGTACTAACATTTTTACTATTAACAAATGCAGCACCAAAGGCAGCCTCTATGAAGGTACAAATACACATGTATCAAAGTAGAGACTGACTGGTAAAATCATGTAGGCATTCAATTACGTTTACCATTTACCGTATGAATACATGTATCTCAGCTACAGAACATGAGAAAAAATGTGCAAAAATGTCATTTTTATTTACATTTTGAGGCATTTAATCTTAGACTATATTTTGGCATGTTTGAAAAGTCAAATTAATCCATCCTAAATGTGATTTTTTACTTATTTGTTTAATTTTTTATTAAATTATTCTGACTTTAACATATTTTTATATTATGGCTTGATCAAACATTATTACAAACTTTCAGAGATGAGTCGAACCCATTTAGGGGGAAACACTTCACGACCTTACCAGGCGCAAAATACTTCCGTCAAAGGAAGGATTGAAGTCCCCAATCGATGTAATATGAAACAAACAAAAAAACAACCAAAAAAAAACTAAATGACAATTTCTCTGTTGATGTAGCATACTACAAAACGGTAATTCAGCTCTCATATGAATATTTGTGGAGCAATTAAGGAATGTGACCAGAAATAGTCCTCTCTGATCTAAGAAACATTCATGCACAACTGCAGTCGCATTACAAAAAGTTGATCCAATTATTGTCGGCGATCAAATGCGTCGCAGAGTAATGCTGCTTTCATTACCAGGAAATCAGACTCAACTACGTCACTTGTCTCTGAATCAATGTGGGAGTGGCTTTTCCAAAGATTAGATTTTTGAGAGCAATTTGTTAGTAACATTTTAATCGCTGGAGAAGCAGATATTACGGCAGTGAAAATTGAATAACACTGAAAGCGTTTGAATGTAAATGGTCAATAAGAAACACATAGTTGGTACATTTGTATCAAAATGTTTTAAGCGTATGCTATTTCTATCAATATTTTGTTTGAAGTTTGGTGTTTTTGCTGCAATACTGCATCATTATTATCAAATAACGCCTATATGCTGGGTATTCAAGAGCAAAAGTGGGCATATATTTTATATTATAAGTGACTAGGAGTAGACAAATTGAACATTATCTATACATTTATAAAATAATTTCATTATATTCAAAATTGTTAGATTATTTAGATTGTTTATTGTTAGATTATTTAGATTGTTTAAATAACTAGATGTATAAATTAAAAACCGTCACTAATTTTGAGTACAAACAAATAAATTTGCATGTACATTGGGGGGAATAATAGTGGATATTAATTATTTATCTGTTTGCCTCACTTCCCCAAATAAAATATCGCAATGTTCGGAGTCCACGCTATGGACTCATTAAATAAACATGCCTGTGATTAAGTATCCACTAGCGAATATTGAGAACATATTTCCGTTAAAGATTCATGCCATAAATATATGGAGTGCAACTTGTCATATGCACGCATGAATGTGCGTAAAGTATTTCTTTTCATAGAGATTCAAATTAAAAGCAGAAATGATTAAAACAGGAAAAAAATAGGGATTAAAGTTATGGAGAATGTAAAACAGTAACATGATGTACAAATAATTATCTTGAAGAATTTCATACTAGAACGTCGATTTAAGCATATATAGAGCGTCCCCGTCACTGATTAAGTTTAACATCTTACAAAGAAAAGTGGGTATTAATTATGAGTGTTCTACTCACTTGTGTGTCATTTTAGGTGATGTTTAAGAAAAAAAGGTAGTTCAATGCTTTTGAATCAAATCTTAAAGATAATGTCTTATTTAGATTTCTTTTAATGAAATATGCGTCGAATGCTTTAATACGTTGTTTAAAAGAAAGAGTTCAAAATAATGCCCAACTGTTACTCCAATAAATATTTCTTATCGTAGTGTAGACGCCACATTTTCTTTACAATCCGTGTTATTGGTCGTGATGCGTATGCGCTAACCTATACAAATAAGATGATGAACAACTTACTTCTTAATCTTGAATACCATTTACATATTTCTATTTAAATTGTCTATCAAAGTTTCCACAAAGTGACATGATGGGTATGAAGTCTGGTTGTAGTATCATACTTTGTTGTTTTTGTACATAATTAAATCTGTAACATATAGAAACCCGTTTAGTTATTTCCAACATATAGAAAAAAAGTGTTTCCTGGTAATGAAAAGCTGTGATATGTTATTGAATTAAAACTGTTTTATCCCCTCTGGTTTAAAAAATATACCAGTATTTATTATTAATTTATTTTACCGACAAGCGGATTAATTCTGAGGGAAAAATAATTTGCGGTTTATCTCTTAAAAATAGTGTTAATTTATTTCTGCGTTTTTGTCATATTTCTGGACCCATAGTCGATATATTTTTGTTCTCAATTACCAATCATCAACTTTATAGCAGGAATTTTAATATATTTGCGTAATAATAAAATTTATTGTTATGGGTACGGGAAAGCGTATAATTAATGCTTTTTTTTTTTGACATCTATACCTCTGTCCTTGCATAAACCTTCGCTTTTAAACATCAGAAGGCTTTCATGGAAAAATGAAAGAACTAATAAAAATATTAAAAACGAAGAAAATTCGTCTCAGGATAAATAATACTGGTAGCTAAGACAGTATACTAAAAATCTGAAAGTCCTAATGTTGCGTTAAGCATAAACTGGGATAGTAAAGGAGAACGTGTGGCTTGTAATTTGTTTATTGATTTCCATCATTAAATGGATCTTATTCCTGTGATGGCCGAACGGTATAATTTTGCCATATTCGTTTAGATTAACCAAGGACGCATTACATGCCAGAGGATCTACAAATAAATCAGGAGAGGAAAAAAATCCCCCTATCCTGTGGTTTGACATGGAATTGTATTATTGTTTTATTATACAACACAGTAGCATTTCACCTTAACCATACAAACTGATATCTCCTAAAGGTACGCTTTAATAAATGGTTATCGCAAAAAGATAAGCAGTAATAAACAGAATATTTGGGTTTTGTAATCATCTCTTATAATGATTATCATTTCGTTCTGGGTAGTTCAAATGATAAAACATTTCCAATGGAAAAGTATTTTTTATGTTTCTCGGATTTTCTAAATCGGCAAGTTTTTAGTTTGTAAAACACATCGTCAATTTGTTCAGAATAAATTCTGCCATTAAAATGTACACTTAACAGTTTAATATATTTGATATTTCAGATAATAAGTATAAATATAACATTAAAATTGCAACTCCTGGACAATTCCAATATATATATATATATTCTATATGTTAGCTTTGGTGATGTCAAGATGCATAAATGTATGTATAATTTCACGTGTATCATATATGATCATAATATACTATATACAAATAAATATAAAAGGAGTTTAAAGTGACAACTTAGGGTAAAGTCTCTGATTTGGACCACTTAACCATTACCAAGATAACCAAGATTCTCCGCGGAACCATTACAGGGACTGAACCTCAAAAAATAACAGCAAGAAGCCGTTTGCACTGTGTTGTCATGCCATGTGGTATGTGACGTCATTTTAGCTATCGTAAGCAGCATTTTTTGTTCGATTAAGAGGAGAAAACTGCCTTATTGTACTCTACACATAGGCACTAATGATTATTTTATCAGATGTTTAGTACTTCTTACAAGATTGACAAGAACTCCACGTAGGGACGTAACAACCGTCCAAAATTAATGCTTCCTACTAATTATTCATGTAACAAACTGATCACGAAAGACGAATTATATTTTTGGTTTGTTTGAGGAGATGATTACTGCCCACTCACAATATTTCTCTCATTGGGAAACCTATCCTAAATCAGGCAAATATAGCACTAAATAGGTTTAGCCCTAGAAAAAAAACACTAATTAGTTAACAAAATTTCTCTCAGGAATAATTGTGCTGAGTTTAGTACTGGGACTACAGCGTAGGGTCCAAACAGATCTAAATTATTGCACGTTCTAATTTTTACAACAAGGGCTTAGAAGAGCTATTGACTTTATATAAAGGTTGCGTAATCTGAGAATGCGCTTCACATTTAATTTACGTAAATAGCTGTTTATTTTTTACGTTTGTGGTTTTCAATGTTATTTAATACATTTACACACTTCCAGAATCTGAAATTGCTTAAAGAGCAATTCGGCTACATCTATTTATTGCAGCATTTTTTGTCTCATCTTCAAATGATTTTTGCATCACAAAATGGTATGTATGTGTGTTGAAATATATGAATACCTGAAGTGTCCAAACAGTTATGATTTGCTGTCAAATTTAATAAACACCGTGACTTTAATTAGTAGCTTATTTATAAATTGATACTTATGGAATGTCCCACTTTTTCAGCTAATGAAATTGCTCTTTTTCAGTCCAGATTAATATATATATATATATGTTACGGATTTTGCCCAGGTAATGTGAAAAATATGATTGTTTTGAACAAGTTCATGAGAGTTGCATGCTCCTACCGCCGACATCAAATGTGCCGCTGTGGACTACGTTACATAAGTGAGACAAACGGTAAAGCGCTTTTTTTTATTTTATTTTTTTATTATTATTAATTTTTTTTTTTTTTTTTTTTTTTTTTTTTAAATTTAGAACTTGACCTGCGCTCGGCTTCGCCTTTCTAGCTTTATGTAAGACAAGGTGTGTAGTATATATATCCGATGCTATAGAGGCTCGAATATGCATGAATCATATATCGCACTTACTTGTTGCACTAAAAAAGGAAGGGAATACACTGCTTTTGGCATATTAAAAAGATACCACACACTCACACACATTTCGCAAATAATGTTCAGTTAAGCGGTTGAATTACGTGTGAAGTGGATAAAAAGAAAAAAAATCGAATCGGTTTCAGTGTCGTTTTTACTTTTCATAATGAAAAGACTATCTTTTTTTCATATTCCTATCGATTTTGTCAACTACCGGTACATGTTTTTTTTTTGTTGTTGTTGTTGTTTTCTTTTTTTATTTGCAGTGAATAGATGGTAAGATCTGATTGGTTGATAATTTAAAATGAATTTTGTAATTGCGCCGAAAAAAGAAAAACCCGGAACCAATATGACAGAAATATATTATTGATGGAATCTGGTTCATATCCAGTATCGGAGGCATTTCGTTTATTTTTATCATGTCGTTATATTTGTCATTACATTTCTCTTTTTTTTTTTTTTTTTTTTGTTTCATCTTAAATGTGGTATACGAAAATCAATGCTGCAGAAATGTAAAACACAGTCATGTTATTTTTTTACCTCAAATGCAAATTAAATAAAATATGAATATCAACAACGATGATGATGATGAAGATGACGACGACGGTGGTGTTTATGATGACGACGATAATGTTGTTGTTGATGATGATGATGATGATGATGAGTATTTTCTGTAAAATACGTTCATTACTCTTGTGAAACCATTCATTTTCTTCAATTTCAGGGTGGATTTTATCCATTAATATTAACCATTAACACACACGGTTGCGAAATAATTAAAGTAATTTTAATGGAGACCTTCATAAAGAAAAAACATCTTAAAACTGTCCCTTTTTTTAGCACTTGTCATACAACAGAAAATGCAAATCACTTCTTCTTTAGATGTCAACGATTTAATGTGAAAATGGATGTATTACACTCTTCTTTAAATTGTTTTTTCCCAATTAACACTAACACTTTTTATTTGGGGATCCAAACATATCATTGATAGATAATATAAAAAATTTTGATGCTGTTCATTTATACATGAAGACATTTAAAAGATTTAAATAATAGCTGTTATAGTAATACTGTTATATTACAGTGATAGCCACGTTTGGAGTCAAAAACAAAACGCTCTCTATCTCTCTCTCTCTCTCTCTCTCTCTCTCTCTTATTCTCTCAGCTGGGGTATATACATAGTATGTTCACAGACTTAGTGTTTTCATCAACACATACGTGTTGATATACATTCATTATATGTTCTTGATATGACTTTATATCACACCTGTTTGTTACAAAGCACGTCATTGCTGTAATATTGGATATTGTATTAAGATAGGGGAAGGGCCGTAACTAAATTGGATAGAACTTGCAGCCCGACCCCATTTCAAATGAAATATGTTTAAACTATGAACATTAATCTCCACGAGACCATTAATCCACAAATAAATGTAGCCACGACACTGCATATTATAATCAACGAAATCTAATGTCAACGATGATTTTACTGTAATATTAGAACAGTCCCTATACCGGTGCAGGGCACATGGATCACATGAATAAATGTGACTTGTTTGTGGCTTTATGTTTGTGCATAATCAGTAAAGGGAAGGAGAAAACACATACAGGTGTACTTGATCGATATCTGTTCAATAACTAATATGATATATGTTAAATGGATTAACAACATAACGGCGTAATTTATGTCGGTGTTAAATAGTCAGCTTTACAGGCCAAAACACGAAAAATATTTACATAAGCCGCTTTTCAATGTATTCACATTTCCTTGATAATTTTTCTTCAAGTTGTATAGACTGATTTAAATGTGAATTTAGATCAATTAAAAGCTGAATTTAAAAGGCTTTTGGAAATGTTTAATATACATGCAATCTTTGAATTGATTTTGAATAAAATGTTGGCAAATAAGGATATTATATATACGAATCTATGAACATATAAATTATTTAGTGTTGTAGTTTGAAATTGAGATTAAAAACAAAAACAAATCTGACTCTAATTCGATCAACGCTACTTAGTGACAAAACGGGGTGTGTGTGTTTTGGGGGGGGGGGGGGGGGGTATTAAAAACATGTGCGATTCGATATATTTTCAGGTGTTCGCGCATGTGTAAAATATTTGTACATATGACATATGACATTAATGAAAAGGAAATGTTTAAACCTTATTTTTTCAGTATACTTTAAATCAGATTGAAATACCTTATCATTTTGATTTATGTTTAAATTTTTCCCTATATGTTTTTAACCTTCATTTAGCGGTTATCTGTATTTAGCAGTCCATCACTATTTAGCGGTCAGTTTAAACTTTAAGATTTTGATATATATGTTTAAACTTCATTTAGCGGTTATCTGTATTTAGCAGTCCATCACTATTTAGCGGTCAGTTTAAACTTTAAGTCAGTTTAAACTTTAAGATTTTGATATATATGTTTAAACTTCATTTAGCGGTATCTGTATTTAGCAGTCCATCACTATTTAGCGGTCAGTTTAAATTTAAACTTCATTTAGCGGTTATCTGTATTTAGCAGTCCATCACTATTTAGCGGTCAGTTTAAACTTTAAGATTTTGATATATATGTTTAAACTTCATTTGGCGGTCATCTGTATTTAGCAGTCCATCACTATTTAGCGGTCAGTTTAAACTTTAAGATTTTGATATGTTTAAACTTCATTTATCGGCCACTTCCGTTAAGCGGTCACTTTTTCTTGTTCCCTTGACTGACCGCTTACGAAAGATTGACTGTACTTTGTTTAAATTACTATTTTGTCTATCATATTTGTTAAGGAACATGTAACGTAGATGGTTTGACATTACCCAGTCCCTCACCGCTGCGGGATCGCATCCCGAGATGGTCAATCGGACCATTCACGTGAGGAAGTCTTGTAGCTGACTTGAGGTAGGAATTTGGTTCTGTGCACTCTGGGTCTTCATGCGCGGATCCAGCCAAATATCTCAGGGATGGGGGTGCGGGTCGGACAGGAGGGATATGTTGGTCAACTAGGATAATTACTATAAGTACTAGACTCCGAAATTATGAAATTTACCGTTAGTGTGTTGCTCAATTTGAACCGAATAGTCGCATGGTCGGTCATATCATTGAGGTTTTGCTGTTCATTATATCATTGTCATTTATAATGAAATCATAATGTTAAGTATGTAGCACCCACCCACCCATATACACGATGAGAGAGAGAGAGAGAGAGAATGTGTGTGTGTGTGTGTGTGTGTGTGTGTGTGTGTTTATTGATATTTCATAAACTTCACGTTGTATTTTGTTTTGCTACATACGTATTATCTATACAACCCAATGGCATGAGAAAACCCAATCATAAACCGTTCCTATTCATTTTCAGTCTATTAGAAATCCCGCAGTGGGATATACATTTTTATCATTCACTTATATGTATAATTTACTGAACACGTCAACTTGCAGCCAGTTTTCTTCACCATTGAAAAGGGATGGATTGAATTCAATTGATATTTGGTTGAAATTATAATAGAGGAAAACAATCCAATAAAAGATCATTGAAATAATATAATTGGCAGATTTTAAATCATACATACGTCAATACCTGTTTATATTCGGTTATAAAAGATTACATTAAAGTGCGTCTTGACAAGTTGTACTTTTGAAAGCAGATGGAGAAAAATTTACAATTTTAAAAAGGGAATTTATAGTGTTTGATATGATTGATTATTTAAAGGAGAAGAATGATTCGAGAATGATTAACAAAGTGTTGCGACATGAAATATTTTGTGATACAATTTTAATATCTTTTAATGTTAAGTAATAACATGTGATTTGAAAGTGATTTTCTTTTCCTGAGTTTCTCTTCATATATGTTACGTGCATTAGTGTAGAATGGTTTTAAGCTGAATAAAATGAAGGAAATAGCTCTTATATCTTTGGTTTTCTACAGGATTATAATGGGTGCATTAGGTAAGTTTCTGTAGCGGTGAAAATACGGTATGAGAGAGAGAGAGAGAGCAGATGATGTAGCTGATTATGATAATAATTATCATCATCAACAACAAAGCATTATACTTCGGTAGCATAATACTGATAATGAATCGAGTGTTTTCGAAAATAAAATACTTAATACAATGAATGTAAATGATTTTCATACTCAGACTCAAACCATGCTCTTTATTTTCATAAGGGATTTGAGTATGTTACTATTAAGTCATAATTTTTCGTTGACATTAAATTTCATTGATTATTTCTTCAAGGGAATTCCGTGGTGCTGTGTTATTGAAAACGTTAAGTCTATATCAAAATGGTTGGATTTTGGTGGATAAAATCCTCCACGAAATCGACGAAAATTGATTAAAAGTACTAACATTTTAGCTTGAAATCGCACTTAAATATTTACGAGGCTTGGTCTTAATAATAACAGAGGTAGTATGGTTATCGAGTCAAGTCAAACATTTGGGGGAAAAAAATCACATCTCCCTGACTGTAAACATTACAGTTGTCGTTATGGACCTCACATATGTTTGTTTTAGGCCTGGACCCTATATGTGCTGACCAGACCCTGGGGGAGGCCAGCCCTACCACGACTGGTGTAACAGCCGGACCAAACACAGGTATCTGATTTTTAAAGAATATGATATATTATGTAAGAGATATTGCGTGCGCGCGCGCGTGTGTGTGGTGGGAGCGGGGAGTATGTGTGTGGGGGGGGGGGCGTGTTTGTTTGTCTGTTTGTTGTGTTTAACTTCCCACCGACAGTATTACAGTCATTTGGAGACGATGTCTACTTGAGACAGATATAGTGCTGCCACACTGTAGTGCCACGCCGTAGACATGTGGCATGATACTACACCCAGTCACATTATCCAGACACCGGACCAACCATTTCTGCAACTATCCTTATATGCTGAGCGCCAAGCAAGGTGCTATAACAGTACTGTACCATTTTTACGACTTTGGCATGTCGCGGCCGGGGATCGAACCCACGACCTCCCGCTCCCGAGGCAGACGCTCTAACCACTCGGCCACCGGGGACGGTGGTAGGTATAAACAATAGAGGTTTCGACATAATTATACATCATTTTTTGAACATCCAAAATATAAAAATTCCATTCAACTAAGCCCCACTGTGTTTTGTATCAATCTACTTGTATACGGGGGGGGGGGGGGAGGTACCGGGGAACATATATGCATGCACATATGTCTGTCCGTCTTACCAAGGAAATTTAATACTGATGGTGGGGCGTTGAACCAATAACAAACTTGATTCTTTTATAATAAAAGGCATAGGGTTTTATAATTCTAAATATAGGTACAATACCGTTCGTAACGTTGTCTGTACTGAAGAAACCACCCACGTTTTTACAATAGCTGAATGTTTCATCGGATGGCCGTGTTGTAGATGGGTATTGATAGACATAATACACATAGATATTTCAATTCTAAGCAGATGTCCATCTCTGAACGGGCTGCTTTAAGGTAATGGAAAGATCAAAACATATGTGATTAGAGTATGGTGAAAAGCTGTTTTCTGTCAGTGAGATAAAAAAACAAAACATATAACCCACACTGTGAGTGATATACATCTGCCGGAACTATTTTTTTACTTATGAAAGTTATGTATATCAGTTTTTTACTAGAAGCTTTATTTTCTTTAAACGGCAAACGTTCACATGGATTTATCGGCGTATGCACAAAACAGTTCCATTCTTTTGTCACCAGTTGCCATAAATAATAATTTGTTTGTTTTCAATGGGTATCGGCTATCGGTATATATCATAGACAAGTGATACAATTTTGTGATGTTCACGTGCGTTAAAACGTCAAAATCCTATCCTTCCTCGGTGAGATATATTCCACACACCCATTCAAAACAAACTCCTATTCCCATACAATTTAACATTAATCCCTTTCAGGCGCCACTTACGTGTTTCTTGACGCCAGCATGGCCGTCCCTTGTTGTGGTGTCGTGTCTGAGTGGCGGTACGCTACTGCCAACGCTGGCGACCTCACGGCACAGGTGTGGAGGAACGTAGCTGGGGCAACCTACGGCGTGCAGGGGCAAAACGTCATTTCCGGTATAATCATTATTCTTCCTTACTAATTATTACACTAAAAATAGCCAACTAAAGGTTTAAATTTAGCAAGATGAACAATAAAGTAGAATTAAGACATTTAAGCATGGTATATAAGCGTTTATGTTGTTGTTTCTTTATATAGTTATCAAACATTTAGGGGCCACCGTGGCCGAGAAGGTAAAGTCGCTGACTTTAACACTCACTCAGCCCCTCACCGCGTGGGTTCGAATCCCGGCAGGGTCATTCTGATTTTCATGTGAGTAAGCCTTCCAGCTATTGTATCCTGTTTTGGATTCCTGTGAAAAACAATCTGGTCATTTTGAGGTAAAGACAGTTACAGGGTATATAAACATACCATAATTACATATGTAGTTGCATTTTTGCCGGAGGTGAGATACAGTAAAACAATATGACCTCGGAATTTCTAAATTTCAAGGTGTAGAATTGCTTGAGAATCCAATCCTGATTTACATGAAATACCTGTAATATCTACTTATCAATCTCTTGATTGCTACCAACCCTCTTATGAGGATTATTAGTAGGGTCGGTGCAGCGTCGAAGAGTTATCTACGAACTTACAAGTCAACTATTTTTTAATTTATTTCCAATTAAAGTTTGGTAAATGTTTCGATGATTCCCCACAGGGCTTGCCGCAGGGACGACGGGTATCTACAGTGTGGCCACCACGGACCGGATCTCGGTGGAAAAGGGCGATGTTATAGGCATGTAAGTCGGATCTCTATATATCACTGTGAAAGGTAGCAATGTTAAAGGTCATAATATTTCGTAATGATACAATTTTCATGGAAAAAAAAAGAAAATATAAAATAATATTGACATACTGTAGACTTACACAAATGGTACGTAACGTGCAAATAACAGTTCAATACATGATTGAAAATGTTAATTAATTTACGCTAATAAGTTTATTGGATAGATGTCAAAGTACTCTCATAGCTTACATTTTATATTGGTGTGTACTCCCAAATACGGCAAGTAATCGGAAATGATTTGAATTTGAAAAAATCGTAGCAGAATAACAATTTTTTTATCTTGTACGTCATCAAGCACCTACATTCGTTAACGGAGACATTCCGAAGGTCATCGTAAATATATCTATGCGAAATATGCAAGTTAGGTATTTTTGTAAACAATTGAATGAATCTGAAGCAAAGTATTCTTTATTATTCATGCAATGTCGTAATGTTGTCGTAAACGAATATGTAAATATTGCATCTTTTAACAAATTTGTAGCACTTATTTTGCTTTCTGTCCGAATAATATGCACTGCTTTTGGAAGAATAATGGGCCTTTAAACATACAGGTTAACAACTACCTTATAAAGTTATAAAGTTTCGCCCACACGGGCTTCATAAAAAATTACGAAGAATAACAAAAGCACTACATTTTTGCAATTTGACCAAAAACAATATTCATAAAAGAGTTATTCATCTGTGTGGATCTCTTGAGTAATGACACACTTAAGAACGAGCTATAGCCAATATTTGGTCATTTGAAACCAACATTTGTTAAATGTTCTGGAACCCTAATACATGATGTGAAGAATCGCAGAAGAGGCCTCCGTGGCCGAGAGGGTAAAGTCGATGACTTTAACATTGACTCAGCCCCTCACCGCGTGGGTTCGGATTATCATGTGATGAAGCCTTCCAGATGGCTTGTGGTAGGTCGGTGGCATCGGAGGACTTTCCTGTAAGAGAGAGAGAAAAAAAGAAACACTGGTGTATAGAGGATATTGTTTGTTTTGAGTGGATATGAAATATATCTCATCAAGTTTGTAGTTTTTTGAGATGAGATACTTGTGTTTTATATCAACTCAAAACATTTTTTTTAAATTTCATTTTATGCTCATTGCTGACAAAGTATGGAACTATTTGGATATTTAATCCCGTTGACTAGCGGGTGAATCCATGAGATAGTTTGCCATTTAAAAAAATCAAAGGGAGGCAACTAGTAACTACTGAAATACTATACAGACGTTCTTTCAGTATGACGTCAACGATGGGGCCATATACCATGCTGTTCACGTGCACCTTATGCTGTACATGGGTATAACAACTGACTGAAGCGTACGGTTATACTGAACACACGGCTATAATATTCACTGGTAAAAACAGAGCATAATATTTCGTCAGCAGTAGTTTATGTAATAGTTACATTCTCTTTTCAGTTGGGTATCGTGAGTTACCATGTCGTGGGGGGAAAGACAGGATTCTTTCACTGTGTAACATTCCAGCCGACGGCACCATGTATATGTCATGTTCTTTTTGCAGTCGTTGGTATAGGTAGATTGCGATTTGCAGGTATTCCTCCGCCAATGACATCATCCCTTTGGTCAGCACGGGGTCCGCCGTCATGGGCCGTGTGAACAAGCCTGGCCTCACTGCTAAGGGGTCAAGTGCCACGCTTCCCTCACCCCCTGTAGCCGGAGAACAGTGGATGTTCGGGGCCCTCCTGTCCAGTAGTGAGTCATTTTTTTTCTTTCGCTATCTATCTATTTATCTATCTATCTAATTTTCTATTATTTATTTATCTATGTATTTAATTATTTGTTTATCTTAAATGATTTTTTGTAAACTAGTTCTTACAATACAACCTATTCCAAATGAAGTTGCGCCAAGGAAAGAAAAAAAGCTCTTCATTCTCATTAGTTTCACCCCAGTATTGTAATCAGTTTAAATATTTACCGAAAGACTTTGATTTAAATTTACGTATTGGAAAATAATTCAGCCGTAAACAAAATTATTCCTAATTCTTTACTCATTATTACCGACAGATACGCCGCCAAATTTCGGTACGTCCTTGCCAGCGACTGTAACCGCTTATGCATCAGATGCCGTCGGCACTGTTGTTCACACTATAGCACCGACGGATGCCGACCCGGATGACGTTGCAGGTCTAACCGTGTCCATCAATCCGACGAGTACAGATTTCCAATTGGATGGGCTAGGTAATGTTTCATCCTCACTCTACGTCTTACGTTCTAATTATTTTCTAGGTTCACGAGGAGAAATTAAATGCGATCTTGCACCAAAATCAACACATTTTCTTTTTCTTTCATGTTTAGGTTCTTCTAATTTTTATTTGCGATTTCCAATAATTATATTTCCCGTGTGGAGACACTTGCCGTGCTTTGCCCCCGTTTGGTGACCTGCACGAATGACGCCTGTGTGATAATAAGTAGACAAAAAATAGTCCCAATGTTTTCTTACATATTTTAACAATATTTGCCACGTCAAATATATTGTCAAAAACTTCAATGTCATTTTTATTTTTTTGTTTCCATTATTACCTGATTTCATTTCCCCCCTTTTTGCTTGTTTGTTTGGTGTGATTTTGTCAGACATCTGCCAAGCAAGCGATGCAATTCTAGTTGAAAGAATAGAATGGAAAAAAGAAAGTATTCCTGCATTTTTTTTCCTTTTTCATTGCAGTGAAAATAAAAAAATAACATGACATTTCACTCTTAATCATAGTTTATATACGGATAATCTCTTCAAATGTTTTCTCTTTTCAATTGAAAAGTTTGACAAGAGCAACCAGACACTGTGTTTTATCATTGACCGTAGTTGCTATGGCAAGAGATCGAACTCCTTCATGATAAACGTTTGCTCATATTGATAATTTAGGCAGTCAAAACGACATGTAAACATTATTTAATTGGTATGAATAATGACGTTATGCATTTGATACATTGAAAACGAGGGATATGAAATTTGTTTTGTCGCCCAATCTCTACTTTTCCTTTATTGATACGAAACTCTACATCCTCACCATGGCGGTCATCTCTTTACCATGATAAATGATGGTCATTATTCTACCCTGGTCATTAATACGACATTAAACAAATTGACCAAGATGGAGCAGACGACAGAAACGGAACCAATAATTAGCTGGACCATCTGGTATGGCGGCACGGCGACTTGGTCTACAATGGTCCTAATTCTTTCTTAAACATCAACCACGAATAACATTGTTATTAATTGTAATGCGTATTTGATTGAATGGATTAATCTCTTTTTAATTATATGTTACATAATTATATTACTGAAAACCTTTGCATAAAGCAGAGGGATGAATGGTATCGCGATGAATCGCGATATCTATTTAATCATATATATATATATATTGCGATATATCGATGTGTTGCTATATTTAAGCCTTAATCTACGATTCATTTCGATTAATCGCGATAAGTTATCAGAAAATCGTTTTCCTATTTTGCTATTTGAAAAGATGTAAGTGATACTTTGATTATAAAGGAACAGAGATTTCCATAAATCTGAAACAATAACGTGTTTTTGTTATCACTTGCTTGTGCAGCCTGTCTTTATTTCATTTCCCTGCCAATTTTTATTTTGTGTGAAAAAACATAACTAGTGACTAATAATTTATTACTTGTCAATATACTAATTTAAATATGAATGCAGTATGAAACAACGGCGTGGAATTAAAAAAAAATCTTATTTATAACAACAAGGGTTATTATTAACGGTCGGGGTTCTGAATGGGACCAAGGTCGGAAACCACAAGCGACTTATTCCGTTACTCTCCTCACATTGGTGGCATATGTAGTGAAATGTAAAAGGGGGCTGTGTGTATACGATGATGGAAAGCAAAACAATGAAATGATATCTTTATAAATCACTGTTTTGTTAATGGTTAACCTATTGATCCTAAAAGTACCATTTTTATTGCCTATTTTCTTTCTTTCTAACTCATTATTTTCTTATTATTATAGTTTTACTATTTTTTTTATTAATTTACTTTTTTTGCTTATACAATCAAAGAAATCAAAGGGCAATAACTCATTTAAAATCAAGCCGATTATTACGTGTCAACGATATGGGCATCTATGCTTGGAACATTCAAGACTAGTAAAGCTTTATCTAAACCCTTTCCCTCATAGAGGAAACCATGAAAAGACCTATGCGAACAGCATAAAACCAGATCAGCCTGCGAGTAACTCGCAGGCTGATCAGGTTTTATGCTGTTCGCTGCTCCTCAGTGGTCTGGAAATGAGGACTTTATAATTAAATTTGGTAAGGTTTAACTGTAGTTTTCTGCAGATCAGGCTTTATGTGGTACCTCTTGAGTGCGTCAAAATGAGTCTATATAAGGGAAAGGGTTAATCATATAGATTACAGCATGTAACTTGTTTCAGCAAAGCCCTTTTAATGTACACATTAGTGCAGATTGACTTAAAGCTCGTCCAAATAAATAAACAAGAAAAGATTTAAACAAAATGTTTTAATTGACGGCTTATAATAAGCATAATGTCCCCCTCTTTTTCTCTTTTCTACTGTTTGGACCTTATAGTCTTACTTGTGTATGTACAGGCCCTTCATATTAAAAAAATGACCTCTCTATATTATTATACCTATGTATATATAGAGAGGCAGTTATTATTTTATCAATTTCTCTGCACGTGTCCCGGGTCTCACTATGCTTAAAAATTATGACTCCAAATTCAGAAGCATTGTCCATATATTTTATTCATCTTGAAGATGCATTGAAATTTAAACTTTGAATCCTGACTGCGAAAACATTAAAATGACATCTAAGATGAAGAATGCATTGGTAAAAAAAATCACTAGAGTGGTCGATTTTTTTTTAAATTAAGAATAAAATTTAAAAATAATCGTCCTCTCTATTTTTAGTTTTTATTTATTTATTTATTTATTGGTTTATGTTTATCAAATGGAAGCAAATACAAATTAACAAAAGCAAAAAATATATAACTAGTACTTAAACTATAAAAATATAACAATTATAATTAAAAAAAGGTCTCAGCTGGTATCGAACTCATGACCTCATGATGGGGAAAAAATACTGGTCTACGCTCTTACCGATTGTGCTAAATCCACAAGCGTGAAACGAAAGTGAAAATAAGGCTATTTATAGGTACTCAAAACAGCATCACTACACAAACAATTTTACTGTATTAACTACACCAAGCGTTCTTTATATTACGGTTACATATTAACAAGATAAACATTACGCATTACTTATCCCACCCATCATGCAATAATGAAACTACTATGTATAATTACAAGCTCAATACAGAGGACATGAAATGTGCAATGTCCAGACCGACGAGCGCGAAGCGATAAGTAGGTCATGGCCTATATGTATAAAAACATCATTAAAACACAAACATCTACTGACTAATAATTTATTAAATATGATTTAATTACACTGGAAACTATATAAAACAAACACAAATCACGTATTTGAAACCCATAAACAATAACATAGAAAGATATCGGTCACTGAAAACTATAACTATTACAACTTTATATTCGAGTGCAATACCAATTTTGCATATGCGCTAACGGAAGTGTAAACCCATTTTAATTTGACATACTAATATATATATATATATATAGTACTTAATAACAGTAATGTATATACAGTACTAAATACCGTCCAGAAAAAGGGGGGGGCGAGAGGTTGGGTAAACATAGTTCTAGGCCTTGACTGAAAAGTTGTTTGCATGTCTTAAAGTGTGTTTAGAAATCTTCAGAATTTTAGAATAGCAATTTAAGTCTCATTGCAAAGATGGCTCTGGGGCACTCACGTAGATTTTAAGTGTAGTGTCTGCCCAAAAATCCATTGTCAGTAAATAGACATAATTACTTATTGACTTTCCTGCGGTTAGTTAATTTGAACTATAGGCTGGGAAACAATTTCCTTTAACTCATAATTTAGTCCCTTGACTGTTTGTGGAATGCACCAGTTTTTTTACGTCTGGGAGGGTTTTGAAAAATCCTTCGGGTTCGAACCCATAACCTTCCTATCAGCAGTTGGGTACTTTACCACTCGAAGCGAACAATAACCAAACTTGGTGGATCGACTTCTCACTCTAGAGAGGGGGAAATATGTTCGAATCTTGTCCTAGATGCATATTTTTCAATATTTGTGTTTATATAATGGAAATAAATCGCTATATCGGTATCACTTCCGGTTCGAAACCTTTGCATCCATTGATTTCTTTGCCCCGTGTTCTCCACACTACTTAAGTACAGTCTCAGGCTCAAATCTGAGTATCATACTCAAGACTCTCTTGAAACAAATAAGAATAGTTTGAGCATGAGTATGAAAAATGTACTTAAGAGCCATTTTTTAGGTTTTCGCCTCTGCTGGGCGAAAACCTATTGTTCTTCTTCTGTTGATTTTTTTTTTTTTTTTTTTATTATTTTTCCAATTCCACCCATTTTTGTGTCCAGCCTAGCGGCCAGATGAGAAAAGCTACAGCTATGAAATTTTGGGCATGGAGTCATCTTTATCTGAACATGTGCCTAATTGGTCAAACTTTTCACTTTTTTTCTGATTTAGCCACTAGGGGGCGCAATGCATGTAATCACTGTTTTGCTAATAACTCAAAACTTTGAAACCTGATTTAGATGCGGTTTTTTACATAATGTTCCTTGTTGACAGCCCAATCAAATATGATGGATATCTTATCATCGAGTACTGGAAAAAAATTGTTCTAGGAGAGGTTGAATGTTCGAACCTTGGAAAAAAGTGGAAAAATGAGGGTAGGTCTACGAAAAACCTTCCCACTTTTGTTAGAGATCAGATAGAATAATTCTGTTTGCTGCATACGATTTGCAAGACATATACGCACAAAATATATGGGGTGGCGAATTAAGGAAATGCGTGGTTTGTCCTCTAGAAACGGTCAAACTTCACTAAATTTTAGGAAAAATTAAAATTTCAAAAACATGTTTTTGTCGCTCCTGACTTTATTTTCTGTTCATTCTTCATGAAATTTTCACACGATATGTATTGTTATGTTGGAAAAGGCCTCACAATTCAAAAAATAAAAAAGAATTGAAAAGGTCAAGGTCATATTACGATTATTGTGTTTTTATTCGGCCACAAATAGCCCCAAAACTAAAAATATTTCATTGAGAGTATATGAACAAAAGTTTTAGTTCTTAAAGAGCTCTTTCCAGTGATGTTTAGTTTTTGAAGATCGGACTTGATTTAGTCATTATACGGCAGTCCAAATTTTGATCCTTTTTTGGAATAATTGTAAATCAGGTTTTATGCTTCAAATTCTGATACATAAGAATAAAAAGTTTGACTTGTGCGACTAGTATACTTGATTGAACTATTTGCTGCTTTGCTAGGTACCTAACAGTAAAATTTTAATAAATTTTCTTTCTCATTTTGCCGCTAGGGGGCGCTTTTCTTGAAATCATTCTTTTGCTTATAACTCAAAAAGTTGAAGTCCGATTCGAATGCGTTTTTTTGCATTCTGTTCCCTGTTGATAGCCTAATATCATATGATAGGATTCGAGGGTCCGTGTGGCTGAAAGCTTTTGAAGTCCGATAAAAACATTTTTTGGCATTGTTCCAAAAAAAAAAAAAAAAAACTGTGCAAATGAGAGTCTTCAAAAACCTTTTCGTTCTTGTTCATTTTGAAACTTGTGGCTGAGTTGAAATAAAGTGTTCAAGTTGATTAGGTTAAAAGCGAAAACCGAGATACCGCTTGCGGTTCTAGTTTATTATTATTTTCATTATTATTATTATTTACAAGAAGACTCGGCCTGGAGACGTGATACCATGGGTCTGTTTGTTTCTCTACAGAAGTGAAGATTCTCCAGTCACCGTTGGCTATCAGAGACCATATTGTGGTGATTGAAGTCGTAGATCACTGTCTGGAAACCAGTACCGCTACTCTCACTGTCACTGTAGTGGATGATGTACGTGTCATCGATAAATGAGTTGATTTTATGAAACATTTTTATTAAAGAAATGGTTTTGTTCTTATAAACATATTTTGATATATATTAACGTAAATAGAAAACAGTAAATTAAACATGTTGCTTTATTTATAATTATGACTATAAAGATATAGGTAATTGACATATAAACTCTTCCAAATGTTTAAATAGAAATTGCCGATCCATTGATAGATTCTTAATATATACTCTTTTCACCATCGTTAACTTAAATGAGCCCATTTTCCGGTTTTCTATTTTGGTCGCTAACTTTCAGTAAATAGAATATTTAGTTTTTTTTATTTCCTCTCTATGTTCATAATGGTTTGATATGATATTATCATTTGATACAAAACCTATATTGGGAAAATAATTGATTCAGTTTAAATTTGATATATATTAATCATCAACTATATTTAAAATGATATGATTTACTCGTACGTGTAACAAAATAAATCTCTTGATACAAATCTTTGATTGACAAAACATTCACAAATTATTTTTTCACATATCATAAACTGTTTGATCATATACATGTATTTCACTTTATTTTTTTAGGAATAATATCATTTTCACAAATTCATGATGAATTTACATTTTAATCATTAACAATGTTAAAGTATTGTATTAAAGCAACGCTGAACTAGATAGAAACATGACTGTTTATGTTTACATTACTACTAGTAACCGGTGTGGACATGCGTAGAAATCCAGTGTGGTATCTGACGCCATTGTAAGCATTTTAAGGTCAATAATTAAGTAGGGTACAATGCTTGCTGCTTGCGATTGCTTAAATGACGTCACATACCACGTGGTATGACCTCGCTGAATGTATTTTAGGTGTAGGTTAACGACTCGGTTTTATGTCAACACACTAAAAGGATGGTTTTCGATGACATTACATTTTTTAAATATGATTGAACGAACTTGTTAATAGTTATATAGCTAGTATGCATTTTATAGGGACCGGAAATCACCAGTTTACCTATAGCAGCGGCCTTGTTGAGGGAGGACGAGAATGGTCCGTTGGCACTACACACGTTGACCTATACCGATGACGGTGACCTGGCGGACGTAACATGCAGCATCAACTCTACTACCCCTTCTCCGGCCCCTTTTAGCTTGCATTTTGCGCCTGGGACTTCCGGTGTGTAATATCACATGCATTTACAGAACAGAACGCGTGATTGGACATTTCGGTGTTTCCTAATGCAATCAAATTGATTTATCTACAGTGTACTAATATGTAGTCAGGGTTGATCTGGTTTGCACGAAGGACACAAGGCTTTGTTTCTGTTTCTGTTTATATGTAGTTAACCTATCCATGGATGGGAAAGTTACTGTTATAATATCTAAAAATACTTTAAAATATGCACGAGACGTATAATTGAATGGCACTACTGGAGCTCCCCAAATATACATGGGGGTTCTGTTTATTCGCCTATACCACTACGATATCAGGTCGACTAAATTGATTTGTATTTTTGGATGTTCGGATACATACTGGCTGACTTTTGTAATACTTTATATTATTTTGTCATGTCTTTATAGCTTATCACAATCAATATTTCGTAAAAGCTTATCACAAGTTATACATATTCCTGTCATATTTAATGATAAAAAAATTGACTGGGAAAAATTTTGATCTATAAAAATGGAACACGCGACTTTTATTCTTTTGTCAGATCATGTAAATTCAAAAATTATAATTCTATCCATATGTATTATCTTTTCAATATGCGTCTTAGAATATGTCCAAGGCAGAAAACGAAATACATGTAAATGTACGGTTGTTATAGATGTATGGTCCACGAAGTATTTATATATTGTAGCAAGAAAAAAATCAATGTTGTCATTTCTTTCTAGGTATACCTTCATACGTCTCCATTCCCTCAGCGTACAGTTTATCGAATTCTAGAGACATGCAGTTTTTATAAGAATGGAAACATCTATATTTTCACTTGTTTTCAGATCCTACGGTGTACTTTGTGGAAGATTCCTCGAATCCTCTGGACTATGACGTCACTCCCTTGTATTCACTTTACATTGTTTGCTTTGACGGGACATCCTACTCTGACATTAAAGAGTTCCAGGTTTCTATAGAACCAAACGAGGAGCCAGTTCCGTCCATACCAGGTCAGACAGTTGTCATGGTAACTCTGGTCATGTAGTTATTAAATATTACCTATATAATTAATTTTATGGATAAAATTGACGGGGCACGTGGTAGTATCACCATGGTATATCAACTAATATTACACTCATGCCCCTTACGTCATTTCTACCAGCATAAATCCCTTACACCACAGTTGCTTGGTGATTGGTACATGTAATTGTTTTATGAATATATGTTTATATGAGTATATTTATCATTTTTATTTATTTATTTATTTATTTATTTATTTATTTTTTTATTTATTTATTTATTTATTTATTTATTTATTTATTTATTTTTCTCTACTTGTTTCCTCACTGAAACACATAAAAATTTAATAAAAAAAAAGGAAAATATTCTAGATCGAGTTCTAAGAAAAACTGTATGGATAATTGTTCTTTTTTTGTTGAAGAAGCAATTTAATTTTATCGACTGAACTTCGAAAATTGTATTCCCACGATTGGCATAGTATACAAAATGTGACGTTCACGAGATGTAATAACATTGCAATATTGCATTTAAAGAAAAACACGAACACATTTCTTTTTTTTTCTTATTATATTTGCTGAATGTTCACTGTTAAATAATCAGATATAATTTTCACTTATGTTTCATTAATCCACTAGAAAGCATGCAGAAAGGTGTAAAAACACGAAGAGCCTTAGTTACTATTCAAACATAAATTCGCATCATATTTCAATTATCTGTATGGATAAGTTAAAATTTGAATATGAATTCCCTTCTTCCAAAATGTAATTCAATATGATCACGTTGCTATGGTCTCCAACCACCAGCGGAGATCTACGTGTCGGCTGCTTCAGCCACTGCCACAACGCTCGTGCAGACGATTACGTCTACAGACCCGGAAAACGATGACGTCACATACGCTATGTCCTGCACATGCCCATTTGTGATGCGCCCAGGTGAAAGAAAATTAATTCTGAATGTCATTTCTGTAATATATTTTTCATTAACTTAGTTTCACACCACTTTTGCAAATGGAAATGCGTCTTTGTTTAACTATAATTAATATTAGAATGTATGTAATCAATAAATAAATGTATCGAACGCATAGATATTTCTTATTTGATAGACTTACGACAAATAAATAACGACCAGGCTTTATTTCACCAATAATACTCAGCGCTAAACAATATTTGAATACTTATAGGAGCGAATTCCAGAAATTCTTGTTTCTCTAATAAAAAGATAATGAAAATACTTTTTTCGTTTAAGGACGTATGTTACAGTAAGATTTTTTCATGGTATAGACTAAAAAGCAAATTAAGGCTCTGGAACTGTAATGGTGACCTTCCAAAATCCTAAAAATGATATTATTTCCTGAATCTATACTATAAAACACATTGTATGGTAATTTTTATTTAAATTTCCGTTTATAACTAAAGTTATTGACATTTTTTTTTCCCTTAATTTTTTTTTTCCTGTTTTACAACAACTAAATATTAATTAAAATCAATAGAATTGAGCTTTGGACAAATATTTTTCAATATATAGAGTTTTATATACATATACTCACATGCAAATTTTCCAGTTTTTCTGTCATTTTAAAAACTTCAATCTTTAAAATTTTAAAAGAAAATAATAGCAAGTTATATAAGGTGACTATAATGAAACTCCAAGCGAAAAATGACGTCAAAATAGTCAGTATTAATTAAATAGTAAATCTTTAAATAAAAAAATCATCTATATATGATACAAAAATGAGTTTTAAACTTCAAAAACACAAATATATCACAGAATACATGGTTAACCTTGTTCTTTTGAACAATATATGAATGCAACGAAGCTGAACATTCAGTATATACATGTAATATCATATCTGACTGCAGGTCCAATGGTCGAAGATGTGTCTGTTAATAACATACATGAATATCACATTTACTACAAAAGGTGTAGAGGGTCATGTGAAGGCTTTCTTAAGTCTCCATATTTTTCATCTCAGTTTAATTTGTATTTATTATTACCTCCCTTTAAAGGTACATTTGTGTCTGCTCCAGAGTTTTTGTTTTTTTGGGGTTTTTTTTGCCTTACTCTCATTATTTTGTTACTTTGACATTTCCATTCATACCTACATCAACTGTTTATAAAGTGTTGCTTACAGATAGCACATGTCCTTCTGTTGATAGTTTGTTAACCATTACTGATTTTAATCAGTTTTTCTGAAGGAAACCTCTGGTTATAAATATGGGGTAAGTCAGAGGGCGGGCATATAGGCTGTGTAAACAAATACCTCTGTGCGCAACAAGA